>OX352774.1:196851124-197463819 GCA_947095535.1 Poecilobothrus nobilitatus
ATTTTGCTCCTTTGAATCAACAACAAATAATCCGAGAAAAAAAGGTACGCAATTTTCCCTAATATTATATTTTTATTAATATTAGCATAAACCAAATAAAAGAACTCACGTTAAATAAATTGGACTAAGTTCAGAGAAAAAAAAATTCCATCAAAATAAATTCGTGTATTATTGTACCTATCCATATATTGACTTTATTTTTAGCTGGGCCGAATTTTCTGATATAAATGAAATCTTACTATGAAGCCTTTTATTATTTACAATATACACTTTATTTTTAACTGTAAAAGGCGTATAAAAAAAGGAGTATAATTATGTTTTCAAAGTATGTAATTGTATTTTTTTTCTCATAAAATTTTTATGAAAAAAATTTTTTTTTAATATCTAACGAGTATATATTTCTTAGAATTTCCAATTATAAGTATACATTAAAATATAATTGCAAATATATATATATATATTTATATATATATATATGTTGAGGTTACTCTGTAAAATGCGTGTATTATGTATAAAAACCGCGGGCTTAATATTAATAAAATAATAATGTATAGAACAATATATGTACAGCTATAATTTTTAAGGGCATCGGTGGCCTAGTGGGTAAGAGCGTATAAAATACGCTGTAAACACAAAGGGAGTGTAGGTTCGAATCCCACACACGTCGTTAGAGTTATTCCCATTTACGACATTTACAGCCTCGCCTGAATAGGAAAGGCTGTATAGTTTCCTGTGGCCTTTCCTTTTTTTTTTAATCAGTAACAAATTATTAGTTAGCAGGAAACTCTGATAAATTTAAATGTAGTATTTTTTTACTTTTTTTTTTGTTGATGAAAGCTTATTTAACGGATAAATAATCAATCTAGGTCCGTAGTGTACCTTCAAAATCTAGGAGAACGAACTTATTCGGCCAGAATTAGTGTTAAGTTCTCCTAGTTTTATGATGTGTGATATCACTCTGAAGAAAGAAGTTTTACAGCTTCTCAGTTCCATGTCAGAGAGGTCCCCTAAATTTTTGAAAAAGGAACTACTAAACAACTAAATATTTCCGCCTCTTCCTTGACAAACTAAGACAACAGCAGAGAAAATGTTACTTGCGCTCTCTTTCACGTCAATTTTTCTGCAAAATTTATATTTATTTTCTTCTAATACATGTCTGCCGATAAGACAATGGCTAGTAATAATACCAACCAATTGTCTTATCTCTGGTCAAGAGATAGAAAATATGCAACTGGAACTTTTAAAAGATCTATTCAGATCTGGCCACAAGGCTCTGGGCAAGTTGCACCTACCAGAAATCGCCCTATACCCATTTAGGGAAATTTTTCTAAATATTGAATTTCAAGATTTCTACAGGTATATGGACAAATGGAAGATTCTCAATGCTTAGCTCAAGCTCTGCTCTGATCTGATCAAGATTTCCCGTAATATCCTAATGCCCTAAGACCCAAATCAAGTTGATGGTGTTCTGAGCGGAGACTATTTTCAATACTTCCTGACAGCCCTTACCGCCATGATTTTGGTAACTCTTACTGCTAAGTATTTGATTGTCATTTCACTATCAGAGTAGAATGTAATTCTATTATCTGAAAGTCTTTTAGCCAATGGCAATGTAAATGTAGTATGGCTATTAATCCAAAAATAAGCTTAATAAAATTATATGACTTATATTATATTTTGTCACCAAAATCAGACTACTTATAATAAATCCTCTACTGTTTTCATACAGGATCACAAAATTAAAATATTATCAAAAACTTGATTAAAGGAGTTTTCATTGACTGAGAAAATAATGAACATTAATTTTTTCTTATACAGAATAGAAGGTTATTATATATAATAACAACATTATACATTTTGTCTACAACATGTATATAAATACATAATAATATTTACCTATATATAAATAATTTGTCAGATATTGTTATTAACACCTTACAAAACATCTAAGGAAAATTCCATATTTATCATTTATTATTTAAAGAAAAATGGCGCCAAGAGCATTTACCAATATAATATTTTTCAAATTAATATAAGCACTAAATATATATATATATTTGTAAAGATTTATTTACCTTTAAGTATTTCAGTGTTAAATTAAATATTTATCAAAGAGTTTAATACATATTTATTTTGTTTTGTTATTTTGTTTTCACCTTCAAAGACATTAAAAATACCTATTGGGACCTCTTTATGTATTTCTTTTTTTCTTCGTTATAGTATATTTTGAAAAATAAAATTAGATTCGAAAAAATGGTATGAGAAATTACTGTTTTAGTAATTATTTTACTTATTTATTTATTTATCTAATCGAATATTACATAATATTATAAGGAATATTATAATAACGCCGTCGGCTTCTATAAGATCATTATTGATGGAATATTTTAATTAAAATGATATATATTTACATTTAAATTGTTAGGTCACAGGAGGGATTACAAATACTTGTTTTAATAGAACTTGAAACTTGTAAAAGTTAAAGAATATTTTAATTGTTTGCAAATTGATAATTTATTGCATACTTAAAAGGGCAATAAATAAAATTCACTTAACTTATCTGTACATAATTAAGTTTAGTAAATTTTAAAAATTTATTAGAATTAATAAAAGAAATACAAGTAAACGTACCTAGATCAATTCTAGTTCATTAATATGAGACTCTAGTTATTAAGATAAAGACAATGTTTGAAAGAAACACCAGCACATTTGGATATTAAACAACCAATCAGTCTAGGAAGCACAAAAATAACAAAAAATAAAAATAGAAGCAGAAGTCAAGCCGTATATATTATATCGCCACGTTTGATGGAATATTCCTGTCAATCCCCCTGTCAATTGTTCTTTTCTCAACTAACCAATCAAACAACTTTGAAAAAGCGCTGTATTTTTCTTAAAAAAAATTTGGAAAAATGTTATCGAAAAAATAATATTAGCTAGAAGAAGAATAAACAGAATTTAATTAAAGAAGAAAAAACATTAATTTAAATTTATTTTTGGCATATTTTTTTTAAGACATGTTTAATATTTTACAATTCAAAAACATTAAAGAATAGAACATTTATTCTTAACTATACAAATCATGAAAAATGAAATATTATTTTTTGTATTTAAATTTCAAGTTACAAGAAATTAAAAATACATTTTTTTATTTCATACCGCTCATTTTTTTTTGTATTTTTTGTATTTTCCCCCAGAAAAGAAATTATAAAAGCTAGAAGAAAAATTGAAAATTTGCTGAATATAAGTGCTCATCTTATTTAAATACTTAACTTTGGTTTCCTCTTGCACTCGGAGCATGGACTATTAACCGAGAGAATTCTGGTTCAACTTCTATATAAATAGTGTACTTTTTTTGACTTATCTATCCTAAGTTTGAAGATTAGGATAGCTAAGGCTAAGAAGATTAGCTTTGTACATATATAGAGTCTAGTGATTACCGTTTCGTCAGCTTAGACTTTATCAATTCCAAAAAAAAAAAAACAAAATTATTCCTGCATATCTATAAGCATATTTCTTTAAATGACAATAATCCAATAATTAAATGTCAAAATTAATTCTTATTAACGCATGCAGCAGCATTTCAACATTGTTAATTCTTCTTATAAGATTGAAAATAACTTCTCTTGATTTTTAACAATTTTCACAATAAAAGAAATCTAATCTAAGACACTGTTTACTGCAAAAACAATCTAGAATCCTTTATATTAGAACTTTCAAAGTGGATGGACGTCTTTAAAAAGCATCGGCTTTACATACGTCCACGTATTTTTATATTATTATCTATAACTGTTAAACTATGACTCTACTTAAGAAATAATTTTGAAACAGATCCCTTTCATTAAATTTACTTTTAACATTATTTTGCTGAATAAAAAAAAAATTCTTTAAAATTTAATTATATTTATCGATTTTTTATTTTTTTTTTTAATGCTTTATTTTTTTAAATTCTAATTGTTCGTAATTTTCAGTTTTATTTATTTTTTTTTTTTTTTTTTTGTTAAAACCCATAAAAATATTCTCATTCATTCTGTTTTTATTTTTTTGTTTTGTAAATTTAGCTTAATAAAATTTACTTGTTTTTTATTTTGTCATTTTTGTCAATAATATTCTAATTTTAAAATTTTACAGTCTTTAAATCATAAAATAAAAATAATGTTTAACAAAACAAAAAAAAAATAAAAATAAAAAAGAAAATGGGATCACATAAACCAGTAGAAACATTTAATAATAAAACGTACCTATTAAATTAAATATTGTATTTGAATTTTATTTAATTATATTATTTTTTTTTTTGTGTAGCTATTCACATAATGGATAAATCCTACTAAAAGATTTGTGAACCCTTTATAAGTATTTTTCTAAGCCTATATTAGTATTTATACAAATTACACTGGGGTTAGACAATATGTCTTTTTGTACGAACATCAAATTTTATCGTACCTCACGATTTCATGAAATATTTATATTGCAGTGTGTTCGATAATTCTAAATATCAGATTTAATTTTAATTTATTTAATTTTCACATGAGTTGCCAATGTGTAAAAATAACAAAGCATCACAGAAAAGTAAACGATATATATATAGCAAAAATAAATCTATCGATAACAAATTTCTGTATTTTTAAAAGAATAATCGCTACTATGAACAAAACCTTGTATAAGATCCTGACATAAATTTTAAATTTACAATTTACAATTCGAATTTAAAATAATAAATTACTAATTGTTGATAGGTAAATAAAATCAGTACTAACACTCAAGAACAAAAACTTATTGTTATAGAAACAATAATCTTAAAATCAATATGATTGTTCACTGTGTAGTATACTTTACGATCCGAATTAACAATTTGTACAAAAAATTTAAAAACATGTCTAAAAAACAAACGATCCTTCATATTGTTTTGCTTGGTTCAATCGAAACATACAAACTGAAAAATGAAAACAGGTTTCAGAATTAAAGAGAAAATGAAAACATTCATTATTAAATATAGGTACAAAAGGTAATTATCCAGTTTATATATTTATGTGTGTTATTAAAAATGTTATCGGACACTTCTATTCAAAAAAAAAAAAAAAACGATCAAATTAAATCTGAACCTTAACTTATTTTGAATAAATTTATTAAATGTGTAGTTTGAGAATTATATAACTTAATAAATATTTTTTTTTTTTTAATATAGGCAATTTAATCAACAAAATAATTTTTAACTTTGTTTTTTTTTTTTTTTAAACATTGTTTTACTTTTTTGTTCACAGAAATTTTGTCGCCAACAACTTTTATAACCATTTGTTAATTTTTTCTATTTTTTTTTTTTCTTTTGCTTTTTTTGTCTTTGAATTTTCCAGTGTTTTAAAAATTTCGCCGTTTTCTTAACATTTTATTTTATTTTATTTTATTTTTTGTGGTTTGGTTAGAGGCAAAAAAAAAAAATTAAATCACCATTGAACAAATTTTTAAAACTCCATTGAAAATTATTTATTCAAAAAAAAAAACAAAAAATACAAAAACAAGGAAAAATCATGGAAAAATCACTGAAATAACATGACAATAAAAAATCGTTTTATGTTTATATGAAAAAAAAAAAAATAAAAAAGAAAAAAAAAAATTGTTAAACGAAAAAAATAAAATATAAATCGTATTTAAAGTTTATTACCTCAACGCTATTATTCAAATCTGGGTAATCAAATGATGTTTCATCACAGGAGCCATTCTGTAGTAGATTTACTTCATTCCCCTGTAATTTATTTTTTTTGATTTTTTTTATTTTTATTTGTTTTTTGTTTTTTTTTTCGATTTGTGGTTTTATTGTATTTGTATATTCATTTTTTTTTTTTTTTTTTTTTTTTTGAAGAAAAAAACATTTAACACAATAACAAAATGAATCCAAAATAGATGGCGAACGAAAATGGAACAAAAATATTGAGAGAGAAAAAGAGAGAATGAAGGAAACATCAATTTAAAAAGTATAGAAATAATATAAGAAGTAACAACACAACAAGATTATATTTAGTATCGTCAAAGTTCAAAGTAAACATCGACATATGGAACAAACATATATTATATATAAATATGTACATATAATAATATTTTCCTTCAAACTTTCAAAGTACATATTTACATATAATACATAAAGCAAAAATATATACGTATACATATATTTAATAGTAAATTTTTATATTACATTTATATTTAAATTTATTGTTAGCGATGGATGGTTGATGACTGGTTACGAACAAAAAAAAAAAAATTTTTAACTTAAAAACAATAACATTGAAAGAAAACACAAAAAAAAAAAAAAAAAATTTCAATAGAAATTTTAACAAAAACATGAATAACCAAGGAAAAAAAAAAATAAAAACAATAATGATAAAAACAACAATAATATCTAAAGACCAAAAATGCTAAACTAGATTGTATCCTGATGTATAATAAAAGTCAATTTGGTTTAATGCACTGTATTTGATGTTTTTTTCTTTTTTATTTGTTCTTTTTTTTTTTTTTTTTCTTTTACAATGTATTTGCTTGTATATATATGTGTGTGCATATATGCATATGTGTAGATTAATGTTTATATACAGTACGTACGTAAATCTTAATCAAAATAGAAAAAAAAAAAAAAAATTATAATATTCATATAACACATTCTAGGCAATTACACAAAATGTTGGTTGGATTGTTTTATAAAATAGAATCATCATCATAATCATTATATTCATCATCATCAATTTCATCATTATTATGAATGAATCGGGTGTAAGGATTTATTTTGATTTAAAACCAAAAAAAAAAAAAAAATTATTTTATGTGAAAAAATGGTTATTTAAAAATTAAAAAATAAATTAATCAATTTATTTGGATGGATTGAAAAAAATCATTTCAAAATTTTTTATTTAAAACTGTTTGATTTGAATCAAATTTAAATTATCGTATATATTAACATTTAACACCAGAAAATTTTAAGAGAGATATATATACTTTTATATATACGTACATATTATATAGTATTTAAATGTTGTCATATAATATTATAATCTGTCTATTCGTACCTATATAATAGTCTGTCCTACCATTTTAAACCAAATAATTACTGTTAATATTTGATAAGTAGTATAGGTAGTATAGTTACAGATTTTAGAGGTTCCCGGAAAATCTTTAAGCAATATTAAAATTCTGAAGGCAGAATAAAAAAACATGTGAAAGATATTAGGATTGTGAATATTAAAGCAAAAAAAAAAAATTTTTGAAAATGTATTAAAAAAAACTTTTTAAAGTATTTTCAATGTTCTAAATTATGTGTTGGCAAAATATTGTCATTTGATATTTGCGCAACTTAGTTTTTTAACCTTTTAAATAAAAAATAATGAAATTTGATTTGAAGCTCTTAAAAAGAAAATTCCTTTCGTTTTGATAAGTATGAATTTTTTTTTGAACTTGTTCAAAGGTAGATTTATTTACGGAAAGTAAAATTTCGTAAATTTCATGGTCTTGATTTTGTTCGTGCTTTGGATTTTTAGTTGAAACAACTGGTTTCAACCACATATTTTACATTTACATTTTGCTTCTAAATTAATCTTAATCAAATTTAACTCAAATGAAATTTTTTTTTTAAATCTATTGAGCAGATCGTTGATTAACTTATAAGCGGTAGTAGCAATTTTAAATTTATCATTTTATTAAACTAAATTTTGAAAAATGAATTTAAATTTCTTCAATTCTTTGATTACATTTAAATAATTGATATTATTTTTAAAAAGAAAATATTGGTAAGAATTTGGAGAGTTTGTTCCCAAAATCGAATCTAACACTTCTAGAAATAAAAACCAAGCTTGCTGAAAAAAGTCTAATTTGAAAATGTCACGTTATTTGAACGTGATCCTGAAACACCAACACTATTACCACTTTCACCTTTTAATACCTATGTAAAAACTATATAACAAAAGCTAAAATAATAAAGTCAAGATATAATATATAATATAATATATAAGAGTAATCGAGTTATATAATAAAATTTAAAATTTCAATCCATCCAAATTTATTACTTGAACTAACATTTGTTTTTATTATTTGCGAACAGAAAATAAAAAAAAAAAAATAACAGTATAAATTTCAAAATAAAAAAACGAAATAAAAAATAAATATAACAAAAAATCAGTAACTTTTCCACTAAATAAAATAATTTGATTTTTTCTTTTGTTTTTTTTTCTACTTCTTTCTTTCTCTTTCTCTCTATCTGCACACAATATTCATTTTATAATTTTTTTTTATTTTTTATATATTTATTTATATATTTATGCATATATAGATATACATACCTGTTTATCTAGAGATTTTCTAGATGATGATTTTCCAATTGTAGATATTGTTGATAAATTTCCACAACTGTTATTTCTTAAATTTTTCTCACGTTCCAGTCTCATAAGGATTTGTGCGTTTTGTTCACATGTATATGTGTGCTTTTTCTTTTTTCTATCTAAACTATATTGATATAATGGTCTATTAGGATCTGGTGCTATTTCAGTTGAATCACCCGCATCACAGCTACACAATGATTGATTACTACGTCCTTTACTACGTCTCAATGAACCACGATTTGAATGGGGTGTTGTTGGTCTTGTTAATGTTCCTGATGTCGTAATGGAATTTTGATGTTGTTGTTGTTGTTGCTGATGTTGAAATTGAATATGATTTGAAAAACTTGGTGAACGATGTCTATGCAAATAATGTTCTTCTGTGCAATTTGAAAATGTCACGTTATTTGAACGTGATCCTGAAACACCAACACTATTACCACTTTCACCTTTTAAATTATTTTTTATAAATTGCATAGCTCCAGGTGGTTGATTTTTTGTTATTATAGCTACTGAATCAGAATAATGACTGCATATATCAAAATTATCTAAGTTATTTTGATCACCACTATTACCCATTCCCTGTGAAATTGAAGTTCCAGTTAATGTTCTTAATCCAGAACAACCCAATGATGATAATGTAATTGAATTGGTTGGTACAGTATTTGTATTAAATACTTCAGGTGTACGACATTTTATACGTTTATTACTACTACCACTACTACTGGTATTATTAGTTGTATTTCTTGCTGTTGTTGGTTGTGTTGAACGTTGATTTCCATAGGTAGAATTATTACGATTTTTATTTATATTGTTTGATAATGTATTCGCTGTTGACCAAGTTCCTGTTATTGTATCATGCAAGGATTTTTGTTGCATATTAGATTGTTGTTGTAATATTGCATAATTTGTTTCACTAGAATGCTTTTGAAATGGTCTACGTTGTAATTGATGTTGTTGTTGTTGTTGTTGCTGTTCATTGGAATAATGTAAATTTTCTTTACTTCGTCGTTTTGATGGTGACAAATAATAAACTTCACAATAATTTAAACTATCTGGATTATTTGAAATATGATTTGATGTTTGAATATTAGGTAAAATTGTACTACCACATATACTACTGCCACCAATTGTACTACTACTTGAACCACTATTATTTTGTGCTGATTGATTATTTAAACGATTCAAAAGTGGTGTACGAAATCCAGCAGCATCAGAATTTATTAAAAGTTCATCGTTTATTTTTGTTGTATGAATGCCATCTTCACCACCACTAGATGTAATTGGAAAATTTGGCGTTTGAAAACTACCACAACTATCATCTGAAAGTGATTTAGCACGTTTAAATGATCGTCTATGTTCAGTCATATCGAAAAGAAAAATAAAAAATTTTTCTTTAGATTTCCTTTTTTTTTTTGTTGTTTTTTTTTTCTTTTTTGTTTTTCTTTAGATTTGTTTAGGTACGACAAATTTAACAATTCATATTGATTGAAGCGATTCTAAAATTGGATTTATATATTCAGTACGGTTGTAAATAGATTTACTTGTTATTTTTGTTTTTTTTTTTTCTTTTTTTAAGTTTTATAATCTGGAAATGAAGATGTTGAATTGAATTTCTAACAATTTTTATCTTCCTTCGTTTTATAAGCGAAATTGAACACCTATAATGAAAAAAAGAAAAGAAAAATTCAAATTTAAATGTTAGATTTTTATTGTAAATCAAAATAAGTATTCTATATACATATATACAATATATACTAAATACTATGAATAAGGAACTAGTGAAATTTTAATTTTAAAAAACATTTTTCATTGAAAATTTTTTGTATTTAAAAGTAGAAAAAAACAAACAAACAAACAAAAAAATACAAATACAAAATAAAAATTAAAATTCAATCATTCAATATGCTATGATCCCTGTCGTCATTTTAATTTTATCATCTTTAGAATCCTTTCCATTCTTTTCATTTCATTTTATTCATTTCTATTTTTACTTTCCGAGAAACGTATATAGATATAAAAAAAAGTATGATAATCGTGAAAAATCTGATTTTAAAATTTCTACGTTTTAGAACTGAAAACATCATCTTTAGAAACATTTTGAGCTTAAATATTTTAACATTACAATTAAATACCTAATTTAATAAAATTCCGTGTACTATCAAATTTGAAAGTGCCAAATTGAATAGCAAGAGTGGGAGGTTTTATATACATACAAATAAAGATCGTGAATTGAATATGACACTTTTGACAACGTGTAACGCGAATGTAATAAACTTGAACATAAAAGTAAAATTTAATATGAACAAAAATAAAAATAAAATAATTCTCGTACCAGACTTTATGTGATGCATAAATAGTTTAAAAATTTTTGTCTACTAAAGTAAACAAAAGGCTTGGATATATGCTAGCTAGTGTATCCTCAATTCTTTTAACAAACGAATTATATTTTTAATGTAATATTCCCTACCTTAACATATTATCATTCATGAATATACGCAGAAGTCAATGGAAAATCATCTCAGTTAATTTTTTTCTATTTTCCTTATTGAATTGGAGACCACATTGATATAAGGAAAAGAAAGAATGAAGACAACAAAAAAAAAAGGAAAAAATAGAAGGAATATTTTAATAAATCCTTTCGAAATGTCTGAAATTGATTGGAATCCCAATAAAGAGGTCACTATTCAAAACCCTTAAGAGTCAATGAGATTTTTTTTTTCCATTTTCATTTTTCATTTTCATCCAAAGATCCCATTTCTTATATTATTTTCTTTTAACTTTTTTTTTTTTTTTTTTTTTGTTATCTTCTAATATTTATAGAATAAAGAATTTTAATATTAGTGTAATCAAAGGGAGTAAGATAGTAGTTATTAGTATTACATATAGTAATATGTATCTTGATTGTACTTGAGGCTGAACTAGAACCCCCTTTTTTTTTTTTTGTTTTTGTTTTTTACTTTATTATTTGTTGTAAACATTTAGAATGAAAGGCAACTTATTTTGAATTTATTCCTTAATTTTCCCCTTGAATTTTTCATTTTAAAGCTTTCATTTCATGAAATATTCATTACGCAATTTTCATTTATATAAATAACTAATATATAGACTATATATATAGACTATATATAAATACTCGTGTATACATATGTATATTACAGTTATAAATGAATATAAAATATTGTACATAAACAAAAAAAAAAAAAAAAAAATCCTTTACTCATTGACCTCATATATAATGATGTCGTTTAAGTACTATTTGTATATGTATGTTAAGTGTTTTGAATAGTTAAAAAAAAAACACATTATCCCTTTTTTTATAGGCTGGTGCTGGTTTTCCTGTTATGTCCTACACAGTGTAAAATTTAAAAAAAAAAAAAAATTTTTTAAACAATATGTTTTTTTTTTTTTTGGTTTAGTTTAGTTTTATTTTTGTTTTTTGTTTTAGTTTTTAATATGAAAGACTACTAATAAAATCAAGAGTTTTTTAACGACTCCATTATTGTAAATAAGAGGTCATACAAAACATAAAAAACTAAATAATAAATAGATTGTACATGTTAAATAGAAGAACATGGGTAATAATTTTTCAGGTTCATCATATACACCACCAGCACTTATTGTATCCCAGTTATACTAGCAAAGAATCTAACATATTTTCATATTTCTATTGGAAAACTAGAACCAAAAAATTGCGGGAATTTTTTTTATTATTTTCCATCTATATATAATACATGCTATTTAGATGCTTTTATATTAACTCGTCGTTGTCGTTGTTTATATATTTATTTATTTATTTATTTATTTTTATTAATGTTATATTTAATAATGAAAATTCAGTTCAGAATACGAGTAAAAAACAAACATTCCCGGACTTTAAGAATTCAATCAATAAAATTATTATATACTCGTAGTTGGTGATGTGTCATGAGGCTCCGGGCCATTATTCCCTTGGATGTTATAGTACACCAACGGTGGCACTCAATACCACAAACAAAATTTGGGCATTATGGCATACCTAAAATTGAGGGAAAATATAGGGGAGACCAGGGGAGGGATATAGGGGAGACCAGGGAAAATATAGGGGAGTCCTATAGGACACAACGCCCACAAAAAACTTGATGTTCTTTTTATTTAATGTTGAAAATTATTAGGGCATTATGATTCAATAGTATACATAACAAATTACTAATAATGTTTTTAAATTAAAAATTTGTTTTTAAAAATAAAAATTTGGTATCATGTCATAAATCGCTCAAATATTAAAGTGGATATTAAGAGGAATGTTAAAGTTGGATGCAAAATCAGTATATTTCTTTTTTCCAGGAAATATGTATACATAAATATGTGAAATTTTAATTAGAAGACATTTTATTGTTGGTTACAAAATCAAGATTATACAATTTTTTCAGAATATGTATTTAATTCTGATTTTATAACTAACTATAAAATCCCTCCTAATTTAGAATCTCACATATCCATATATATTCATGTTCTGCAAAAGATATAATCCTGTATAACCCTGATTTTATAACGAACTTTAAAATTACTCTTAAATCATAATCTCACATATCCATATATATATAAATATTCTTACATAAATAACTTTAAAACTACATAAAAAGTCCATAACATCAAAAAACAACAAAAATTATTATAGCCTTATGTCCCACAAATTTAAATGTATTCTGACTCACAGCTTATGCGACATTAACGCGAAACTAAATTTGGGAATTATGTCTCATCTCTTGTGGGCCATAACACCGAAGGGCATAATGGCACCGAGTCTCACGACACGTTGACCTCGTAGTTATATGATTTTTCCTTTTTTTTAATATTCTGTACTCTAATTTTTAATCATACATTTATAGAAATGTATATTTTATTCATATTTAATCTTAAATAACAAAAATTCATCTTCTTGTCCTTAACTTAATTATAATAACTAAAATAAAACAAGAATTTATTTTAGAAATTTAAAATTTTTAAAATTAATTAAATTTAACTCCGATGGCTATTTATTATATGGGTATAGGGTTAAATGTCACAAAATATATGTGTTATTATATATATGTATATTGTATATTATGTATATAGTAGAAATGTAATTTGAAGTCTAATACACAGTGCACTGTCATCCCTTAGTTATTAATTAATTTTAAATAAGTTTTTGGGGTAGATGTTTTATATTCATGGTACCTGTACCCATTATATTAATTTGCGAATATTCATATTAAAATTTTTGGAACAAACACTAACAACTAAACCTGTATATTTATATTATATAATTCAGTATTCATAATTACTAAAAATATTTGTTTAAAATTCTCAAAAATTTAAAAATTCATTAGACCTGGATGCGTTTACCTTCCATTTAAATCAATGGAATTGTAAATGAATTCTTAAAGAGAAAGGATTCTAACATTTAAAACTGATAAATTAATATAGAAGTATGTATATGTTATTTCTGCGATTCAATGAATATTTGACGATGTGAAAGTTTAATTTTATTCTAATTTTTACTCAGTCTCTATATGTATATATATATTTATATATAATAACAAAGTATAGTCATAGGTCAAAAAATTGAAATAGAGTTAAAAAAAATTCTTAATATGTTTGCCTGTGTATGTCTGTGTGTATGTACGCCCACAGATTTTAGGTTTAAAAATTTGAAAAATTGGTTGTCATCTAATCGTTAGCTGATCTAAGAAAAACAAAAATATTTACCAAATCGGGGTCTCGATGGCCTAGTGGCGAAGAGCGTATAAAATAGGCTGTAAACACTGAGGGAATGTGGGTTCGAATCCCACACACGCCGTAACAGTTATTCTCCCTTACGGCTTTACACCTGTAAATGTAAAGAAATTGAAGAAATTTCCTGTTCACAATTATGTGGCAGAGAAATGCACTAAAAAAAAAAAATAAAAATTTACTAAATCTGAAAGAAATATATGGGTTATGTTCGACGACAAGTGAACTCTTTTTTCTTAGAAGCTTTAATATCTATGATGTATGTCACAAAATTTAGTTTTTCGTCAAATTTTGAACAGGACAAGAGCAGGCTTCAAATATTTTTATTTTATTATCAGGCAAATATTTATCAATTTCTATCAGGTATCATTTCTTTCAAAAGAAATACTTTTTTGTAGCTTTAGAACCAAAACTATCAATTATTTCTCTTTAAGATTTGATTAACATCGAAACTACTTTACCAAAATGACAAATTTCTGTCCTTTTCGATATTTACTTTATTTTCATTTTAAAATATGTACAATAAAAACTAAAAAGTTTTCTTCGTAAAAGTTGTATCAGGAAAAACTTATTTTTAGAAAAAAAAAAAATTTAAATTTAAGTAAATTAAAAAATTTTTATAGAAATAAAATTCAAAAAGAAAAATTTTAAATTTTTTATAAATCGACATCCGGTTGCACCATCTAATAATCATATTGTTTCATTTTCTTCTTTATTTACTTCTTTTTTGTTTTTGTCCTTTTCCCTTCTTTATTTAAACTTTAGAGGTTATAAAATATATAGAGTAGGTATATAGGAAAAACATTCACGAGAATTGTAATTAGGAAAAACCATAACAATGTAATAAAAAAAGAAAAAAAATTATAATTGCAAATCCCTCTTTCTGTCACAATACTAACTAAATTTTATTATCTGAAAATACCAGTATTGTTTTATACTATAGTAAGAGCTAAAATAACGTCCATTTTTCTTGTTACAACAAAAATAGTAAAAATGTATGAATAAATTTAACAATAATATACTGTTATACATATAATGTATATATTTTGTACCGTGAATAAACATTTTGATTCATTAAAGTAAATTAAATATTTTAAAATTTAAATTTCTATTTTTTGATAATGGCGAAACTTTTGACTTTCTCGTATGCTCAAGTGCGTAAAATAACAAAATAACAAATTATCAACTTAATTATAAAATTTGGTGTTTGAAATGAAGGGGGGGGTATTGGGAATTGGGAACTTCTCATTGTTCTTAGAAATAGATCAATCAATTCTTTAATTTTCATGGAGGCATATGAAATAAGGCCCTGCGAAATAAAGCCCTCGATGTGTTATTTCTCATATGTAATAACACCACAAAATTTTAAAAATAAGACCCCGGGGTGTTATTTCTCTTTCAATTTAACTTTCAAATATTTGCGAAATAAAGCCCCTGGGTGTTATTTCTGACGGAATGTGAAATAAAGCCCCGGGGTATTAATTCTCATATTTTATGGTCTTATTTCTCAATTACATATTGTGTAATAAAATCTACTTTTGTAATACTAAAAGCTGGAAAAAATCAAAAATAATAACTTTATAGTAAAGTAATAAACAACATTCAGAAAGATTATCAAACTAAATTAAAAAAAAGTATATTGCCCTTTTCAAGGATATACATATGGTGTTCTAACAAATAATATTCTGAAAAAGCGCACATTTCCAAAAGACAATACAAACTGTTTAGAATTATTGTGACTTGCACCAAATATTGACAATTTCATACAATAACAAAAAAATGTGAAAACAGGACTTTTAAGGGGCTGTAAATCGGAAACCCTATATAACTAAGAAAACCCATTAATACACGTAAAAATGTATTACTGAAGCTTTAGTTTTCATGTCTCGCCGAAGAAATATTTGTAAAGGTGTCTAAACATAGTAAATTTTCAATTTTTAAGCCCTAATAGCTCATAAACAGGACGTGATCCAAGAAAATTTTCTGAGGAAAAATTATACTAATTGTAAAAGTTATTTCTTACCTGAAAATTTCAAGTCCCTATTTAAAAGCGTGCCAGAGTTATGAAGGTATATCATGCGAAATTTCGTTTTCACATAACAGTAAATTTAAATACCAAATTTGAAAAAAAATTATATAGTTTTGTTATTGATTTACAAAGTAAAAAAAAAAAATCCTGTCGAATGGCGTTTCCAGATTGAAAAAATGTTAAGAAAAACATGAGATATACACATTTCAAAATAGGGCTTTTTCAAAGTTCGAGGGGCTATAGCACCGTAATGGATGGAGCTACATGAAAAAATTCTTCTGCAACATTAATTTTTTTTATGAGACCTATCATTGGTTAAATTTTTTTTTTCTCTATCTTTAGACTTTTATTTTCTTCTATCTAGTCGGTGTAGAAGTTTTATAAACAGACAGACGGACGGATAGGAGTGAAACTAATAGACACATTTTTTCAATTTTTTTTTGGAAATGTGCTAAAAAGCCGTATAAAAAAAACTAAGGGAATGTGGGTTCAAATCTTACACACATCCTAAGAATAATTCCCCCTTACGACATTTACATATAGTCACGTCTAAAAAGAAAAGGCTATGTGTAATTCCCCTCGCCACATTTATGTTTTTTTTTTTTTGTAAAGAACAAAAATACCAATACAAAAGTAAGTTGAAAATTTTATAATTAAATCCAGATAAATCCTTTATAATAAATTTTAATTTTTAAGAGAAAATATTTTCTTATACAATTTGTTAATTTTATACATAAATATTGACGTATGATCAATGAAATTTACATCCAAATAATTAAAACTATTTTCAAGTTTTATTAAAAATTAAAAAAAAAAATCTTAAAAAACAAAATTGCCTGAATTAAATTTTTTTAGCAAAAAAAGAAAAAAGTTCTAAATTTAATTTATTTATTTTTTTTTTTTTGCTCCTTTGTAATGTGTTACATAATAAATTAAACAATGGAAATTTTAATATTTTAATAGAAATTTCTAAAATCAAGGTCTTCACTTTTATATGTTGTCCTATGTTGAAGGAACTAAAAACAAAACGTTGTTATTTACAAATATTATTATTCATGACGATATATTATGAATATAACCTTTATACATATGCATATATACAATATATACATATATGCACATACTACTAAATATATAACATATTCCTTTCTTTGTTATTCAAATAATGTTGACTAAATGAAAATTTCAGAATTGTCCTGATTAAGTGATATGCATCAAAATGATTTCTAGAATTTACATAGAAATTTTTATTATTTACATACTTACATATATATATATACATACATTATATACTTTTGGTATTTATATTATGCAGTGAACATAAAATTTACCCTTTGAATGTTTATGTTTTTTTTTGTGTTTGTTTTTTTTTTTTTTTTATTTTGTTTATTTGGTAAACGTTATTTTTCAGCTTGGTTACTACTGTTATCCTTTTACTAGATCAAATATAAAATATTATATCCTTTGTATTAATGCTGATTTATTCACATAATATATATTAGTATGAATAAGTGTATAATTTATTTAATCAAAATAAAAATTTGAAGGAAAATTTATTTGACACTAATCAAGGTGTTTATATTATATATACAGTACTTATTTTGTTAATTAAATTTAAAAAAAAAAATAATTTTTACTAACCTTCAAAATTCATAAAATTCTTTAATAAATATTATTTTAAAATAGTTTAAATAAATTTTATGAATATTCTAAAAAATATTCTACAAAAATATTTTATATAATATTACAATAAATATTTTATGATATTAAAATTATGTTTTATTTTTTCGCCCATAATATTTAAAGGTTAAAGTATCCAAAATTTGTTTGTAAGGTGTTATATACTACTACATGTTGTAACGGCTATAGTACCTGTTAGCAAAATAGTAATAATAACAGGCGGATTAATTGTTTCCTACAGTCCCACTCCCAATTCAATGTTTCCGTATCCATTTCCTATCCTTTCCTATCCCTACTCCCTAGCCAATATACTGCGTTCTTAGGTAAGAGTTTCATCCTATTATATTGGCTAAAGGAGAGGTGGTTTTAGTCAGTAAGAATATGACACTACCAAGGGAGAAATTCTTGGTGTCTTTGGAAGATTCCCACCTCCCTTAGGAAAAAAAACAAAAAAAAGATATGAGATTAAATCGGATATTAATAAATAAATATCTAAATATACGACACGGTATTATATACAGTGGCATTCACAGAAAAATTAATAAAAAAATTTTTTCTTGATAATTATTCTTCTTAATATAATGCAAAAAATGTATGGCGAATCCCTATACTTTAAAGATCCCTAAATGGCGCATACGAAAATTCGTTTGTAATGTGAAAAGCGCGATATGGAATAGCTTGCCACCGGAAGTATTCCCAAAAATTTGCAACCATGTATAATATATATGTAAGATATCGTGGAATTTAAAAAGAGTATCAATATTTTTATTCTAAACAAACCTCCATACATACACTTTCGATATATCCCAATTTCCTTAATTCCTATTCCTTTATTGCAATTTTTCTAACTCCCAAACCAACATTAAATTGTCCCAATTGTCCCATAGGTAATCTAATGTTTGATTTAAAAGGAAGGTAGCGTTTGGTTGGTTAAAGTGCAAAACAGCCAAAGATAATTTGCCCGTTGACGTTTTTCGCGATTACGATCTACCTTCGCAAACAAAAAAAAAACAAAAGATTATATGTACATCTTCAAAATGGAACCAAATTATATTTAGTCGTTATTCTTTAGTTCAAAAGAAATCACTTTTATTGTGCTATTACAACGTCTTGAGTACATAAAATGAATACTACGGAAATTAATGGTACAGTTAAATAGATATTACTACATTATTATTACAGTTTTTATAATTTTGAAACTATATAAGAGCTAGCAATTTTATTAAAGTATTAAAACATTAACCCAGCGGGGTCTCAATGACCTAGTGGGTAAGAGCGTATAAAATGCGCTGTAAACACCGAGAGGATTTGGGTTCGAATTACACACACGTCGTAAGAGTTATGCCCCCTTGCGACATATACAGCCACGCCTGAACAGGAAAGATTGTGTAATTTCCTGTCCACATTTATGTGCTTGAACTTCAATTTTATATTTTGAAGCAAAAATACGAGTTCAAGAGCAGACTTTGTTTGAAAAAGTGAGATTTGAGCTTAAGCTCAGTTTTATGCATTCGGTACAATATCTGGCTTTTAAAAAAATTAGTGCAACATTGGTTTCAACTAAAAAACATTAATTTTTTATTTCTTGTTTTATAACTGGTTCTCAAATTAATAAAAATTCAAAAAATTTTTAAAAATTTCTATAATAATTTCAGTCCGTCCGTCTGTGTGCCTGACAAAACTACTACACCGTTTGAGATGCGAACATGAGTTTTTAGACCCAAATATATCTCATAAAAAAAGGAAGAATTTTAAAATATTTTTTGTGCGTAGCTTCACCTATATCAAAGCTATAGGTTCGTTGGATATAAGTTATGTATTTAAATGGTTATAACTCAAGCTTTATTGAATATTTTTTTTAATCTGAAAAAAACGCAAAACATTAGTAAAGTTTTAAATTTTCTAAATCTGGACAAAAATTTCATTTTTCTTTCTAACATTTAAATTTACCGTTATGCGAAACCAATATTTTCAAAAATGTTTAACCCTACACATCACTTAAAAGCATACTTTATACGTTACATATATCTTCAAAGAAAATTTAAAAAAAAAATTGCAGTAATTGTAGTTGCAGTTCAAAAATAATATTCTTAAAATATTTCATGCAATTTTTCAAACTACTCTACTAAATTTCGATATAAAGCTTAATTTCTTAAAAAAAAAAAATGGCGAACACAGTCAAAAAAGTTATTACAAATATTTGTATAAACCTAAATACATTATATTTCTTTAATCCAAAAAATTGATAAATAAAATCATTTAACATTTAGGTGCAGGTAAGCAAAAATGTTTTTTTTTTTTTTTTCCTAAGGGAGGTGGGAATCTTCCAAAGACACCAAGAATTTCCCCCTTGGTAGTGTCAGATTCTTACTGACTAAACCCACCTCCCCCTTCAGCCAATATAATGGGATGA
Organism: Poecilobothrus nobilitatus; assembly: GCA_947095535.1. Taxonomy (NCBI): domain Eukaryota; kingdom Metazoa; phylum Arthropoda; class Insecta; order Diptera; family Dolichopodidae; genus Poecilobothrus; species Poecilobothrus nobilitatus. The sequence continues at coordinate 196,871,355 of OX352774.1, forward strand.
AACCCTTGCCTGCGAACGCAGTATATTGGCTAGGGAGTAGGGATAGGAAAGGATAGCAAATGGATACGGAAACATTGGCATATCAAATGCATTATCTTTAAGAAGTATAAAACTGAAAAATCAAGTTCAATATCGCCATAAGTACCACAGTATATAAATAAATATACAATAGTATTCAATATGTCATAATTATGTTAATTTCAAATATTAATTTAATTAAAAATTAAAACAATTCTTTAATTAACACATTTTAATTGACATACTCTGCTTTTTTGCGAATACTTTATATAAACAAAGATAAAATGAAATAAAAAAAATGGCAAAGCTTTCACCACTTTTAAATATATTAAATAAATATTTATTTTTTACTTTATGACATCAACATTATACAAAAACTCTACACATAGATTGATTTAAATTAATGATTTATTATGAAAAATTTATAGATAATTTTTAAGGTTTTTTGAAAATATTTTCGACATTTTTTTTCTAACTTAGAAAATAATTTTTGAAGATTCTTTTTGGTTAAAGGCTTACATGCTCTGCTTTACTATTTTTTAATATTTATATAATTTATAAACAAAATTATCCTGTTTTCTGTAAATCTGTTTTAAAATGATTGTAATATTAAATAGATTTAGTTACAGCTTCACCTATAATTGAATATCGCAATTACAGCTTCACTATTGAATTATTAGCTTTGGGTAATTTTTATCCGATCCGGTTTCCATAAACAGTAATTTAAAATAAAAAAAATTATTTCGAACGTCTCAGGTCTAATTTGCATAAAATTTTGGGGAACAGATCTTTAGGATGAAAAAAATTTATTTCTGTTGGGGTGTCGGTTACCCAAAAATGAAACATTTGTGTTTGCAACAAGACTTTGAAAATATTGATAAAAAAAATTCATATTACTGTAAATATATCTTGAGCAGCTGAGAGTATAATATCGTTTAATATCTAAAAATAAAGATCTTGAGATGCTCTTTCAAACAATTATTTCCGTTATGTAATTCATTAATTTACAGACACAGCATGATTATAAAGAAAAATTTACATTTCATTTTTACTGTTTTTGTAAAAAAAAAATTTTATTTTTAAAAAATATTTACATAATAGGTACATTAACGGTACATTTTGATCTATTTATTTTTATTTATCGCCGCCGCAAATAACGTGTTGCAACCACAAACTAAAGAATAAGATTTCACAAAATTTCAGAGAAATTAGGTACGATACCGTTTTGAAAGTATAATCTTAATTTGATTTTTAAACTTAATCTTAAAATTAATTGTTAATAAATTACTTTACTAAAAGTATAAGTTTACCACTTTTATTTACCACTTAATAAATTATTTATAAAATAAATAAATAAATATTAAGTGGTAAATAATTTTATAAATAATTTATTAAGTGGTAAAAGATAAATGTTATTTTTAAATTATTTTGTAAATTATTTTAATATTAAATTTTTAAGAAAGCAATTCAAAAAAAAAAAAAAATTATTTTTAATAAATTATTTTTTAAATTTAATTTTATAATCGAAAAAAGAACAGGGTGATTAGTTAAAAAGTTTCAAAATTGTATTCTAGTGTAAAAATTAGTTTTTAATTTTTATATGATTATAGCATAATTTCCATCTCATTTTTAAAATCTTTTAAGATTATTGTTTTTGTTAATTCATTAGAAACCTTTTATTATTTGCCAGTTAGTTAACATCAATTCAATAATTTACAATGCATTATTATTCCCATGCATTTTTTTATGCTATCTTAAAAAATAAATTAGCATTTTTTTTCAAAAAATATGTTTTGCCTGCCCGTTCGCTTCGCTTGACCGAAGAAAACTTCTACATTATTTAAGATAGGACAATATAATTTTAACCGCATCAATTTAGATCTCTTATAAAAATTATTTGTGTGGAACAAGTTTTTTTCAAATATGTATACATCTCAGGTTCTGCTTAACACTTTTCAATCTAAAAACGCTAAAATAACTGAACATTTATTTAGCTTAAATTTTTTATTTAAATTCATCGTTATGTGAAAATTTTTTCAAGATTTTGTTTCTTTCATATCTCCGCTACGCATCCTCTCAGCTTTGTGTCGCTATTCGGTTCCACAAGTAGAAACGCAAACTGAATTTCGACGCATAACGAACAAATTATAATATATTGGTCAGATAAAATATTACGAAACATTTATCTAAACAAAATTGAAAATATAAGAAATATGTACTAAGGTAAAATAAGTAAAATAAATTTATTAATCCATTAAAATTAATTAATAATATAAAAACACAAAAAATTCATTATACATTAAATAAAAAATATAAATATGTATCAACAAATCATAATTCACTTTTTAATATCAAGAATAATGAGCGAATAAAATTTTATTTAGAACGAACAGACCTATTATATACCATATGCAGGTTAAGTTGTCATCGCAACGAGTATTCTCATTAATTTTAATTGTACATATTAAAAGAGTATTAAGGAAGTATTAAAAGAAAATTCCAAAAAAAAAATAAAAAGGCATAACGAAGAGCCGACGCAAATCGGGGGTTTGGTTTTTTTTATAACCGGCGCAAGAGCAAATAGACGCATAACGAATAGACGTAAAGCGGGGCTCTGGTGTATAAGAAAATTATTTTATATCCAACCCTTGTTTAAGAAATATTAAAGATCAAAAATAGAAAATTTGAACAAATTTGGACACAAGGACAAATTTTTGCTATCTAAAATTTTTCACAGTTGAAAAATGAAATTCTAATAAAATTTACAAACTTTGTTGCAAATAACAATTCCAATATATTTTTATTGTCATGATTCTAATATATTTTTATTATCTTTAAAAACCTATGGTTTAAGATACTAAAATGCCTTGTTTAACTTATATATTGCATACAATTTTTAAATTAAATTACTATTAGGTACATAGAAATAGCTGAAGAATCCTTTCTTTCAGAATTCAAAAGAATCGCTTTCTTCATTTTTTGTTTATTTAAATTTGCATTATCAACTGATGAAGTACTTCGTCCGGTTATTATGTTTTAACCTGTGTGTATTTATATATATATATACATAAAGTGTGCTTAAGCAAACACCAAATGCATTGTGCATCCTGCTATAGAAAACCAAATTCAACAGTGAAGAATATTTTTTTTATTTTGCTTTATTTAAAGATAATTAATATTTTGATCAAAATGGCTTTTGAGTTTCGAGAAAAATAAAAATACAGATATAAAAATTAAAAAATATTATTTTTTTTGGTTTTTTTTATAGGTTCATTTCTTTTACATTCGATATGTATAAGATCCATAATATAGTAAGCAATCTGTGTTTATTCCTGTATTCACTCGAGCAGATATTAATTGTATATATTTGCACAAAATTCGTGTAAATCTTCAAAAAAAAATTTAAACGCTTTCATTTTGTACACAAGTATTGTAATGAAAAACCTTCACTTTAATTTTTATAAACATGTAACCATATAAAATATTTCTTTCATTGTTGTGTTTGTTTATTTTTAGAAAACTTAAAACTTACAGATTTTTTATTATTTTCAATTTATAATTTTTATTTTTTTTATTTCTACTTAGATTTTCTGTACAATTACATTTAAGTTGCACTTCTTACGCCTTTAAACTCTTTTACAAAAAGAAAAAAAAAAAAATGGAAATCATAGCCTAAATTAAACACTTGAGAAGTTAGTTTCCTGGAAAATTTAGAGTTTTCTTCTTCGTAACCCCTATACTATAAAAAAAAAAAAAAAAACTTTGAAAATTTTGCATTATTTTTTATTTTTTTGTTTTGTATATTGTTTTTTTTTTTTTTTTTTTTATTATGATATCAACTTGCATTGCATGTAGCAAGCGATTTAAAAAACAAGTTTTAAAAATTTTCCTGTTTTTTAGTATTTATATTTTTCACCGTTATATTAGATGTTTATAACGGTTATATAATCTATACCTTTAAAAATTTTCTTACGTGCCGTTACCCATATTTACTTGCATCAAAAAGCAACCTACTGAATTAAAATATAAAATTTTTTTTTTTTTACAGTTATTATGAAAATTTTCTTTTATCGTTTTCTATTGCTGATGCTGTTTTCCTCTCATGCTTTATTTATTTATTTTTTATTTTTAATTTTTCATTTTAAACCTATGTGTATATGTAGGGAAATTCAAGGAAATTTCGTAGAAAAAACGAATATAATAAAAAATGAAATTAAGCCCGTTTATAATGATGATTTGATGAATTTTCATTGCGAAATATATAAAACAAAAAACGAATGCCAGGAAATTTTTTGTGCAACCAGTTAAACTTTTTTAATTAAAAAAAAAAAAAAAAAAAAACTCAAAACTAAAGTTTTTCATTTATTTTGGTTAGTAGAGCAAGAAAGCAAAACAAAATAACAATAATAAAAGTTAATTCCATAGTTTGTATTTTGTTAGTATAATATTCTAACTAAAATCTAGATTCAAAGGAAACTAGGAACTATCATTATAGATTAATAATAATTTCAGTTAATTTTATTTAAAAAAATTAAAATGATTATAACATTTTCTGAAATCTACTCATTTATATTTGTATCTTTAATGTACATTTGAAAAGAAAAACTTTTAACATTTTTAATTTTCCGCATTTTTAAAGTTTTTCTTTTATTTTGTTTTTAGTTTTTTCTCTTTTATTTTTATTTTTATTTTAATTTGCAATTTAAGACAGACATTTTGGTTTTCATAATATCTTTATTATTTTTGTTTGAAAAAAAAAAAAAATTATAGCAATAGTGTTGTAATACATTGTGATTTACATTACATATTTTTCATGGTATGGTACATTTAACCATGACAGAAAATGAAAAATATATCCCACTACTTTGTTTATTTTTAAAACAAATATTTGTTAAAGGAATTAAAATATAAAATTTGAAACTCAAAACATAAATGAGTACAATCGATAATGATACAGATAAACTTACAAGATTGTGTCTAGTTGATATCAAAAGTTACCTTTGATTGCCCAAAAATAGAGAATAGAGGCTATAGTTAAAAAAAAAAATTAAAGTGAACATTTTGAAAATCTTTAACTATAAAATTAAGATTAAGATCAAGATTTAAATTACTTACATATAGATTTAAATTACTTACACATTAAAATTCTAAATTGATTCATTTTTTTATTCGTCTATACGGTATAGTCAATGGGAAAACCATAAACAATTTATATATTTATTATTTTTTTATATTTAATATTCTATAAAATATTTAATTACAGATATGTGTATGTAAAAATAATGAATATGCAACTGATGTGTGGAATGTTTTTTTTTTTTTATTTCTACTTTGCATTCATCAACTACGGAATTAAGTTATTTTTGTAGCATTAATGTCAGTTTATGAAATTAAATTTTCATTTCCATTGTAGGATTAATATAATAAAAGTGAGGTAAGAAAAATATTAAAAAAAAAAAAAAAAAAATACAACTATTATTTCCTTTGTGAGCAAAAGGTTTCCGTTTTTTTTTTTTTTGTTTTTTATTAGTTAACTTCTAACCTCTGTAGTATTTAAAACCTTAAGTTGAAAAATTTTTTGTAATAGCTACATATAAAAAGAGTATCATACCGTGTAAATAAATTTCACGGTACAAAAAATTAAAACTATAATGTCGCAAAAATGTTTTATTATATTCTTTTAATCATTGGATATTAAATATGTTACATCATAGTAAAATCAAATAGATTTAAAGTAATATTTTTATTAAGCATTTAATTTGCAAATTAATTTAATTTATAAATGATGAATGGGATTTCCTTAATGCAATTACAGAAAAACAAAAAAAAAACGCCTACATATATGCAATTTTTTGAATGAATATCATATTATTTTGTTTTTAGTTATTTTTTTTTTTTTATATATTATGTTAAATTTTTTAGATTTTAAGTTTATTTTTTATGAAGAAAAAATTAATATAAACGATGTCACGAATCAAAAAATCAAAAGATTGAATTTGAAAGATTGAAAATTCGAAAAACTGTTCAGCAAGAAGCGAAAATATTTTTAACTATACCTATTATTTAAATAGCAGACAGTGTACTTTCGAAAAGATGTTTTTATAAAATAATTCATATTTTCTTTTTAATAAAGTTATAAAGAAAAAAAATAAAGTTATTCGAGAGTCAGAAGTTTCTACATTAATTTTTAAAATAATCTTTATCTTTGTTAGCTATACTATAATTATTTTAAACATAAAATTGTGATTGTTTTTTTTTGGTTAACGACGATGTTTTCGCAAAAGAACATGACATATATACACAGTACTTTAAATTGATTTTCGTACCTTAAGACACATTAAGTCAAGCATATACCATTTTTACTTTAGCTGAGGAAATTGTTTTTTTAAGTGAAGACATTTTATTTTCAATAAAGATTTTTTACTTTAAGTAAAAAGTTTTCATTAAAAAAAACAATGTCTTCATTTGAAATAAAACAGTCTTCAATTAAAGTAAAAAATGTATACAGGATGTCGCGTTAACTTGCACATAGAGCAGAAGGTGATGGGGAACATCACAAGGAACAAAAAATTCTATGGGAGAGGAGGGTGTATTCTGAACCCTTTTCGAGATATGAGGGGTTAAAGATGTTTTAGCGACTTTTCATAAAAAAATCTATAACTTTTGAACGAATTGCTATAGAGAGATAACAAATAATTATTTTTCAGAAACGGTTAGAGATAGAGAAGAAGTTATTAGATACTATTTATAGAGTTTGAAAAGCTGTTTCGAAATGTGCCATAAAAAGTACCCCAAATGCAGGGTCAGGGCTGATAACCTACTCTACAAAATGTTTTTGTGTTTTTATCTCTCTATAGCAAGCCGTTTAAAAGTTATTAAATTAACGCGGGACACCCTGCATATACATATATATTATATTCATTTGATATTAATTCTTAAATTTTAAGATGAAATGTACATTAGATCTATAATATCATTTTATTCTACTGTATATATAGAAAACTTGATGGTTTTCTTGATATTCTCATACTTATCTTAATATACATTGTTATAATTGCCACAAAATTATTCAATTTTATTCAAACTATATATCTACAAATATAATAAGGAATAAATAAAATTCAATTTTCATATATATGTACATAAATATACTTGAAATCCTTTAATACTCCTTTAAAATAAATTTTTTCTTATGTTATTTTAAGTTTTTTTAAACAAAAACAAAATTAAATCACTTATTTAACATGGGAAATCATTTATTTAATTAATACAAAATTAACAAATCAAATTTTCTTACAATAATACTACCCCATTTTTTTTTCTTTTTTTTGGGTAAATATTATCAGATTTTTAGTAGATGGGTTTTTTTAAAAAATTAGATATACTTAATAAAAATTCAAATTTTAACTTTTACTACATTTTTAGAATATACAAAAAGTTATTTAAATATTAAATGAAATTCTTAAATGATAATAATATTATAATGTTCAATAAAAATTAATTAAGTGCCATTCTATAGTTGTATAAATTACCTTATACACTCATTTCATCATTATGAAGCTAATATAACACGTATATATACATATATTAAATGGATTTATACATTCATAACTGAAAATGTATAATTCTAATCATATAACAATGAATCATAACAAATCACGTTAAATTCATTTGTAAATGTAATTTTCATATATTAAAGAGTATAATTTTATAATGTCAGAGGTGGAAAATTTGGAAATCTTTTCAAAGGTGAGCGCTTTTTGTCAATCAAATCAAAATAATCACGTTTATTCAAAATTACATTTAAAATGATATTCTATTGTTCACTTATTAATTGGTAGCAATTAGTAACAACTTCGTACTAAAGGAAAATGTTAATAACTTGACTTATGGGAATATGGCAATATAATCATTAAAAATAAAGTATAAAATATGAATAATGCCATCATATGTTAACCAACTTGTCAAAACGCAGTCCATAAATTATACCAAATATATCACTTAAGAAAACTCTATATATGTACTATAATGTTACATATATATCAAACTATAAATTTTCAGGATCACCGTGAGATCAATATTCTCCTGGCCCACACAACTATATATAAGCAACATGGAAAATGAAAGTTGCAAACTAACTTCAAAAACAAACAAACACCAAGTGATTTACAAGAATCAACTACTTGAAAATTTTCATTTTAATTTCTAGATAATTCAATACGCGATATGGTCAATGTACGCATTTTTAGTGAATATGGTAACAAATAAAAATTCAGTTGACAGATTAGTGTTAAGTCATCATAGTTAATAAAAATATCCGAAGAATAAAATGACAATGTAATACTGTTTAAAAGATATATATGAAAACTTTTATCATTATTCCTTTAAGAAATGAACTGTTATATTATTATTTTCTTTTGGCTAGAATTCAAAGTATCCGCATTTTCATAAATTTTTATATCACTGTTTTCTGTAGATCCTTATTTCATTTTTATATTTGTCACACAGTTTCAAAGTAAATATTGATTATACAATCAAAATATAAAATAAAGTATAAAATCAGTTAAAACAAGAAAATAATTTAAAATAATCAAAAATTACATCCTTACAAAACATTCTTATGTATACTAATTAAATTTTACTCTTTATTTATGTTAATTTTTTGTATAGGTATGGATACAAAAAAAAAAAAATAAAAAACAGAAAAGATGAAACAAAATAAAAAGTATAAAATCAGTTTTTTTTTTTTATGGAAAAGAAAAAAAATTAAATTAACGTTTTCGTAAAAGAAATTTTTTTTTTTTTTTTTAAATTCAAAACAGAAAACAAAAAACAAAACACGCATGAAAAATTAAAAAAAAAAAAAAAAATCAACTGAAAAGGAAAAGCTTTTTTTTTTGTTTTTATTTTGCGCAATTTCGTCAATTTTTACTGTTAGGTTTACTGTTCTTCTTCACTATGTGTAACGAAATTTTTTTTATTTATTTTTTAATTTACATACATATACATAATTATTATATGCTTAAATTAAAGGAATTATAAATTTTGATTCAAGAAGGTGTTTCAGTAAATCAACTCAACTCAAAATTTTCTTTTTTTGTTTTTTTTTTTTTCTTGAAATTTAAAAGTTATAATTTCAATAAATTATTCAAAAATATTGTAGGAAACTTTTAAAGGGGATTTACCGTTTACCGTTTATATAGGATAAAAATATATACGTAATACATGCATAATATGTATACGAAAAAAAAAAAAACTTTTTTAACTAACTTTAAGAATAAACATTGTATGATTATTAAAAGTTTACTATGTGTTATATATAGTCCTCCATTTATTGGAAGATTGTTCCAGGAAATCAGCAGCAAACGAAAAAAAAACAAAAGAATTGAGACAAAAACATGACATTAAATACCTTGAAAATATAAAATTTAGAAAATTTAGGTTTTATTTTGTTCTAGAATTAATTTTATTAATTTATAAAAAGTAATCGGAAACGTTTGTAAACATAATTTAAAAAAATAATTTTGTTATTCCTTTCTTTCCAATTTTAAAATCAACATTTTGAGCACAAATTTTTTTTACATTTTAAAGGTTACATACTATTGTTCCTATGTAACATGTTTTTTCCACCATCTACCTTAATTAACTTTATTTTCACCGAGCTTGTAAATCACTGATGGTTTTAACCTGTTTTAGTATTTTCTTAGACATTTTTTTTTTCCTAAGGGGGGTGGGAATCTTCCAAAGACAGCAATAATTTTCCCTTAGTAGTATCAGATTCTTACTGACTAAACGCACCTGCCTCTTTAGCCAATAAAATGGGATGAAACCCTTACCTGCTAATGCAGTATATTGGCTAGGGAATAGGGATAGGGAATAGGATGCGGAAACATGGAATTGAAAGTGCGACTGTAAGGAAACAATGAATCCGCCTATTATTATTACTATTTTGCTAACAGTGACTATATGCTGTTACAACAGTTACAACATGCAGTAAAGTAATAACACCTTACTGCATAAAGTAATTATTGAAGGCAATCCCTACTTTCACTGCAGCAGCTATTATAATTATTACTATCAATTATACAATATACATTATTACGATATGAAATTACTACATACTTTTTATTTAACTGACCTGACCGGGATTTAAAACCAAGACCCTCCGATTTAAAGGTTAGCGACTTAACCATTACGCCATTAGTCAGATAACAACAGATTTCATATGTTGATGTTAATATGTATCTTGTGGGTTACATTTAAAAGATCGTTCTACCCGATTTCTTTTTTATTTGGTTTTTGCATTTTGTAACTAACCGATTCACTTCCAACTCTATTTTCTTTTCATTTTTAAAACAATAATTTTTTTTTGTTTTTCTTTTCGCCAATAGTTCAGTATTTTGAATTATATTTATGATTGTACATATAAATTCGAAATTTCCTTGTAATTTACAAATGTTCAGTAGAACAGATTTTTTTTACGCTCAAACAGCCATTTATAGCCATGGAATTATGTGTGTCTTACTACGTAATAATTTTTCTATAATTTCAATGTTATATCTGCTTTTAAGTCTTTGTGTCTGTTAACTGATTTCAAATTTCAAATTTTTGAGATTTCTCAGATTTTTAATATAAGATTAGGTATTGTGATCGTGGTTATTTTTAAAAACAAGGATTTTTTTTTTCAAAATTTTAAATAAATATAACAATTTTTTCATTGTCGTTCAACTCGTTAACGTAAAGTTATGCTCATTAGTAACTTTTTGTATTTTTTAATTTCACAATTTTTACTCATAGGTTAAGTTTTTGTGCGTTTCAAGATTTTCTTTAAATGATAAACACAGCAATTGATTCACCATATATTTATATTTTTCATCCATATTAATAATACATAAATTTGATTTGAATTTTGTTTAAAAGGTTTAAGCTTTTTTTTTCTAAATTGAAATATTTAAGATTTTTGTTTTATGTGGTACATTATTAAACCTAAATGGGACTTCTTGTCAAAAAACACGTAGATCATAATTACATATAAAAATTCTATCATTTCTTTTCCTATTTTGGCTTTCTTTTATTCCTTTATTTATTTTAACAGGATGTTTTATAGACTCACAAAGTGGTGGTTTTTGTTGATTTTCTTTTTTTTCTATTTTCATAAATAAAATTTTAGATAAAAGGGTGGAATTTTGTCGCTGTCATTTTATTTTTATTTTAAATTCATATACCTATTACATTAAAGACAACAAAATATCTAAATGTTCATTTCCCTAAAGCTAAACTTTTATAAAAAATCACACAGACATTTTATTCATTTTAAAAATCGTAGGAATCACCCACCTACCATCACACCAACTAAAAGATGTATTCGTTTAGTTGGTGTGATGGTAGGTGATTCCTATCTAATTATTATTCTAACATATTACCATTTTTATTTTATTTATACCTTAATATTATGTATTTTGCTTTTTATTTAGATTTCGCATTAATTTTTTTTTTTTTTTTTAAATTTAGGTAATAAAAAATATTATAATTTAAAAATAAAAAATTAATAAAAAAAATTATTACATTTAAATTTTGTTTATTTATTAAATCAACATTAGAGTAAAGATAATTTTTGAGAGAAATCAAAAATATTTTTGCCTTGAAAAATTATAATGCAAATTTTGAAAATTTTTCTTTTTTAATTTCAAATTTATTGGTTCATTCATGTTCTAGTAGACTGTAAACTAAGTAAAGAATTAAAATGAGAAATGGTGAAATGGTGAAATCTATATAAATATCATAGATTAGGTTGATGATTTTTGTATTTACTTTTCATTATAAAATAAGTAGCTTCAATCATTAGACTTTTTTTTTGTTGTAGAATAAATTATCGAATCTATGTGATTTGAAAAATATGATTTTTTTTGGATTGGTTGAAATATAACTTTTTTCAGTTGGAAATTTACATAAAAATTTTTGAATATTTTGCTGCATTTGAAATATTCCTTCCAAGAAAATAAAATTAAAAGAATATTTAATTATAATTGCAAAATCAAAAAAGAAAAAAATTTGGTTGTTTTAATTTTTTATTTATTATTGTTTTACTAAGTATTTTAAATAAATTAACACTCAGACAAACTATGAATTTTGATCAAAAACATAAATTTGGTTAGAAAATTGATCAAATTCTAGCATACATATATATTTTATTAAATATTTTGTCTACCAATAAAATAACCTTTTTTTTTTGTTTTTAAATATTATTTTGACATTTTAGAAATTCTTTCTTACCTTCACATACTTTAAAATTTTTTTTTTTTTTTAATTTTCCACTTTAATATATATTACTTTGTAAAAAATATGAATTATATATATATATATATATTTTTTTTTTCTTCATTTATATGTATATAAATAAATGTAAGTATGTACATATACATAATTATAATATTAATACTTAAATATTTTTCTGCATATTTAAGAGAATACTGCATTATCAAGTAACTTATAGGAAGTCCCTGTAAATCCTTTAGATGGAAAACATACAAATAGACCAAGTTGAATAGATGATAGCAAACAACCCAACAAGTTCGGTATCTAATACAAAAAAAAAAACAAATTAAATAAAATAAATTTATTTAATTACGACAAAAAAAAAATTAAAAAGTTAGCATAACTTGAAAATCTAATTTATTCATTTTTAATTTTTAGTAAATTTACCTCAATGAATATATCATCTAACATAACGCCATACAAAAACCATTGTAATGAAACAAAAAATGAGCATAATATTAATGGGAATGGAAGAAATTCAGTACTCTTTGTTTTGATCACTTGAAATAGTTGAGATAACGGAGATCCAAAAAATGTTACCGTTACACAACAACATACATAGCCTGTTAATCAAAATAAAATATTTAAAAAAAAAAAAAAATTGTATCTAAGTAAATTCAAGGATTCTGTGTTTCTTTTTATTTTATTTTATTTTATTACCTACTACTATTTGTTTAAACGCTAAATCATCTTCTTGTCTTGTATACAATATAACAGAAAGCAACAAAATGAATGCTACTAAAAATTGTCGTATATAGCTTTGTTTATGCACAGTAAAAATGTAATATGATAGAATATAAAATAACATCAGAGTTGTACCAACACTATTTACTATAATTAAGGTATTATCATCTGTTAATAAACCATATTGAAGCCATAGGCTGCATCTGCAAACAATTATTATATTTAACTTCAAAAAAATTTCTATTTTAATAATTTTTAATTTTTTTTTAGCATAATAATTTTTATAATATTCAAATGATAAAAAGTAAGAAAACCTTTACTTTTACAATTCTGATAAAAAAAAATTTTTTACTAAACAAACGTAAAATCATACAAAAAGTATAAAAATTTGTATTTTTTAAAAAGCTTCTAATAATATTTATCTTTTCAAACATAAAAAACATTAGGAACAACAAAAAATTTTATATATGTAAATTTATTATCAATATGTAGTTAAATTTTTATATTTATTTAAAATTATTTCAACTACGACCAATACCAATGTAATTTATAAAAATAGATAATTATTGTTAGTTTCGCTATGAATTAAATTATATTATACTGCTTTTCTCTTTAATAATTTTTATATTTTTTTTTTTTCTAGCAGCTCTTAATTATCTGAAATTAATTTTATGTTATCAAGAAACAAAATTTTTGATAAAACTGTGAATTTTTGATAAAATTTAGAAATTGTATTTTGTACAAATACCGTATATACATACGTAATAAAAAACGAATTTTAGATCACGAAACAATAAAATTTTAAAACATAAAAAAACAATGAATGGCTTTAAAACAATTTCAGCTTACAATTAATACAATTTTATGTTTATTTTGACGAATGTAAAATTTTTTAATATTAAAAAAATAATTATTTTCCTTTATGAAAATTTTGATTGAAAATTGAAAACATTTTTGAATTTATCAATTATATTTTGTAGAATATGCTAAAAGCGATATAACTAAATATTCAATTCTAAAAATTTTTGTTTAATTTTAACTTAAAATCACCGTTAATAATTTTAACTATGAAATAACCATTGAATGAAACAACAGTTAAATAATATCAGTATCTACTGCCTTTTTTTAAACTCAAACCTAGGTACATTAAAATTTTCATTTATATAACCTTGAGCATTTTCATAAATTATTTATAAATGCAAAATATATACTATATCATATACTATACACATAAATTACACTGAAACTTGTTATCGACAGCTAAAATTAAAATTTTTATAAACAATTTTTTTTTTTTTTGCTTACGAAAGCATTCCACATATGAACGGAAATCCAGAAGAATCACTTGTACTTTTTTTCAAAAAATATTTTCGACATACTAATCTAAAAAATAAAAAATAATATATTTGAAAAGAATACATTTTATTTAATTTATTTTTCAAAAAAGAAAAATATTGTTTTTATACAATAAAACTTACATGCCTGACATAAATTGTAATATTGTAGAAAATGTTGCACTCCATTCAATGTAAACAATTAACGAATTCATTTTAAAATATTATATTCTATTTACTTTAATGCTGTTTATTATCTTTCCATTAACATATTTTTCTTTTAAACTTCCGAATCCGAATCAAAACAAATTTTTATTTTTATAGCCAACAAATGAAACGAAACTGTAAACAAAAATGGTTAATGTCAAAATAATATGGGTAGTTGTCAAATGACGATTTGTTTTTATTTTGTAATTTTTTTTTTATTTTTTTGGTATAAAATTTTCGAGACTCGAAAAATATTTATATTTAACTTGAATATTAAGGCTAAATCTTTTGAAAATATTTTCTTTTGTTCATGACCTTTGAAAAAATCCTTTCAATTTATTTTTTAAAAAAATTTTGTTATACAAATTACTTTAATTTATTTGAAAAATCAATAAATATACATGTATTTGTTATACATACATATATGGTTGTATATAAATTAAATGTTAGAAAAACAAAAAAAAAAAATTTAATTTCAAATATTTTTTTATTTTGATTTAAATTTTTAAGTTGATATAATAAATATGTATACATATGGACCTATGTACATATCTATACGTATGTACGTAATATTTATTTTAGATTTATTTGTTACTTTTGAATTTTCTATTTGTTTTTTTTTTTTTTGTAAATATTCAAATTAACTTATGTATGTACCTACATACCAATTTTTAAATTTGCACTTGAATGAAAAAAATATTTTCTTGAAAATCAAAAAATTGCTCAGGTCAAAAATAATAATATATAAAATATAATAAAATAATGTAAACAAAATATTAAAATATAAATATAATTGAATACTTGCACCGAGATGGCCAACATGCTAAAGGCAAAAGGATCCTAAAAATATAGGCAGATATTTATATCCAGAGTCCAGACGATATAACATAAAAACAAGTAAGTTTGAAATTTTATTAAAAATAAAATTTAAGGACTGGCGAAATATTTTCTAGTATGGTTTGAACTTTGTCACATATTTTAATTAATACATAAATAGAGCTCTTATTGAACAGTTATTTTTATTTTTTATTTTATAAAAAAGTGCAATATTATTGAATTTGTGATGCATAAATAATATACATACATACATATTATGTATCTATGTATCATAATATTAATTTTGATGCAAACTTCAACAAATAATTTTGTGAATTGAATGAAAATTATTTTGTACATTTATTACCTATAAATTTTAAAAATCTAGGCCTAAATTTTATTCTTAAAAAAATTTCAAAAATACATACATATGTACATATGCATGTATGTATGTACTTGTTTTTAACTGGTTTACAATTCAATTCAATTTTTAAAATAAAAAAATACAAATCATTTTTCATATTATATTACATACCTCAATGGAAGCGCGAATTTTTATTAGAACAATTACGAATACTCATTCCAATAATAGCAAATTTTTATATACAATGCACACATTTTTTAGCTTTTATTTTTACAAAATGTACTTTCATACACATCATCATACAGACATCATTTGTCTGTAACTCAAAAATCCTTATACAATTAATTTTCAATGTACATCATATACCTATACTTACATAATATTATATCCACATTCGTTCTTTACACAAAACATAACAAAACAAAAAATATGTAGATAAATACTTAACATTGCATAGCATACATATGTGTATAAATACATATTTATACTATTCATATCAAACTACATGTATAGCAATAGCGTATATTGTATAGAAACATAAAAAACAAATTAAAACAAAAAATACGTATAGCCATAGCCTATTATAGATACCTAACACTGCATATGTATAAATACATTTACACTGCTATATAAATACATTGTTATATGTATCATTCATATTCAAATTTCAAACTATATGTATAGCAATAGCATATATTGTATAGAAACATAAACTTCGGAAAAAAAAAAGAAAAAAGGAGGAAAACAAAGGCTCATATATTTCGCCAAAAAATACATACATATATATATACTAGAAAATCCCCTGTGCAATTGCACAATTTCTATAGATTCAAAAACATTTGCGGTATCATACTGACTCCCTTAATAAACTACCTAAAAATTTCATTTTTACATCAGCACCATTAAAAAAACTTTGGTATCACTTACTTACTTGATGTAATAGAAAAAAACATAAAACAAATCTGAACACATAAAATTAAAAATGTTAGGAACAGTTTATTAATTTTTTCACGCCGTTTTTTCGTGGCGGTAATTTTTGACAGTTTTTTAATCATTGAGAAAAAATGGTCCAAGCTAAAAACACATTCAGGGTAAAAGTTCGTGCCGATATCTCAAAAATTGTTTGAAACACATGTATAAAGTGCACAATAAAAACCGGCGAAAAGCCAACCAACACCAACCGCTACGACATTTTTATTTTTGTTACATTTAAAATAATCCCAATAATCGAAATAATTTTAATATTTGTTAAAATTTTACCAGACTCTCTATTTTTCTTTAGTTTAAAAAAAAAATTTTTATGTCGATAAAAACAGTTGTTTTCGCCGCGAATTACTTTCATTACCAAAACTACTTTCAAGTCTTTTGCATTTATTTTTTTTTTTGCTTGAAAAAAATTTGCTGAATTTATTTTATTTAAATGTACTTTGGAAGAGGTCTTTAGTATATTTAATAAAAGATTCATGTCTCTGATAATGTAATTTCATAAATTTTCGGGGCCTTTTTTTTTTGTGTGGGTCGTTTTCGACAGCTTTTTAATTTAATGGTCTAATAATAAATTAGTACAAAATTATGAATCTATTTTGAGAGAAGGCATCTAAAATGATATTTCCTATGTTATTTTTTCTCTTTTTTTTAAGAAAAATATCCATTTCTAAAATATTTAGTAAGTTTCTGATTTCTGTTATGAAATATAATTAGCTAAGTCTGCCGAATTTTATATTAATAAAAAAAATTCGAATATTTTATGTTATATCAAAAATTCAGCTTAAAAAATCAAAATTCCAACCTAAATAAACAAAACTACTTTAAAGTCTGTTGCGAAACTTTTACCAGCTTTTATAATAGTGAAAACAAAATCAAGAATAAAATCGGCCTATTATTTTTTTTCTTATAAATATAAGGCTTACTATAAACTTTGCTCTTTTCACTTTCAGGTCTTTTAATTTTATTAAGAGTATTTTTATTTTTTTCAAAACAAAGAGTCATTTGAAAACTGCCAGCAGAAGATTAATAATTTATTTTTAATTTACCGCTGCGACCAGTTCATAATGGATGACGGTCAAATTTAAAAATTAAAAATTTGCTTTAAATTTTGTGTCGAAAGTACTTTTTAAAAAGTAAACATTTGTGTCTCTGATAAGACTTTTAGTCCAAGATTTGTGTCTCTGATAATAAAATTTTAAATTATTAAATAAATATACAGAAATATCATCTTTGCCAGTTTAGTTTACATTCAGTGTGAGTGGTTTATTATAGAAATAAAATATTTTTTTTTTACATCTTGTGTGTCTGGTATTAATATCTATATGATATTTAATATCTTGTGTGAATTGGTATTATCAGAGACTACATAGAGATGTACAAATTCATACAAAAATTTGTACTAATTTTTTTTCAAACGGGCCAGCTAAAACTGGCTAGTTTTAAAAATTTTAAAGCACAGAAATATTTGATTTGTGTCATAGCTAAAAGAATTTAGTGAAAACCAGAATCTTCTGTAAAATCTGGTGTAAAATGTAAAAATTATCATTCATATATTTTATGCATTTACAAAATTTTTTTATCTTTGTGAATTAAACCATAATCATTATATTGTGTATATTATCAGAAATTCAATCATTAATTTCAGGTATTATATTATCTGATCTGATTAACAAATCTTATTTTTTTCCATGGCTAACAATATTATTAATGGTCTAATAATAAATTAGTACAAAATTATGAATCTTTTGTGAGAGAAGGCATCTAAAATGACATTTTCTATGTAATTTTTTTCTTTTTTTTTTAAGAAAAATATCCGTTTCTATAATATTTAGTAAGTTTCTGACTTCTGTTATGAAATATAATTATTTAAGTCTGCCTAATTTTATATTAATAAAAAAATTTCGAATATTTTATGTTATACCAGTTCTACCGAAAATTTAGCTTAAAAATCTAAATTTCAACCTAAATAAACAAAACTATTTTAAAGTCTGTTACGAAGCACCAGCTTTTATACTAATGAAAACAAAATCAAGAATAAAATCGGCCTATTATTTTTTTCTAATAAATATGAGGTTTACTATAAACTTTGCTCACTCTCACTTTTTCACTTTCAGGCGCTTTAATTTTATTAAGAGTACCTATTTTTATTTTTTTTTTCCAAAACAAAGATTGAAAACGCCAACAGAAGATTAATAATTTATTTTTAATTTACCGCTGCGACCAGTTCATAATGGACGTAGCGGTCAAATTTAAAAATTAAAAATTTGCTGAATTTATTTTGATTGAAAATGTGTTTTTTAAGTATGTATGTACTTTTCCTTTTTTGACTGTACTCACTTTTAATGAACGGTTTGTGTCTCTGACAATAATTCTAGTGGAAAATTTAGTCTCTGGTAATAATATTTACTAAATTTATTTATATTTTTAATTAACGGTTTGCGTCTCTTGATAATACTTTGAGTTAAAGATTCGTATCTCTGGTAATAAAACTTTAAATTATTAAATAAATAGTAAAAAAGCCTTATTAAAGGGTATAAGTAGAAAAATAAAGCTTTTGTGAAAGTTTCCTCAGTTTTATGAACAATTTAATTTTAGTAAATTTATTCAAATACTTATATGTATTATATTTAGATATTGATAAATGTAAAATTTATTGCTAAAATGTTTTAAATAATGAAAAACCTCAATGATGCTGTGAAGTAGTTTCTTTCAAAAATGTAATAAAAATGATTATTTAATAAATCTCATCTCTTGTAAATTTCTTTGTCAAGCTTTGGATTAAAAAACCAAAGGTTGGATTAAAAACCAATGGTAAATAAATTTTTGCCAATAGTATCAAAAATTTTCGCTTCGAAAAAATACAGTATCAAACTTTATAATTTTGAAACTAAACTACACTGATCTGATGCATTTGCCTAATTATAATATATAGTACACTTGTTATATTTTTCTATGGTTGCCATAGCAAATGCTTCAAAACTTTCTTTGTTATATTTTTCAAACAAATTTTTACTCTATCCGTAATAATATTCTGTCTCTTTATCTATCGCTTTCTCTACAAAATCTTCACACCGTAAGTTTTACGCACCTTTTATGTAAAACAATAAAAATTGGCTGTGCATATAATGTTGAAGTTTTAGAAAATAAAAATCATAAAAGAAGCATAAAATTAAGAAAATGTTACACATTCAAAATTTAATTGAAAATTGTGATTTTATAATTTAAATTGCGCTTCTTTAAAAGCTTTGGTTTTACGCACCGCTTTATTTTTTTATAATTTCTACTTAAAAATGCAACTCTTTAAAAACTTTGATTTATGCACTGTCTTGTTTTTTCATTCTTTTTATAGCATAACATTTTAATTCTTTTTTTCTATCTGTTATGTACCTAAATATCAGATGTACGTTTCTTTCTTTTCATAGCATAGCATTTAATATTTCTTTTTCTATCTGTTATGTACGTAAATATCAGAGGTATGTTTTTTCATTTAAAATCATAACATTTTAATAGTTCTTTTTTTCTTTAAAAATATTTAAAAACAGTCAAAGTAACATTTTTTGTTCTCTTTTTTTTTCTATTCGTTTTTATTTTTCTTCGCAGTATTACATTTATTTTTTTTTGTTTTCTGTTATTTACGTACGCTAAGTATTTCTTTTATTTTTTTTAAATATTAAATTTATACATATAGCCTATTTAAAAAATATAAATTATAACCTATAGAACATTTTGAATTTTTTTTTGTTCGTTTATGTTTACCGTCCATTCATTCATATTAATAACTGTTGCCTATACAAAAAATAATAAATCTATAATAAATCTAATATATGTATACTCCTATTTTTATTCATATATCTATATTATGGGCTAAACTTCTGATTCTAAAATTGTACTATATTATGGCAAAATTTTTAAAAAATTAAGAAAATGTTACTTAGCAAAATTTAAATAAAAATATTATTGCAATTTTATAATGTTCTACTTAAAAATCCGAACCTTTAAAAACTTTGATTTATACACTGCCTTGTTTTTTCTTTCTTTTCATAGCATAACATTTTGATATTTCTTTTTTTCTATCTGTTATGTACCTCAATATCAGATGGACTTTTCGTTCTTTTCATAGCATAACATTTTTTTTTTCCTTTTTCTATCTGTTATGTAGGTACGTAAATATCAGACGTATGTTTTTTTTCTATTAAAATCATAACATTTTAATAGTTCTTTTTTTCTTTAAAAATATTTAAAAACAATCAAAGTAACATTTTTGTTCTCTTTTTTTTCTATTCGTTTTTATTTTTCTTCGCAGTATTACATTTTACTTCTTTTTTTTTGTTTTCTGTTCTTTTTTTTAAGTATTAAATTTATACATCAGTCTATTTAAAAAATATAAATTATAACCTATAGAACATTTTGAATTTTTTTTTGTTCGTTTATGTTTGAAGTACATTGTAATTTGTAGTACTTCACTCATTATCGAAAAATGTCACAATACCTCAAAAAAATAATTTGTACCAAAATGAGTTATGAGGAGAAAATGTCACAATACCTCAAAAAATTATTTATACCAAAATGAGTTATGGGTAGAAAATTTTGTAACAGTACAAAAAATAAAATTTTATTTTTTGTACTCATAACTCATTTTGGTACAAATAACTTTTTGAGGTATTGAGACATGAGGTGGTACAATTTATTTTTTTGTGGTATTGTGAAATTTTTCGAAAATGAATGGGACATTTGAGGTACCTCATGAGTGAGTAACACAACACTAATGCATGCATTGAATTGAGAACTTAGCTCTTAAGGCTGGCCATTGTTTTTCAAAACTCTTTTTTTGATTTACCCCTTTTTTCAAATCTGCGTGAATAATCTAGTATATTTGAAATAAATTAAATAACTCTTCTAAATTTTCGGAGTAATTTAATTTTTAAATTGTGAGATTTTAGTAAAAATTTACACAAATCAAAAATTTGTTTCAAAACAAAATTAAGGCTTAAAATTTTTGTTGTTATTATTTATGCTACACATATGTAAGTATCTTCTGAAATTGTATGAATTATTGTTTGTACATATGTATGCATATGGATAATCGTGTATTAACTTAAAATAAAACACATTTTAAGGGTTTTTGTAATATAATAAATATGTTTGGAATATACATACATATGTATGTAGAGACAAAAAATACGTGAGGCACTTTAACAATTTAAATTTCTAGGGAAGATCGTGCAATGAGTGTAACTATATTAAGCTTGCGAAAATACAGATAGGAATTCAACGAAAATATATTATAGTTACAGTTCCGAAAAATGCATAAAAAAATAACATACAATAATAAATATTTAGTATTTCCATACTTTCTAATATTCTTCAATCCTTCAAATTACACGCAATTAGTATAACTATTTTTCGGCTTTTAAAAGTACATAATTATGTAATATGTACATAATATGTACATTATTAGGTATGCAAGTATGGAACGCTTTATAATATTCGCGGTTTTTATAATGTATTTTTCTTAAAATACAATTTCTAATAAGTAAATCTTTAGAATAAAATGTGGCATTCCATAATATTTTTCTTTATCAAAAAATAACTGCTAATCATACTCTTGTGCATGATCATTTTATCGTAGATATTTAAGATCAGCCTATCCAAATCGTAGTTGCCAACATTCAACCTCCTCTTTGATTTAAATCCTACTTGTTTTAAAAGTTTGGGTCTAGTTTAAATATACTTGTTTTAAAATGTTGGTTGAATATTTAACAATTTCATATTAACTTAACTGTTAATATTAATTTCTGCTACAAAATTCAAATTTAAAAATCTAAACTTTCAAAATTCAAATATTTAAATCCAAACTTGAAAAATCCAAATGCTTCAAAATAAAAATTTTCAAAATCTACATGTTTGGATAGATTTGGATGGATAGTTAAAATAATAGGCAAATATGGAATTCATTCATGCATACTGTCGAAAAAGCGTATAATCCATATGTATGTACATACATACATATGTAAATATTTTTGCTACAAAATTTTTAAAATATTAGAGGCTGTTATTATTTATATTTGTGATATTTTGCATATTTCTATAACAAAGTGATCAAAATTATAGAGATTGACGCTGCCACTTAACAAACATTGGAACACTAATATTATATTGAAAATACAATTATTGTTCTAAATAATACACATATGTATGTATGTATGCACATGCATATGTATGTCTAAACAAAAAAGTACTGCATTTTGATGCATTTGAATTTTACAAATTTTGCTTTTGATTCTTTTGAATTTTACAAATTTCGCTTTTGAAAAAATTTGGATTTTAATGTTTTTGAATTATTTTTTCTTAGATTTTAAGAGTCGTGATCCTTAATATTAGTTAAAAAAAAAACTACAAATAAAAATACCAATGTATTGGTATTTTTTATAGGGAAATACAAATTTTAAATTGAAAAGTACCTATTTATTTTCATAAAAACAAGGAAATTAATATGTCAAATTACATACATATGTATGTCAAAATGTTCTTGTCACGATATTAATTATATATGTATGTATATGTATGTATGTACATAATATATGTACATATTCCTTAATCATATGAACGTTGTAATAACATAAATAATAATAATAATAAAAAATTAAAAATAAAAAACACATTTAATGAATCTTAAAACGAATGCACATGAATGAATGAATTATTTTATCTTTTGAATTGCAGAAGCGTTAAAATGATATAAGATATAATACCATAAGATATTAAAGGATCATTAAAAAGCAATGTATTGATTATTAAAACAATTTACACAAATACATATGCGTCACATTTTATATTAAAAAAAATTAATGAACATAGGCCCATAAACATCATCATTAATACATGTAATATGTACATATGTATATAGCAAAAGGCTATAAACTTAAATATAATTGAGCCCTTAAGAAATAAATAAATGCGATAAAATTTTATCTGTAATTTAATAAAGATCACAAATGAAGTACATATTATAAAACACAAAACAATATAAGAAAAAAAATAACAAAATAATAATAATGCTGCTACAATAGAATTACATCAGCATAAGTATAACACCCAGAAATAAAAGAAAAAATAAAATAAATAAATAAATAAAATGTGAAATAGAATAACAAAATTAAAAAAAACAATATTTATAAATTGAAGCATTCTTAAGTTTTAAATATACATACATACATACCACATTATATACATGCGTAGCATATACATATGTATATATTTATATGATTTGGTTAATATGTAACTAATAGATATTATGTAGATATAAAACTCTTAAATATATTTTATTATCTATAATATGTATGTTACACGTATATATATATATACATGCCTTCATAGAAAATATGAAGGAAAATGAATATTTTCTTTATAAAAATAAAGTCATGTAAATAACAAAAGGGAACGTGATAACAATAATCAGTTTCTTCATATGTAAAAGAATAATAGCAAAAAAGGATACATTTTAAGATATCACATTTTCATTTGAATATAAAACAAAATTATTTCCCGTTAAATAAGCAAAATGCTTCAACAAAAAAAAAAAAAAAAATAGATAAAAATACCCGTCCTTTTACTAATAACGAAATTTTTTTTTGGTAACAAAAAACAAAAAAAAAAATAATACAAACAAATGGAATAAAATGTGAACATACATCCTAATGAAAATGATTAATAGACACATTAACGAAAAAAAGTATTGGCACTTTTTATTATTCATTGTATATTCAACATTTTTAAAACTGTATAAATAGGCTGTATATATTTTATGAAACAGCAAGTTGAACATTATAGCAAGAATAATTAACATAAAAATATATTTTATTCACAACAAGATATTGTAAACTTCCATTTGGACACATCTCAAAGTCAATTGTAACGGCGATTCGTAACCGAACAGTTTATAAGGAAATTGTTAAGGTTAAGGTTAAGGGAACAAATATTTGCGTTTGATTAGATATAAAAATCTAAAAAGTAGTAGATTTTTGAAGACATGTAAAAGCCGTTAAAGATCAATCTGGAAAGTATTACGTTCTCAACTGTAATCCATAAGAAACAAGGATTCCCAAGGAACGTAACAAGGAAAATGGTATATAGAAATGGGCGATAACTTATGGCAAAGATTCATGGTTTACATAAATCTGATGACCTTAAAGGAATAAAAGGAATGGACTAATGAAAACTTTATACTGAATACATTTCCAAAACCTAAATAGATATAAATACATACATACATGGCTTCTTTTAATAATTAAAATCAAACAATTTACATAGTTATATAGAATACATTTCTGAGTATGTTAAAGGACTTTATGCACAAATGTTGTACTATAAATTTTTTCTTTTGTTGGAAAACACATATAGGCAAAGAACTTCTATAGGCAAAAAATATTAACCTTGTTTTTTTTTTTACTATATGATTATTGGAAGTCCTATACCCAAACCAAGCATGTAAACTTCTATTCTGCTCTTTTACAAAATGGAAAAATTTCAAAAATAACATCTTTATTCTGTATTATTAACGAGAGAGATCTGATTTAAAATTTCCTTAAAGGAATATTATAGACCTTTAATCAAATATATGTATATGTATAGGGTTTTATTTTTCTTTTTAAAATATCTCTTGCTAAAGGCTCATCAAATTTTTAAATTATTTTTATTTTTATTTCGTGAATATCCGTAGGTGTCAGGAAACATGAAACATTTTTATATTCATATATGTATACAATATATGTATAAGGTGGGATAAAAATCTATCGAATTGAATTTGAAGAGAAAGTGAGAATAATTTTCATTTTAATTTAGAAACTGGGTGTTTATTATTGTATTAATGTAAATAAAAAAGAATTAATTGTTTCATTTTCAAAAATAAATTACAAAAGAATACGTGAAAGCTATTAAAAAACATTTTGTCCATTAAAATTTAGTAATTTTATATTTTTTAATTAAGTAATTCTAAGTATAAATAAAAAATTTTCATGTTCTTGTATGTATACATAATTCAATGAAAGCTCACAGAATATTTTGGTGAATTGAATATTTGGCATGAAAATTAAAATAATATTGGACAATACTTTGAATAATTAAAACTCCGATAATATATGGGAAAAAAAGTTTGCTTTGCAAAAAAGTGTCACAGTTTTATACCAATGCGGTTTTTTTTGTTAATAAAGTGGTTTACTTTAACATCTGGGCCCTTATTTGATACGCTGTACTCAATAAATAATAGATAATAATGTTTATTTTTTTTACCTATAGTTTATTTAATACCTAGTTATAAAAGTGTTTTTTTTTTTTGAGATCTACTATATTGCCTAAGAGTTAATTTTTTAAAGCATTTTGACCCATTCGTTTGACAATCGTTTAATGAAAATTTCATAAAAAAAATCAAAGCATACAAAAAACTATTATCAATAAGCACCATAAAATGTTGTATTTCAGTCATACTCTGAGGTATCAAAAATATGATTTGTTCGAGTTGTTCAGAGAAAAATTGAAGGAAAACGGGGTATCGCCCTGGACAAAATTATTATTGTAACGAAACATCAAAAATTGAACTGCTATAATAAATAAAGGTGATGTAATGCATTATTTTTTTTTATTTTTATTTTTTTAATATATTAATGGTGACAAATAAGAACAGCTTTAAAAAAATATTAGAGAGGGGTCTTGGTGGCCTAGTGAGTATAAAATAAGCTGTAAACACTGATAAAGTGTGGGTTTGAATGCCCCACACGTCATAAGTGTTATTTCTCCTTACAACTTTATAGCAACACCTGAACAGGAAAAGCTGTGCAATTAATTTCCTGTTCATATTTATGTGGCATTAAAAAAAAAAAAATTAGAGATTATCGTAATGACCGTCAACGTTCAGATTGGATAGATAGTAGAAAAATGAAATGTTTCTCGTCTTCTTTTCTTGAAGTTTGCATTTGCATTTAAAGAATTTTTGCGCATTTACACATTTTTTTGATTTTCTCTTTACAGTTTATCTTTTTGTATAATGTGTTAAAATGTTTTTATAATGTCCATATTAACTTAAACTACTTCAAATTTAGGTTAATTTTTTAGTTTTTTTTTTTTGAAGGACTTTACTGTGCAGAAATCTATTTTTGATTAATTTACACATATCATTAAAATTTTCTCGACTGTAAAAAAAAATTATGGTCCAAAATTCTTTTTATTAATCAAAAAATCTTACATAGCATAAAATCTATAAAAAAAAAAAAATTTTTTTTTATTTTATTTTTCTTTGATTTTTCGTGTTAATGAAATAGAAAAGTTTATATACATTTACATACATACATATATTATATAATCATCTCATCTCATATACATTAATTACCCTAAAATCCAACTAACTGCACTTCCGTTTACATTACAGTTACAGAGCATCAGATTTATCATTAAAATAGATACAAAATATAACAAAAAAGAAAAAAAAAAAAAAAATAGAAAATAATAATAAAATAAAATAAAGAATAGCACAAAAGATTCTTTCGTTTACTTAAGTAATGAAACATATTTACCATTATATTATTTTTATTGTTGTTTGTGTTGTGAATGGTGTGTCGTGTGTGTATACATATATGCATTAAAATCTTAACCAAAAGAATAATTCCGGAAGTAATTTGTTTTTTTATTTTTTTTTTGTACCAAAAATAGCAAGTAAACGAACTGTATCCCCCTATCTTTTGAACCTGAATCTTTTGTTTTTTGATTTCTTTCCTTTTATTTCATTCTTATTAAGTATATTTTTATCTCTCTTTCTCTCTTTTTTTTTTTTTGGTGTTTTGTTTTTTTTTTTGTTTTAAAAACCATATGTGTACATGCTAATCATTATGTTTTTAAAAGTCAAGAATATAACACTTCACAATGGTACTTCAGAAAATACAAAAATGTAATACAAAAAAACAAAACAAAAACAAACAGAAAAGGAAAGGAAAAAAGAAGATGATAAAGACTTAATCTTTGGAAAATGTTGAAATTCAATGTAGTAAAAGAAAAAAAATTTTTTTTTTGCATTATGTATTTCATTTTTTTTTTTTTTTTTTTAATTTCAACATTATTTGCGAAATGGCTGACTGGTAAACGAGCAAAAAACGCAGAGAATAAAAATGTAAAATATATAAGAAATGATGATTTTGTTTTTATTTAAAATAAAATTTTATCTTAATTTCTTTGCACCGTTATAGCTTTTATGTCATAATCTTTTAGTATAAATTCTACAACATATCGTGTAAAGGCAACAAAAACAAAAAAAAAATTTAACGAATAAAATTTTGTAATCAGTCGTTTACCTTTTTTTTTTTTTCTTTTGTTTCCTCTTTTTATATTCGGTGGGGGGCGAGGGGGATTAAAAACGTATTAAAATTGCAATGAAAAAAATTTTTCGTTTAAAATCATGGCTTTTTAAATTAAATCAATTTATATTATTATATGAATGATTCAACAAAATCTTTTATTTTAATATTTTGGAATTTTTCCATATTTATGTAAATATTTTCAATAATAACGTATAATGACTATTAAGTATTAATACAGCTTTTTTGATTCTATTATAATATATTTAATGTATATATTTTTTAATCTTTAAAAGAGTTTGGACTTTTATATGTTATTCAACATTTGGGAGTAGTGAAAAAATTAAATATTTTAATATTTATAATAATAATACCGTAATTTTTTAAAAATTATCTTTTCGGAATTTTTGTTACTGGTACCGCAGTTATCGAACTACGAAATAATTCAAAATGATCTAAGATTTTTTAACAGTTAAGAAAGAAATCTAAAGATATATCTATAGCTAAAAATATCGATATAGATTATAAATTAATAAATCATACAAATATCATAATAAATCATCAAAATATGTAATAGTGAAGAACATAAAGTGCTTATAACAGATTTTTAGACTTTTGAGAAAAAAAAAACCCTTGAGCTAATTTATTATTATTAAGATATCGAAAAATTATAATTAATACTGACTCTAGTAATTTCAAAAAGCATCAGTTATTGTGTTATTTTCAATAAAAATATAAGATATGTATTATATATATACTTAAAAAAAAAACATTTAATTTTTAACCCAAAACTTATTAAAAAATTTCATGGAAAAATGCTTTATAATATTATAATATTGCATATTTGCATCTATAGTTTATCTGCAAATATTTATGATTAATTATAAATATTTTGAAAAGAAATGAAAATTTTAAATTATCCTTAAGAGTGTTATTTTAGTTTGTATTGCAATATAATATTTTATCTGTATCATGGGATATAATGCAATCCTATTTGAAATCCTATATCCTATGGGAAACTATTAAATTTTGAAATATTAAAAAAAAAATATATATATATATATATATATATATATATATATGTATATGTATATATATTATATAATATGTAAGTAAAAAATTCAAGATGATTAAAATGACCTGTAATGTAAACTGCGACTGTAAGACTGTAAATTAAAACATATTCATATACATAAAAAATATATGTATTAGAATATTTAAAAACAAGACAGAATGTAAACCAACGGTTTTTAAAAGCGCACATTTCCAAAAAAATAATACAAACTGTTTAGAATTGTGACTTGCACCAAAATTTAAAAATTTCATAGAATCAGAAAAAATGTGAAAATAGGACTTTTTTTTGCAATTTTGAGGGGCTGTAAGTCCAAAAGTCTTTATAACTAAGAAAAACCGTTAACACACATAAGAATATATTACTGATGTTTTAATTTTTATGTCTTACCGAAGAAATATTTGTACAGGTGCCTATATTACAACTATGTCTAAAAATATAGGAAATTTTAAAATTTTGAACCCTAATAGCTGACAGAACAGGGAGTGGTCCAAAGAGAAAACTTATACTAATTCTAAAAGTTCTTTTTTCCCTCTAAAATTGCAAGTTTCAAATTAAGTTTTCACATAACGGTAAATTTAAATACTAAATTTAAAAGAATTTTACAATTTTGATATTGATTTACAAAGGTAAAAAAAATTCCTGTCCAAGGCGTTTTCAAATTGATTTTTGACACGCATTTAAAAATAGGACTTTTTCAAAGTTTTAGGCGTTACATAAAAAAGTTGTTGTACAACATTATTTTTTTTATGCTACCAATGGTTAACATTTTTTTTTATCTATCTTTAACGGTGTAGAAGTTTTGTAAACAGTCAAGCGGACGGACGGGCGGACATCCTATCTAATAAGCACATTTTTGCAAAAATTTTTTGAAAATGTGCTAAAAATACAAATGTCATATTGTTTTTAATAAAAATGTAATGGTAAAAATTCAAACCCTTAATATGAACATTATCAAAGTTAATAATTTACAATAAACCGTTATTAAAGCAGAGTAAGAAAAGAAAATGTTGATTATTCAGACTCTTAATTCAAATGACTTGTTTAACTATGATAAGCATTCTTTGGAAGTTTTGGTGGTAACTTTAAACCTTACCAGGAATTTTAAAATTTTTTATTTTAATATTTCTAAAGGTATACGTATATCTTTTTTATAGGATGTTTTCTAATTTAACAAAATAAGTTTAAAAAAACATAAAAATTCAATAAAATCTAAATTTAGCTGAGTTGTGTTAATTTTCCAAAAGATTTTTTTTTTTCGAAATAAACATCTTCAGTATAAATTTTAAGAATGTCTTTATTTTCGGTTTTCCTATAAATATTCCCCCCCCCCCCCTTTTTTTTTAATTTATACTTTTATCAAATATTTGAATGTTTTTCTACTTTTCAAGATTAAGTTTTTATTTTATAAATTTTTTACTTTTCATTTTTTTTTTTTTTTACTACTGGAAACAAAACTTTTAATGGTAGATACGTGTTAAGATTAACATATCAATGAAACTGGAACTTATAAAGGCTATTTATATATACAGTATAATTTTTTTTTTTTTGCTTTTAGAAATTTAATTTAGTATATGTGATCAATCTTTTATCAGGAAATATTTAAAATAAGCAAAAATTTGTTAGACTAAAGCAAATAATTGAAATCATATTCATAACGTTTTTAAAATTCAAAATTAATACCTAAAAAAAAATTATTTCTATTTTTGTACAATACATCTATTTTCTGGGATATATAAAAAATTTTAAATAATTGTAAAAAAAAAAATTTAATTTTGAATGAAAAATTTTATCATTTTCAAGGGAAAAATGATATATTTAAAATGGAAACTGCATTTTCATTAGAACAGCTGTGTGATTATACATAATATTAGTTTTTTTTCGTTCGTTTTACTCTAACAAGGGCCATAGGAAATAGAAGATCCACTAAGTCTCTTATTATTCAGAATAGACTTAGCTTTTTAGATTAAACTTAGTTTCTTGAATGATTATTTGTATTAGGTCATTGATTACCCGGCTGTAGCTATTCTATAATGATTATGAGATACAAATAATACTTTTTAGGCACTATTTTTTTTATCTTATACTAGAATTAAATTGTTTTTGTATTGCGACATATGATCTGTTTAGGATTTGAACCCGAGAACTTTCGGTTGAAAGGCATGCAATTTAACAACAATACCATAATATTACCTAATAAACTCTTAATTTAACGCTTATTACTTGAATAGGTTATAACAGATAGTTAACATTATTCAAAACATCACTATAAGCATGTAAAAAGCTATAATTATGTCGGCAGTGTTATATTAGCTCATCTAAAATTTGAGGAAAAAAAAACTGACTGTAAGTCACGCCTGTAATGACAAAAGAAACTAAAAATAAGGGTGATCAGTATATGGGTCACTTATGGATCAAATATGGTTCATTAACAATAAACAAAACAAAGGAGCTGCAGATTTTTTTTACCTTGAAAATTAAATCTGGCTTAAATATATTAAAACCAATATGTTTTGATTTTAAAGAACTCACCAAATAAATATCCAGTAGAAATACAAAATAAAAGAAGAAATGATTAAATTCAAGTTCATTAACAAAAAAGCAGACGCCAAACCTTACGCATTCTGATTGAAGTTTAAGGATCTTAAGAAAACCCAAATTAACAGATATTCAATATTTATACCCGTATGAACTATGTTCAAGGGTATAATAAATTTACCATTACGTTTGTGCCACCTTAATGCAGTCGAGCTAGATATAGTGTCAAAGGTATGGATCGGCTCAGAATCGAATTATGGGTCGATTAAGCCATGTACGTCCGTTCGTCCGCACGATAATTCAAAAACTAAAGGAGCTAGGAAGCTGAAATTTTTTTTACGTCACTTTTGCAAAATTGTTAGTTTCGCTATTTAAATCCAGCTTTTTCGCTCGCCAGGTTCGAGTAGCTGCCATACAACTTCTTCCTTTATATGGAAATAATTCGGTATCTGAAATTTTACAAAATTGTGTCGAGTTACAGGACAACAACATTTGGTTGTGCTTGGTGCAATAGATTTTGGTAACTGTCATGTAACTCCACAATTTACATCTCGGCAGTTATAACGTCGTTAGCAAAACATCTGAAATTATTTAAAAGATTATCAAGTTATATAGAAACAGGATATATTACGTTCATACGAGTATCCCAGAGTTGACACAGTCTACTCTACTGCACTCTTCCTCATTTTATTAGCTTTTGGATTTGAATTCTATTCAGAATACTATATAAGAAATTTATAACTTTTGAAATATTATTTCATTTTGATATCAATTTGAATACGAAGATTTGCCTTTCGGAAAAATGAATATCGTAATAATTTTATTATATATATTCAGGACGTGTTATAGTCATTTTTCTATAAACATACATATAATATTTCGTTATTATATATATTTAAAATATGTATTCTTTTTATTTAGCTATTTTTACTTCAGAGTAGACAAAAAAAAAAAGGCGAAAAAGAGCCTTCCTGTTTTTTCTGTTTTATTAAATTTTTAAAGTTCCTTTTTGAAAATTTAATTATTCGCATTTAAAATTAAATTTCCAAAAAAAAAAAAACAAAAAAAATATAATAATGGTGACTCTTAAAACAATTTCCTTTTAAAAATATATGAATATAAATATGTATATATACATAATGTGTTTTTGTATATATTTTGTATGTTTTATATATTATTTTAGAAGTTTAGTCCTTGGGGTTTTTCTAAATTACCTATAAATAAGAAATTAATCCCACAACGTTACAAAGTAAAAAAAATTCCCTGTTAATTTGATTAAATTATAATAAAGTCAATCCAATTTTATAATCTTTTAAGTAAATGAAAATTATAAACACTTTTTAAATTTAAGTATGGTTTTATTTTTTATTTTGTTTTTTGTTTTTTTTTTTTAAAAATTTTATAGTGTGAGTATAATAGAAATGTTAAATGTAATAGGATATATAGTGGTTCATACCTGTCCATTAATTTTCCTTTTTATACATTTATATATATATTATATTATCTATGTTTATATTATAATGTACATATATATATATATAAAGTTTATATATGCATTAAAAAAAAAAAAAGTAATATTATTAGAATAATCAAATGAAATATTTAACAAGCCATTAATATTAAATGTGAATCCATACAAAAAAAATAAATAAATCAATGCAAAAATAAATTAAAAAAGAAAAATTATTTTTGTTTTTTAAGTAAATTTTATTAAATATTTCAAAATGACACTAATAAATTATATAAATTTTGTAATGGTTTTTAAATTCAAGATTATTTAAAAAATTAAATGTAAAATAAAATAAAATTTGTATCTTCTTTAAGAACTTTCCAAAAAATGTTCTATTAACAAAACTCAATTTTGAAAAGGTTTGCTTAGCACCTCTCTCTTAGCAGCTCAAAATATACACATTTTGGTAAGATGTTAGAATATTCGTTCCTTGTTCTGTCCAAATGTCTACTAAATATTTTTTATACTATCAAAAGAGTACAGTGGAAGGTAAAAGTATTGTAAGTATAATGCTAAAATATAAAAGTAAACTAAAAGATACATAAATCGATTAATAGGCAAAGTATAGTAGACAAATATATTGATAATAAAAACGACAAGGAATGCAGTAGAGTAGAATGGGTCCACTCTGTGATACCCATATGAACATAATATATCCTATTTCTATAAAATTTGATCATCTTTTAAAAAAAAATTCAGATGTTTTAGTACCGATGTTAACTACCAACACATATTTATGTAAATTGTAGATTTGTATGACAGCTACCCGAATCTATTGCACCAGCACAACCGATTTTTACAGAAGTTATTGCTGTAAAACTTGATCATCTTTTCTTAGATTTCAGCCGCATAGCTTCATAAAGATGGAATAGAGACACAAGAAGCCTGAATCTACTGCTCTAGCATAATCAGATTTTACAGATTTTGTTGGTCTATAACTTGACACCCTTTTACAAAATTTCAGATACCTAGCTTAAATAGATAGGTCGAAATAGCTGGATTTAAATAGCAAAATTAAAAATTTTGCAATAGTGACGTAAAAAAAATTTCAGCTTCCTAGCTCCTTTATTTTTTGAGTTATCGTGCAGACGGACGGACGTACATGACTTAACTATTTCAGTAACTTTGTGTACAATTGTACACATTTAATCACGTGAATAATGCAATTTTATATCACGTGATTATTCAGCATATAGTGAAAGGGTTAATCGACCCAGAATTCGATTTTGAGCCGATCCATATCTTAGACACTATATCTAGTTCGACTCCAAATTTATGTATATAAATAAAAGAACTAGGAAAGCTCTAAACTTGGTTTAATTAGACATATTAAGGACAGATTTTTTATAGCTGTGGTTGTATAACATAGTGATTGGAGTGTCGATTTGTCATTCGAAGGGTTCAAGTTCGAATTCGAGTAAATGTGAACATTATTTTTATTAAATTTTAAATAAAATCGACCTGATTTAGCCATAACATTCATTATATTGGGCGCAAATTAATGGCAATGAATATTAATACTTTACTTATCAATATAATAAAAATATATTCATATAACAAAAAAAAATATCAAATTTAAACTAACAAATAGCATTTGTAAATTATACCTTGTAACTCACAGATATAGCTAAATACTCTAATGTTAAGAAACGCATATTTAAATAACCAAATATAAACAAATATTTTTCATTATACTTTATATAATTGTGAATTTAATGGGAATTAATTGAGATCAATTCTATTAACAAAAGTCCCCCAAAATTTTTTATTTATATCCCATTAATACCCAACCTCGTTCTTATTCCGAAATGTAAAAATTATTCAGGCAGCTAGGCTTATCATTAGTTGAATAATTAGCCAATAAGCTAACATTTTGCAAAAAAAAGTTTTCAGTTAAAGAAACAACAAAAGGAGTTTTGTAGTTGTGATTAAATTAGGGATTAACGCAGTTGATTCATTAATTTAGGATATAATAATTTATTAGGATACAATAATTATGTAGTAGAATAAAAGTGAAAATTGTAAACATCATCAAAATCAGTATTAGTATTACTTTAGTGCCATAACTGATAGAATAAAATAGCATTATGATTCGGAAAAAGAAGACATAGCAAAATTAAAATTCCTTAACTTAACAAATTTGAAATTAATTCAATATGAGAAAATTGACACTCGAGTTATTCTATATTAGAGAAATTTTATTAACGTTTTGCGTTTAATTGTCAAAATAACAGTAACAACTTTAAAATTTTTCAAAACTTCTTGCATTCTTTTTTCGTTTTAAATACATTCATTTTTAATAATAGTTTAATTTTGGGAACTCACACTATATGTCGCTGTGATAGTATATGTGATCAAATTTTTATACTATAATTATAACTGTATCATTTTGTTAAAATATATATATATATATTTTATATATTTATATATTAGTTGCGATTATATTTGTCCGCAACATATGGATTTTAATAAATTTATTAAAACTCTGAAGTTAAGCGGTAGCCCTTTATAATATGTAAAAAGAACAAATTATTTTTTTTTTTGTAAGCTTTCAACATTATCTTATCATTTAATTGAAATTTAATATTAATTGGAATATTTATGTAATTTAAAAAATTTAGTTGACAAAATGTTAATTTTAAACAGAAGTTAATTTTTAAAATGATGTTATATTTGCTCTTTAATATATTTTTGTTGGACAAAGTCTTATTTAATTGAACAAACTTGAATGTTAATTATAATAATCATTATTTTAAGATGTAATTATTGTAATTGTATAAAATAAAAGATGTCGTAGAAATAAAGAAATATTTAAGTTTTACAGTTTTGTACAATAGCAACAGCTGAGTAATCAACGGCTTAGTTAAATTAATAATTCCAGAAACATGAAGCTTAATCAAATCTGAATAATAAATGACTTAGTATGGATATCCTATAGGAGTGGGAGAAAAAAAAAAAATTAGAATAGTATTATGATTATAAGAAGAAATGATCATAAACATATTAATTATAGTTATTATTTAAATGCATAACAATCTTATTATACACATTAACCGTAACATACCGTTATATTATAAAATAATATAAAAAATAAAAAAACAAAAAAAAATCAATTTTGTAAAATATTTTTTTAATTTTAATCTCTTATTATATTTTCAAACTTTATTAATTTGATCATTAGATCATACTTATTATAATAAACATCTTAAATTTGTAATCCTTTAAACAATAATATAGATATACATATATATGTACGTACAAATAATAATATTATATTTAAGTCAAATATTATAAATTGTATTTTCTATATACTTTAAACATTTACTAACCTAAAAACAAAATAAAAAAAAAATTATATACAGATGGGAACAGTAAGCTTTAGAAGCTCTCTATGGCAGTAATAAGGATTTGTAATGAAAATAAAAATAAAAAAACAAAAAAAAATAAAAATTTTCATTTAACCACGATAAAAAATTCCATTGATTCCATTTTTTTTGTTCCTGTCTAAATTCTTTTCAATTCTTGTTTTTTATTTTTTTGTGTTTTTTGTCTCTTTTCCTCGCTTTGTATTTTATTTTTGTCCTTTGGGGATTACTGAATTCTTATTGAAAATATTTTTGGTTCAATTTGAAAAAAAAAAAAAAAAAAATGTTATGCACAACGTATGTTCGTTGTATTGAAAGTTCATTTCTATTTTTTTTATATTTTTGTCATACTATATTCGTTCTCTTTCTCTTTCACAGTCGCTCGCATCTTTTGTTTTCTTTTTCTTTATTATAAAACAATTTTAGTTTACTTTTTCTGTTTTTTTTTTTTTTTTTTTTTTTTTTTTTTGAAGAGGGTAGAAAGGAATGTTCCAATCACTTTAAAACAAAAAAAAAATTTTTTTTTTTTGATAAATTGATGAAAATCTTATTAGAAAATGAGAAGAAAAATAAATTAAGGCAAATGCAAAAGAGGCAGATGTAAATTTTGAAATATATTAAGATAATGAGAAAACTGTCAAAATATAACAATCGGTTTGAGTTAAAGTTAATTTTTAATTTGAAAATAAAAAAAAGAAAAAAAAAACTGTTAAAATAACTAGAAGAACTAATTGAGAAAAAGTTAAAGTAGACATCATGAAATCATATTTAACTTAATATAAAATTAAATTTTAAAATATTTAAGATTTTATTTAAATTTTCAATCTAAAATTGTATATATATACATACATATATATAAACTTTTAATGAACTATTGTATAATATAATCAAGTCAAAAAATTTAACATTTGATTTAACAGAATGGATACAGCAGCAGCAACAAAAACAACAACAACAACAACAACAACATTCCAATAAAATTAATGATGAAATATCGTAAAAACTTAATTTTTTTTGTTTTTTGTTTTATGTTTTTTTTTTTGTGTTTTGTGTTATGGGGCAGAGAAATGAGAGCCAACAAAACTAAATTAATGATTTTGCCTAGTGTTGGCTCAAATCTCTTGGGAAAATGTATGTATATGTATATGTACATAATATATTGATTGTTGTATGTGGATTAGGATATTTTCTAGGATGAAAATAAAAAAACATGAAAAACAAAAAGTAAAAATTACTTTTTACAATTGTATAATTTTAAGCCTATGTCAAACAAAAAAAATTTATACTTTATATTAAAAAAATAACCATTCCAATAACCACTATAAAAATACATGATGTTACAAAATTTTTGTTGTAAGATTTTCAATTTCAATTTAAAATAAAATTTTAAATTGAAAATATAGAAAAACCAAAAAAAAAAAAAAACCGAAAAAAATAAAGAAATATTGAATTTAATCATAATAAAATCAAAATAATATTAGGTGTAATCAAAATTTGTAAATAACTGTGTCAAAAGTAAAATAAACTGCAAATTAAAAATTTTTTATAAAACAAAAAAAAAAACAACTGAATCAGTTTTAAATAATAATGACACATTCGAAATTTGATCCAAATTTCTTTAGGACAGGATTACAAAAATTTTACTCGATACATTATTTTTAACATTTTAAGTAAAGACACATTTAAAACATACGGGTACATTACATTCATATTCTTTTGGAAATGTTTCGCTATCTGACTAGTGGTTAAGAATGGACGTAGTGGCAGACTCATGGCGA
Source organism: Poecilobothrus nobilitatus (assembly GCA_947095535.1). Lineage (NCBI taxonomy): Eukaryota > Metazoa > Arthropoda > Insecta > Diptera > Dolichopodidae > Poecilobothrus > Poecilobothrus nobilitatus. The sequence goes on from OX352774.1 coordinate 196,909,682, forward strand.
AGTGGTCGCCAGCCTTTCAATCGGAGGGTCTTGGGTTCAAACCCCGTTCAGGTCATATAAATAAAAAAAAAATGTAGTAATTTCATATCGTAATAATGTATATCGTATATTTAATAGTAATAATAATAATAGTAATTGTAATAATAATAATAATAATACCAGTAATAATAAGAATAATAATAATAATAATAATAACAGCTGCTACAGTGGAGCTATATTTGGTTATATCATGCAGGAAGATATTATTACGTACGTTGTAATCCACTGATGGTCCAAAATATTAATAATATTAATAAGTAACGCTAATACCAATAATAATAGCTGCTATAATGACAGTGAGGGTTGCCTTTAATAATTAGCTCATGCAGTAAGTTGCATATTGTAACTGTTATAACGGCTATAGTTACTGTTAGCAAAATAGTAATAATAATAGGGTGATTCATTGTTTCCTTACAGTCCCACTCCCAATTCCATCTTTCCTCATTCTATTCCCTATTCTTTCCTATTCCTACTCCCTATCCAAATATACTGCATCAGCTACTACTGCATTCCTACTCCCTAGCCAAATATACTGCATCATGTTTTTTATTTTGGCCTATCGGTATTGCGATTGAAATCAATCCCTTTTGTATGGCGACATTTGGTTATGATTAGAAAAGCTCTTAGAAATCTTTAAAACAGTTCAATCTCATATGACTAAATAATTTTGTCTAAATCTGTATCTTTAAGACTTTTCTATAAGTGTTCTAAAGAATAATGATCAATATATATATATATATATATAGCAAAATTGAATTTTTAATACCTATTTAGTTTAACTCTGACAAAATTATTTGATTTTTATATTTAAATGCTTAAATTTTTCTTTATAAATCCCAATTATAAATGAAAAAGAAGAGAAAATAAGAATATAATTATTAAAAAATTCAATTTGATTTTTTATAACATCCTGTTTTGTTTTCAAAAGGACACCTAAACCTTATATAACCCATTTCAATTTTGTGACTGTTAAGTATTGTAAAAATAATTTTATAAAATTATTGAGTAGTAGACTTAGAGCAGAAAAAAAAAAATAAAAAAAAAAAAGTTTTTGGTTTTTACTTTGAGATTACTCAGGGTTGATTTCATTTTTATTTTCTAGAGTTTCCTAACACTCATTTAATCTTGACGATCTCTTAAACAAAATAAAGGTACATATATACATATATGTTATAGTATAATAGTAAAATTCGGCAAGAAAATTGGATAACAATCTATTTTGGATTCATCTTTTATATATACAGATGTACAATAGTATATATTATGTTTAGTATATATATGTATATATATAAATTCGATTTTTTTAACTTCATAAAAAATATCGGAAAAAAAAAAATTAAAAAAAAAAAGTACTATCAGAAAGGGTTTTTTTATTTTATGCACATTATCTTTGAACATAACATAAACAAACTTACAAATGTTATGTGAGGCTTTTTGATATATTTTGATACTTTAAAATTTTCAAACATTTTAAGAAACAAAAGGAAGTGACACAAAAATTTTAGTCAAAAAAAAAAAGAAGAACAGAACCAAATAATAGCGTTTACCCTTTGACATTTTCATTTTAGAATAGGTATTCTTTTTTATTTTTATGTTATGAAATTAGCTTGAATTGTTAACAATTTTCGATGTCATAGTAAATTTATTTATACTATCACTGCACCTTTATTCTATTTAGACTATACATCTATTTTGCATGGAACGTGTGAGAAGTAGAAATTGTCTTTAATACATTGATAAAGTATGAACTTATGGAAGTATGGAATTTTGTTGATAGACCTCTTCAGTTGACTATAAAAAATTGATATTATATGCTCTAGTTAGCTTTATAAGTTAGTTGTACAGTAAAAATTTATTTTATACAGACTATTAAGAGCTTTTATCTATATTTTATATACCTTTTTAGTTTATATAATGTCATGAAATCGTTCACTTACAGTAACGATTATAATACTTTTCTTTAACAAGTGTAAAAAATTAGAATTAAAATTTTTTTTGTTTTTTTTTTTTGTTTCAGATGTAGGTCGGTATTTCTCTCTTTTTTATGTCCTCATTAAAAAAAAAAAATGTTGCTTCAATGTTGTTGGGAAGGATATTGATATTACATTGTGATAAAATAAGTACCAAAAGTATCAAAAAAATATATAAAAAATAAAAAGCAAAAAAAAAAACATAAAATTTTAAATGAAAATAAGAGAGACTCTTTTATGACATCCCATCTATAACATCCAACAAATACGTGTATTTATCAGTATGTATATAAAATATATGTAACAACGAAAAATAAGAGATGAATCTAATGTATTTATATCATTGAAGTTTGTACTATAAAATATAAGAGGGATTTCTTAACAAAACAAAAACAAAAAACAAAATGGAAAAGATATAAAAGGTCTATTTTCTGGAATAATAGATTTATTGATTAAAAATTTAATTTAAAAAATAAAACCAAAAAAAAAAAAAAATTTTTTTTTATCTTTTTATTCTTATACTTTCAAATGATTCAGGTGTTAGATACATGTCTCTCTCTCTCTCTCACATTATACACTATTATATATGCTGTTTATAATATGTATATTATATTGATTGTTTCATTTGATTTTTTGGTATTTTGACTTTTAAGTTCATTTATTTTCAAAGGGAAATAATATAAAAACCAAAAGGAAACTGTGGTATTCTTAAATCCTCATATATATATATATATATAAGTATCTTAAAATAATGAGAATGTAATACACTTCTCTGTCAAAATTCCCTTCTATTAATTATTCTATACTCCAATATATATAAATATATTGTAAATTTAGAAATTACTCCTTAAATAAGTACTGATTTAACCTAAAAAAATTAATTAATACAACAATTTTTAATCAAGTAACTACACAGTATTATATGGTCAGTGACTATATATTATATAAAAGCATCATAATTTTACAAAAACTAAATTTTTGTTCATGTTATCTTGCTAAATTGTGTACATGTTATCTGCAAAAGAAGTACAACGTCTTTCATTGTTCTAACACATATTAAGGTGGAAATTATTAGAAAAAATCTATTAAACAACTAGTGAATATTGGGCTTTTTAAAACAAAAATGCTGGTTATTTTAATTTTAAATAAGAAATTTAAAGTTCAACAGCTAAAGTTCTGCACTGTATTGAGTTAACTAAAAGATATGATTTTAAGAAAGTAAATAAATATAACATATACCTGTATTATATTTATCTGAAATGTGATGTAACAATATATATGACGAAATATTATGAGTAACAAAAAATGATGGTGCTGAAGGTTATTTGTAATCATTGGTTATTTGTTTAAATAGATAGTTTAAAAGTCAATTAAATTAGTTAAGAATGTAGAGTTAAATTGAATTGTTAGTTAAATCATGACGAACATCCCTACATAAAACTGAGAATTTGACACAATAAAAGCATCAATTTTGATAATTGATTAATGATATACATTTGACTAAAAATCAATTCCAAAGTTACTTAACGTAACAAGTATCTAGATTAAAAATTTCACATGATAATGCAAAATAATCTCAACTAAGCGAGTTTTATTTATATTGAATATTATGATCGTCTAATAAAAGAACCGTTAAAACCAAAACTTAAACTTAAAAATGAATACAACTAATAGAGAAGCTATATTTGGCAGACTCCTTCCTATATAGAAGCATTTGCAATAGAAGTTTTCTTAAAACTATAATTTTTTTTTACACTTATAACGTAAACGGCGTATATTGTATAGAACATTATGTAATTGTTTATATATATGTTTTTATGTATAATATAATAAATAAAAGCCAAAATATTTTAATATCACATCATTTACTTCAAATTTTGTGACTTTGATTTTTTGGTAAAGTTGAATTTTTGTAAAAAAAAAAAAAAAATATTTGTCTCGACATAATGTCAAAGTCAATTCTTAAACATCAATGTCAACTCAATAGAAAAGACCTGCCTATCTAACAAAATCTGTAAAAAAAAACTAATTTTTTTTTACGAAAACTCTATCTAAAATAAGGGAAAAAAGTACATGTTTATTTAGAATTAAAAGAAAAACAAGGTAGAATGTAAACCAACGGTTTTTAAAAGCGCACATTTCCAAAACTCAATACAAACTGTTTAGAAGTGTGACTTACACAAAAATTTGAAAATTTCATGTAATAAGAAAAAACTTGAAAATAGGACATTTTTGAGATTTTGAGGGGCCGTAAGTCCGGAATCCTATATAAGTAAGAAAAGCTGTTAACACACGTAAAAATATATTATTAAACCTTTAATTTTCATGTCTTGCCGAAGAAAAATTTGTACAGGTGCCTAAGTTACAGGTGTTTAAAAATAGCAAATTTTCAATTTTTGAGGCATAATAACTCTTAAAGAGGGGGTGTTACCAAAAAATTTTCTGAGGAAACTTATTCTAAAAGTTCTTTCTTGTCTCAAAATTTCAGGTTCCTATCTAAAGGCGTGCCGGAGTTATGAAAAACGAAATTTCAGGCAAAATGTGGTTTTCACATAACGGTAAATTTAAATAGTAAATTACAAAATATTACATAATTTTGATATTGTTTTATATAGATAATAAAATTTTCGATCTTCTGGCGGTTTTAGATTGCAAAACTATTACGCATAGCCTGAGATATATACATCTGAAAATGGGGCTTTTTCGCAATTTCGAAGAGCTGCAACTTTGGAAACCTTTACAATTAAAATAAACCTTTAACACACGTAAAAATATATTATTGTAGCTTTAATTTTTATATCTTGCAGAAGTAAAATGTGTACAGGTTCCTAAGTTACAGGTGTTTAAAAATAGCAAATTTTCAATTTTTAAGCCCTAATAGCTCATAAACAGGGGGTGGTCCGAAAAAATTTTCTGAGCAAACTTATACTAATTCTAAAAGTTCTTTCTTGCCTCAAAATTTCAAGCTTCTATCTAAAAGCGTGCCGGAGTTATGAAAGTAGAAAAATCATGCAAAATTTGGTTTTCACATAACGGTAAATTTAAATACTAAATTTAAAAAAAATGTATAATTTTGATATTAATTTACAAAGATAAAAGAAATACCTGTCGAATGACGTTTTCAGATTGAAAAAATCTTAAGCAGAACATAAGATATATGCATTTAAAAATAGGGCTTTTTCAAAGTTTAAGGGGCTGTAGCTCCGTAATGGGGGGGGCTACATGAAAAAGTTGTTCCACAACATTATTTTTCTTATGACACCTACCTATGGTTAAAATTTTTTTTCTCTATCTTTAACGGTGTAGAAGTTTTGTAAACAGACGGACGGACGGACGGACGGACAGAGTAAAACTAATAAGCACATTTTTTCAAAATTTTTTTGGAAATGTGCTAAAAAGATAAACAAAGTTATTGATGAATTACATATCTTGTTTAATATTTAAGAATTTTATTTTTTTTATTTTTCATATATTATAGTAATAATGCACAAGATTAAAAAATTCCATTTTGCCTATTTTATCTTGTCTTTAAAAAGTACAAAAAAAAAATATTGTATTGTTTTTTTGATTTATTAAAAATTTTTCTTTTCCTGGCATATTTAACATATGTATATATAATATATCGTTCACTCTAATTGTGCATATATACATATGTATACAAATACTTTTTCAATTTTCAATATTCAAAAAAAAAAAATCACAAAATAATATTTTCATTCAAATTTTAAGTGAAATGAAATTTAATATGAACAAAATGAGTATCCATATATTTCTATATACCATTTTATTCTTACCTTTATTTTATATTCTGAGAATTTACGATACGATTTTACGATATGAAAACACAAAAAAAATTAATATTTTTTAAAATTTAATATAAGTATTTTAAATGTTATAAGCATATGTGTCGCACACGAAATTCTTATTAAAAGTATTTCATATTTATACCAATTCATTAGTCACTGCTATGCTTTGCTGGTAAAAGTTTTCTAGTAGTAGAACCAGAACGAAATGAAATCAAAGCCCCGCGGTTAATATCATAAACCATAAAATGAATTTTATTTAATAATAATTAAATTAAATTAAATAAAAAATATGTGTATATGTCTTATAATTAATATCATAGTGTAATATATAATAAAATAATAATAAAATAATTCTTGTATCAGATAATAGATGGCGTAGAAATAAAGAAATATTTACGTCTCATAGTTTTGTACAATAGCTACAGTCGAGTTATCAACGGCTTAGTGAAATTAATTATTTCAGAAATTTAGTCAAATATGAATAATAAAAAGATTAGTTGATGCCCTATACTTCTTATAGGAGTGGCAAGTGGACTGTTCATTAGTAACTATTAAAATAATACCAAATTCAAAAATGACGGCGCTAAATGTAGCCTATATGTCTTATTTAAATAAGGTTTAGTTTCAATATTTTTGCTCTTGATAACTGATGGCTTTATAACTGGTACCAGAAACAAAAAAAAAAACATTTTTCCGCAAATATTCATTTTAACTCAAAAAAGGACAACACACAATAAGGGTTAATAAAGTTTTCAAAAAAAACTTAAAAGAAAATATTAGAATTTATATGTAGATGAGTTGTAAAATTTTTAAAATATACATGAAAAATTAAATAAATAATTGAATTGCTACTTTTATTTTTATATGTAATCAATCTATATGTAAATTGTAATAAAAATCATCAAAGAATAAATTTTATTTCATAATTTTTGGAAAAAAACAAATATTTTAAAATTCTTCTATTTTTACTTTTTAGTAATTACGTCCTACATAGAAAGTATTGTAAGAAAGTATATAAAAAGTATAAAGAAAACTACTTTTGTTCTTACTATCAATTATCTTAAACTAATTTTAGTTCTGCTATAAAAAAAAAATGTCAACATAGTAACTTAATAAATTTTTGAACTAGCTAGCCTAAGCGACTAATAAAATAATATGCCTTATCATATATTAAAATTTTCTATTTAAAATAACTCAGATCTGATTTTTTTCATATTGGATAACAAACCCTAGACTTTAAAAATTCATATGTAGAAAATTTTGAATCTAATCAAGAAGTTCTCTTTGCTATTCTTTTACAACCATTAAGATCAATTTATTTCTAAAAAAATTTCAAATTTTTTCTTTACATAAAAAAATCCTTAGAATATTTTATAATCCTATCCTAAATATGTATATTAAAATATCAAATGAGTTTTTTTTTTTCATAATATAACTCAAATATGAAATTTTTACTCTTTATATATTTCTCATTTGAGATAATTTTTTTCTAAACTACTATATATCTTTTTAAAGAAATTAAACGTTCTTAAACGTTGAAAATTATATACATATTGTCTTAACTTTATATGAGTAAATATTTCACTTTAATATTAATATCATAGTTATAGATGGAATAAAGATAAATCCTATAAAACATAAAGCTGAAGTATATAAATCTAGAAGCTATTCTACTATTTATAGAAAATTACTACAGATTACTACAGGAAAGCTCAAAATAAAGATACCTTTAGATATAGCTAAAAATAAATAAGATACATTAAAAGAAAATGTTAGAAAAAAATGAATGGTTAGTCATTGCAACTAGTTTCAATAGAGGACGTGTGTCGTTTAGTCAGTTGTCACCAACCCACAAGAAAAAAAAAAAAAAATTATGAGATTACAACAAAGTCAAAAGGATAAAACACACTTTTAATTTATTTTATATTTAACTTTATGTTCTTTTATAATTGACAAGACATCATACAAAGAGTATAAATCAAATTCAGAACAAAAAAAAGATTTATATATGTATTTATTCTAGTAATATTTTTTTTTTTAATTAATTTTTTAATTTGAATCACTTCATATTGTTAGTAAATTTATTAAAATGCTTTTCAAAAATAATTCCAAACAATTCATAATAATAAATATATATCTTTCTAAGAAAATTTTTATTATTAAACAATTTAATAAAAATAAATAATAAAAATAATAATAGAATTTCAAAAGAAAAAAAAAATATATATATATATATATATATATGTATATTATAATGGCGTCAATATACCTAAAATAAATGTTAGAAAAAGAAAAAGAAAAAAAAAAAAATATGTTTATTTGAATTTAAGTTAGAGCTAGACCCAACTGATTATAATATAAGTTATTTCCTCAAATTTACAATAATATTATGAAAAAAAAAAAAAAAAACAAAAAAAAAAATTAAATATTTATGGCTATTTTTCTATAAAATAAAAAAAAAAAATCCAATTTTATGAATTGTATAACAGTTTATAACAAAAAAAAAAAAAAAACACTCAAAAAGTAAAATTTAACTTTGAAATATTGTACCAATTCACCATTATTTACCTACCCATTTATTCATAATAAGAAAATAAAAAAAAAAAAAAAAAAAAAACCATTTACTTCATTTTATCATAAAAGTTCATCTAAGTAAAGCTGGTATTTATTAAAAACTCAATATAAAACTGAATAAATTATAATAAATTATTAACCAAATCGTATTTTTTTTTTTTCTTATTGTTATTATTATTATTCTTATTCTCATTATATATATCCTTTTATAATTTTATCCCTATTCATCATATTTTTATTTTGAATTTCTTAAGATTTTCATTTATTCGTCAATTTATCTGCCTACTTTTAAATTACAGATCCTAAATATATGCAATAGAAATATATATATATATAAGTGTATTATTTTTTATGTTCAATTTATTTATTTTTTGGTTCATCTTTCCGTCAAAAGAAATCACAAAAGGAAAATATTATAAATGTATATATTTATATATATATATATATATATATATATATATATATATACATCTAGATATATAATATATATATATATATATATATATATACATCTAGATATATAATATATATATGTATATATCTATATAGAATGTATGTTTTTTATTAAAGGAATATCTAAGTAAAAAAAAAAAAAAATTGTGTGAGTTAAATTTTTACATGCATAATATATTAATATAAAAAATTTTATACCTTAGCACCATATACAGTTTTAAAAACAAGAAATAAATTCCAAAAAAAAAAAAAAAACAACAAAAAAATTATAAATGTAAATAAAAATTTACATTTAAAAAAATTTTTAAATTTAAAATATTAACAGAAAAAGAAGTATAAAATTTAAAGACTACCGCAGTTATTTTACTATAGGGTTATAAAACTAAATTTTGGCTTCTTTTTTCTAAAAAAAAAAAAAAAAAAATTTTAAATTCACCATGAAAAAAAAAAAAAAAGAGAACAAAAAAATAAAATGAAGAATTCATATTTTTCTATGGCTTCATATTTCATTATTTATAAAAAATTATAATTTTTTTTTTTTTGTTTTTTTATTTTTTTATGTATATCCTTCCCTTTTATGATTTGCATTATTATTATTTCTTTCTTTTCTTCTTTTGATATTTTTCAACAAATTTAAATTTTATTTTATTTCATTTTTTTCCTTCTTATTTTTATTTTTATGTATTTACACAACAATAATATTCACCTCACTTCACTTAGTTTCATATATTCAAGAATAATATTTTGTTTTTTTTTTTTTTTTTGTACACAAAAAACAAAATATTTCATTTTCATATGTGTTATTATAAAAATTTTACCTTAAGATAAGGTAAGAAAATATGAAATGATAATCATGTATATAGGGTGTCACTCAACACGTTAGAAGTATATTATATGATATTTTAAAATCTAAATATAATTGTCTATGTAAAAAAAAATTCATTTTAAAGATTTGATATAAATTATGTAGAAAAAATTGAGATTTTCATGAAAAATTAAATTTATGAAAATACAATAGAAAATTTTTTTTAATATAAACTATAAATTTAAAAATTGTATGAGATAGGTAAGTATTACAATAATATATATTCAATTTAGAAGACAGGGGCCTTGGTGACCTAGTGTGTAAGAGCGTATAAAATACGCTGCAAACACCGAGGGAATGTTGGTTTGAATCTCACACATGTCGTAAGAGTTATTCCCCCTTCCAACATTTACAGCCACGCCTGAAAAAAAAAGGCTGCATCATTTCCTGTTCACATTTATGTGGCAGAGAAATGCACTAAAAAAAAAAAAAAGAAAAAAAAAAAGCATTTAGAAGATTTTGAAATAATTATGATTATATATATTGATAAAAATTGTCAATTTTAAATAAAAAAGTAGGCCCCATTTTGTTCCACATAATATAGATTTCTCAACCTGTTAGATGATTAAATGTTTGTAAGAGTGTCGACTAATGAACAAAATGTTTAATCAATTTTCTTTACTACCTACCTGTAAAATACCTATATATAATGATCTTGTGAAAAAATTTCAAATAGACAACGTCTTACCACTTCGAAGTTTTTGTTTTTCGTTCTCCTATACGAACTGTACTGCAATTATGAATCACTCTTTATTTATACGTAAATACGTATGTATACAAACAAAATATTCTCAGTAAAAATCATCTTAAAAATTTTATATTTTAATTTTTTTTTCTTTATTTTTCTTTTCTGTTTGTTTGCTGATGGCCTTTCAAGTACATAAATTTTCTTAGAAATGTTAAGATTATATTTTTTCTGTTTCTTTTTTTATTTTTGACGATAATTTCAAAAAGAAAAATAACTGATAATCAACCGGTAACGTAATGTAAAAACGATAAAAACCATGTTTAGTGGTTTTATTAAAAATAACAAAAAAAATAAAAAATAAATAAAAACAATAAAATTTAAAATAGAAATCTTGATTCTTGTATAATATATAAAATATTTCGATTTCAATTTTAATGAAATTCTGTTTCAATGTGAATGTATCCGGATATTAAGATTTTCTTTTTTTTTTTGTTTTGTGTTTATGTTTTTTATTTTTGTTTTTTAGTTCTTTATCAACTACATTGTACGTACATGCATTTTTTATTAAATATATTCCAAATTTAGAATTTCGTAATACGGCAATTTTTATTTCTTTGTCTTCATTTATTATTTGTTTTGAAATGTATGCTTATAAATAGATCTTCGTACATAAAATGTGTATATCGGTAAGTCCATAATTATATTTAAAGAGGTGGAGTGTCATAAAGCCATATGCCATAAAATTATATTTTAAAAATATGACTTTATGACCAATTCAAATGGGTAATAAAGCCATATGGTGTTATGTCTGTCACATTCGATTAAAAGTACTTTAAAAGAAAAACTATTAAATTCTACAATCCAACTCTAAAATCCCACCTAATTCAGAATCTTGCATATACATATATGTAAGAATTCTGGAAAAGGGGAAATATCTTGATTTTGTAACCAGCTCTAAAATCCCCCCTAATTCGCAATCTCTTTTATACATAATATATGTAAATATTTAGGAAAAAGGAAAATACACAGATTTTTTAACCAACTCTAAAATCCCTCTAAGTCAAAATCACGCCTATATATATATATATATATAAATATTTTGGAAAAGGGGAAATACCATGATTTTGCAACCTACTATAAAAACCCTCGTCAACATCACATAAATAATTCAATATTTTCAAAAGGTTTCACACAATTTTTTATCACCCTCGTTGTGGCTTCTCTTGAAGGATTGGGACCTGCTGCCTCTGAACATGGGCGCGGGGGCAGCAGCCCTCATTCCTTTTTTAATAAAAATGTCTACATTTTTACAAAATTTATTGTTATTTTTCACAGTCAGAATTTAATATTTTTCGTATGAACATCTGAAACCTTTTTTTTTACCTTCATGATTTCAAATTTTTTGTGCTGTAAAAATGAAACACAAAATTAATACAAAATAAAGGTTGCCCTTTCCCGAATCTTTACATATACATAAATGTTTTGAAATAGGGGAAATCCTGATTTTGTAACCAACTCTAAAATCTTTCCTAAGAATTTTCTTTCATACATATTTCAGCACCAAAGCCTTTGCAAACATTTTTCAACATCAATCAAAATAAAAAAAATTATATATTTGAATCAGAGAATAATTTAATTATTTTAATAATTATTCGTGGGCTTTATGACACCCCACCATCTACAGACTTTTATAAAATTTCATTATTTTTGTGGTTTTACCTTGACTTTTGAAGTAAAATTAGTTTATTTTTATTTATCATTTTATTAAATTCTTGTTAGGGTTTATTTTTTACCAGTTTTATAATTATTGCGACATAAAATGTTCTTTTTTTAACGTAAAATTCTTGGTAAAATATTTATTTGAATCGTATAAGATTTATTTTCTTTATTTATTTATAAATTTTTTGAATATTATTTTTTTGAACTTATCTAATTTTGTCTTTTTAACTCATAATTTTCGTGATTAGTTATGTTTTCATAAATTATCCAATCCGCATATTAAAAGTTGAAAATATTTGAATATCTTTCATAATAATTGGCTTTCATAATAATTGGATAATTTAGTCATTTTTAATTGTCTTGGAACAACTTGACATTTGTACTAATAAATTTATATTATTTCTAAATTATCAATTAACTTATTCCTTTGTTCACATCTTATGATATTTGAGTAATTTAGTGATTTCCGAAATGATAAAGCTCAATCTCTTGTTGGAAGAATTATCATTAGAAACAACTTCGCTATTTATTTAATTAAAAATTGATTGTCATCGCCGTGTGTTATGAAAAGTCTTTTAATTTATACAATATTTTAAAGTATGGATCAGTGTGAATGTTGTCCGAATTTATTTATGTATTATTAAATTAAAAAGACTGTTAGAGATTAATTGAGTTAAATTGCAATTGAAAGATAATGTTCATAATATATCATATATATAGTTAAAATTAAGAAGAAAACATAAATAAATAAATATTTTAATCATTATACTTTAAATTACTATTATTTAATATTTAAAAATGCATCTCTCTCCGACTAAAATTTTTTTTTCATTTAAAACGAGCAACTAATTTTATTAGTGTTCGTACCGCTAAAAGTTAATCTAAATATAGAGATGTATTTAACAAATTAATTGAAAGCCATGTTCATACTTCAAAGGAATGTTCATAGTCCAAAAAAATTTTTTTTTTAAAATAATGGCGGCTGTAATAATTATTCTCATCAACTTTAAGTTTATGGATTTCTAAATTGTATAAGATTTTTACTACTTAACGATGCACAATACTATTAAATAAGTGAAGAAAAACGAACATAAAACTGTTGTCTAATATTATGTTAAAAATGATTAACATTACAGTTAAAATATTCATAACAGTTTGACTCATTATATTTTTTTTTAATAAAATTACGAGGAAATGACCAATTTTTATCATAATTTATATTATAAAACTTTAATAATAAAATTACGTGATTTTACGACAAAATATTAAAGTTACAATTCTGTTAAAATAATAAAATATAAAAAAATTAACAAAATATAAAATTGGTTTTTTTTTTTTCTTTTTAATTAAAAAGCTATTATAAAAAGGAAGAAAAGAAAAACAAAACGAAAAAAAAAAAAAAAGTATAAAAATCCAATAAAGCAATCACTATAATTGAGTATGAAATTTTCACTCATTATCATAAATCCCTTTCTATAATATTTATTTTTACACTCGATATAGTTTTCTACTCCTCTCTTAGATTTTCATATTACGTATATTTATTTGTGAAATTCATTTGTGTCAGACCACAATTTTTGTAAGATAAATTTCATATTTTTCTTTTAAATATTTTGAAAAAAATATATATCTAATTATTACCTTTAAAAAAAAAAAAAATAAAAAATACAAAAAACAACTTAAGAAAGTTAAAATTGTTAAAAAATTAAATGGTTTTAGAAACAAGTCGTCGTTGTCGTTTTTCGTTTTTTCTTTTTTTTTGTTTATTGTTAAGACAAGGTATAGAGGCCTAAAATCTTATATACAAAAAACGTGCTATGACTTTTAATTAGATTCCATGAAAAATTGATGAAAAATAACCAAATTACGTTTAAAAAAAAAAAAAAAAAAGCAAAAATAAAAATATAAAAAAATAAATAAATAAAAAAAGTTGAAAGTTATATAAATTTTCATTAAATCTCATCTACATAATGTTTGTTTTGCTTATTTTATTATTGTTGTTTTTGCTTCCGGCTTAAATTATTTATCATTTTAGTGATTTTCCTATAAAACGTTATTATAGTGTTCGTCTTTTGTATTAAGAAAAAAGAAAAAAAAATATTTTTTTTTTATGAACAGCTATAAGCTATTTTAAAATATTGTTCATTTTACACTTTTCTGTACATATAAAATTAAAATCGTTTTATTGCATACTTTAAGGCATTGCGATTATTTGTTCATTTCATATTATTTTATTTTTTAGTTAATATAAAAAAATCTTTATTATGTCTACTGTTTTTTTTTTTCTGCTTTTTTTTTTTTGTGAAAATATGATAGAAACTTTTTAAATAATAGCTTTTATGTTTTAAGATTAAAATATTTTTTAAATAGATGACCCCCATAACATAGAATAAATATTTATTTGAATAGATAGACAAAAATTTAAGTTAATAGATGTAAAAGCCAAATAAATTCTGCTCTTTTACTATTAAGATAATTTGTAGAAAAAAACATTCATAAAACAAAAAAAAAAAATTCGATAATCCAAAATTTGCAATATATAATGTAAAACATAAATTGTTACTGTAACTTATTGCATGCTTATAAAATATATCTAATTTAACAGTTGTGGTCATTTGTTATTTTAAAACAATGGTTTGTAAACTGTTTCCTAAATCATAATAAACAATTAATTAATCTTTTTTGTAAATTTTAAAAATAATTGTAAAAAAGAAATATAGCAAGAATTGTTGTATTTGTTTTAGGTCTGTTCAATTCTAAAAAATATTTGAAACTCTATACATAGTTTTTAAAAATGTATGTATTAAAGTTTTGAACATTATTTTTAGGAATTTTTTTTTTGGACATTATTTTTAGGAAAAGGAACTTTCAATCACCTTCATATTCAAACATTATTTTAGTACCAAAGTTTAAGTTTAATTTTTCTCAATCAACACTTTAATATTTGCCTCATGGCGCAGTGATTAAGTCGTCAGCAATCTCTTTCAATTGGAGAGTTTTAAATTCAAACCTCCGCCGAATCATATAAAAAAATAAGTGAAATTTTATATCGTAATATTGTATATGGTATAATAATAATTATAACTGCTACTGTGGAGTTGCCTTCAATTATTATTACCTTATGCAACTGTTATATACTACTGCATGTTCTAACTGTTGATGTAACTTCGCCTCTAATATCAAAATAGTAATAATAATAATAATTGGATTCATTGTTCTCTTACAGTCTTACTCCCAAATTCAAAAAATCCGCATTTCAGTCCTATTCTTTCCTATCTCCACTTCTTAACCCATATATTGCGTTAGCAGTTAGGAATTTCATTCTATTATATTGGTTAAAAGGGGAAATGGATTTAGTCAGTAAGAATATGACACTACCAAGGGAGTATTCTTAGTGTCTTTGGAAGATTCCCACCTTCATTAGAAAAATAAAATTTAGTTCTATTTTCCATATAATTTTAAAGTGTTAAAAATATAATTTTAAAGTCTTTTCAATTATATATCCTTAATTATATAATATATATATATATATATATATATGTATATTGTACATCTAGGTAAACTTTAGAATATTTGCATATTTGTTTTTAACTATTAAATGAAAAAAATTTCCAATTAAAAAAGAGGAAAAAAAAATCAAATACTGTTTCATTCTACACTTGAATAAAGATGATGATGATATATATATATATATATATATATATATATTCATTTATATATGTGTACTTTTTTGTTTTCTGTTTGAAATATTTGCATTTGAACTGATTTAAATTTAATGTTCTGCTGCTCCTACTTTAAATTGCTATTGTTGTTATTGTTACTGTTGCCTATCTTTGTTTTATAGTAGTGTCGATTTTATGAATATTGAGACAAGTGGAATAAAAACAAAAAAAAAAAAAAAAATAAAGAAAAGGTAAAGTAGCAAAAAAAAAAAAAACAAATTTTCATGTTCTCACTTAATTGGAAAATGTCCTTGGCAAGTTTACTTATAGTATCTCTTTTTTGCTCTTATTTTTTTGATTCTTTTGCTACTTTATGTTATATTTTGTTTTTGTCGTGTTTCTTGTAAATCTCTTCGATTGAAAAGTTATTGTTTGGACGTGAATTTTTTTTCACTGTTTTAGTTGTAGTTATTTTTTATTTATTTTTTTATTTTTTTGTTTTAGCATTTTAGCTATATGTTCTTTAAATCATGACTACTAGGTATATGTTTGGTGTGTCCTTAAGAAATTTTTAGAGTTAAGAAATTTTTTTTTCTCTTTTTAAACCTTCTTTTAATTTTTTAGCTTAACTTCTTGGATGAATTTTTGAGTGTATTGTTGATCCCGTTCCCAAAAGTAAAGTATTTAAAATATACATTTATATATTATGTATTTGTATGTAAATATTATAGTTATAGGTCAAATTTAAGTTAAGAAGGTAAATTATAAAATTTTTAGCATATCTATTGGTATATAAGTAAAGTACATATACATAATATTAGATGCGAAAAAAACAAAATTAAGAATTTGTGTTAAAATGATGAGGACACAAGTCCAAATATTATTTCTTGACAAAGCAAAAAAAAAAAAGTTAAGAATTTTTTTTTTTTGTTTTTTTTTTTTTATGAAATTACGTGATTGATTTTTGTGTGCCCTGTGTTTTATTTTGGTTGTTGTTATTTGGTTTTCTTGTTTATTAAGGAGTTTTTATGAGACCGGAGCCCTAAACAAAAGAATAAAATAGCAAAATCATTTTTTTTACAACCAAAAATCTCTGATTGTTAAGAGGGGTAGTAAAATTTTGCAATTCATAAAAAATATAAAACAAAAAAAAAAAAAAAAAATTTAAAAAAAAAAACATAAAACGAGAATACGTGATTTTCTTGCAAATTTTTTTTTAATACCAGTAAAACGATTTTTGAATAGTTATAGGTTTTTGTTTACTTTTTTTTAACTTTTTTTTTTTTATATTCATTTTGTTTTGTTTTTTTTTTTGGAAAAATGTTGATGAAAAACGAATTGTATATTATATACCTAGTTATACTTTTTTTTTCTTAAATTTTCTGATAAAATCTCATTGTTTGTTTTTTGTGTACAAATTACAATATACAAAAAAAAAAAAAAAACAAAAATAAAAATGAAATTTTAAAATAAATACAAAATATGCTTCATAATTCATTATGATGATGATTGTTTGTAACATATGTAGTAATTATCAAAAATAGGTTTGGTTTATTTAAAATTTGAATTATTTTGGTATACACGTCATTTTCGTATATTATATAATTTAAAAATGGTTTTAGTTTTTTTTTGAATAGAAGTTATTTTGATTTTGTAAGGTTGTGCTTAAGGTATAATTATTCTGAATTTGATAATTTATTTGTATTTTTAATACATGGGGCAAAAAAAACGAGAATAGATTAGAGATATATAACCTATTAAATCTATTTGAAATAAGATCGGATCAACAAAAATTATATTTTGATACACAATTATATATACAAATAATAGGATATGAACCAAAAATGTACTTTTAAGAGGATTTAATTTAATACATTGTATATGAAGATAATGACACATCTCTGGTACATATTAATATTTGCTCAAAACTATACCATAAGCTAAAAACTGCCTCAATACCAACACCAAAACTATCCCAATGTAACGCAACATTGGCTGCATAATTGTCTATTTCAATATTATAGAAATTTTTAGGTTATTTAAAACAGACATGGGAGTTAATTTTTTATGATAAATCTAAAATATGGTCGTATCTGAAAAATGATGCGAAATAGTCCCATGTGGAATAAGTTCTCTTCTGCTGATAATACTCCATTTTACAATTTGCATTATTTTATCTAAAAAGATATTTTTCAAGTTTATTTGCAAATACGTCTTCCTCTTCTATTTGGTCAAATCTTCAAATATTGTAGAAAAGAATCCTTTCGTAGACTTTAGTTGGTATGTAAAAGAATAATTAAAAAAAAAATTATATACTCATAACCGAAGACAATGTATTTAGATTTATTTGCATTAAATCGACAGTGAAAAGTACTGAAGATTATTTTTTAATATAATATATTTAAGTTGTAATATATTGGAGTTGTTCAGGAAGTATGTACAGGTCCATTTTATCTCACACTCTCAAAATAAGATTAGAAGAGAATAAAAAATATATTACGCTGTAATAAAGTGACTCATTCGAAAATTTTTTAATATGAAAATTAAGTCCTGATTATGTGATTATTTTATCCAAGATTTCTTAGCATTATTTCGAATAAGCAGTGATAAAATGTGCTTATAAATAATGAGACTTTCAATTTATAATAACTGCTGCAGTGGAGCTATAATAAGCTATAATGAATAATAAATAAAAGATTTATTAGTAATTATTTATTAGCAGAATCCTAATTTTGATAAATGCGTTATAAGTTGACCACGTTTGAATTGTTCACAAGAAAATGATTTATCAAATAGATCTAGAGATAGTTTTGCCATTATAAATAACCATTGCATATACATATACATTTATATGTTTACTAAGTTATCTAAATATCGTACATATTGGTTTAATTACTAGAGTGGTGTTAATCTTCAGAAAAGAAAGATTAAAAAGAACCTAACTACTGAATAGATTTTATTAAATGACTTAAAATTGCACCGTTAAAAGATTAAATATAATATTTCACATTCCAAAACATTCATGTTCCAAAATTCAAAGTTTTTAAAGAAGAAGAAGTTTAAAAAACCCTAGTCTATTTTTGATAGTAACAAATATATAGTAAAAGCTACATTTTAAAATTCATTAGAGTTTTTCTTTTGCGGAGAGGAAATAAATTCTTTTCCGAATACATATTGCTAGTTATTTTCTTTTTTTTTTTGTTTAAATCGTACACTTTAATATGATGTCATAAAATCTTCTAAATGATTGCAAAAAATAAAATAATAACAATATCAATTGTTGAAAAAAATTTATAATTAAGGAAAATAAAAATACGATAAAAAAAAAAATAGAAATTATATATGAAAATGGAAATTTCAAGAATTAATTTTCACATTTTAAACAAACTGTCACAATTTTGCTGTTTCCTTTGGCATTTTATATTTTTTATACTTTAATTTTTCCATCAATTTTTTTTTTTTTCTCATTTTTACTTATCTTTTTTTTTTTTTATTATTATATTTTTTAAACGCGGAAAGAAAAAAACTTTACCATTACTGTTAAACATAATGTTTGCCATCATCTGAATCATCAATTCAATTTTGTATAGGTCTCCTTTTCAATTTTTTCAAATTTTAATTTTTATTTTTTCTTTTCTCATTTTCTTATTTAACAAATTTTACAAATCATCATCAACCATTTAATGAGTCCCTTTTTGAACACGTTTTATTTTGTATCCTGAATTCTGAATGCTTTCACTAAAACAATTTCAAAAAAAAAAAGATACGGGGTAGGTATAGAAAATAAAAAATAATAAAGGCAAAACAAAAAAAAAAAAAAATAAAAACATAACAGGAACCTTCTGAAAATGAAAGTGTCAGGTGTGAAACTGATTACTGATGATGGTAAAAGTAAGGATTCAACTTACAATACAACAACAACAACAACAACAACAACAACGATAACAAACACAATTAAACAAGGAGAATAAAAAAATAAAAATGTAAGGAAAAAAAAAACAAAAAATCATATAACAAAAATGTTCATTACTTTGCTATTGTGGTGCTACCTTATAACAATCATCCTGTATAGCTTTTGTAAAAGGTGTAAAAAAATTTTTTTTTAAAAAGTTTACTAATTGTTCATTTCAAAAAATAAAAAAACATAACATATCTCTAGATTCTTTGGTTGTATGTTCATTTTATCAGTAAATTCACTATGAAAATGAAAGAAAATTAAATTATTTTTAATAAAAAGAAATTTTTCAATTTCATTTCAAATTGTTGCTAAAAACAAGGATAGGAATATAATAAGAAAAAGAAAAAAACAAAAAGAGAACCTTCATCAGATATTTTTAGAATTGTACTAACAAACATATGTATATAGTTGTTTAGATAAAAACGTATGAAATCAAAAAGGTTTACACAAAAAAAAAAGTTTATTCAAGGAAATATTAACTATTTATTTATCTTCCCTTATTTATCTTTCATTTTTTTTTTTTAAAGTAACAGCGATCTAAGAAAGATTGGTATATTGAGAAGAAAAGAACAATACTGGGACGAAAAGTTTGATTATTGTTCCACCCAAAATCTTAAAATCATTACAATAAAATAATTCTTGCAAAAAGAATGTAAAATTTGAAATAATTTTTAATGTCTACAAAAAATTCATGTCCTTGAAGTAAACTTGAAAATTCAAATACATATTTGAAATAATTCATGTAACCAAGAAAATTGGAAATGAAAATTTATGTCAACAAAACTAACAAGATAAGAAAATTTTTGACAAATTTTAAAAATCTAAAAAAGGATAAATATTTTCTATATACAACTGTCAGTTTTATTTCAAAAGGAATATTGTAATATTTTCAATGCACTGATACAATTACATAGAATACTGCATTGATGAAAATCATTATAAGTAAATATTACAGCAACGTAGCGTTATTTTTCAATATTGAGAATAAAGTTTTTTTTTAAGTTTTGTATAGTTGGGTCAAAGTTTTTTTTAAAATCAATAAAGGTAAAAATAGAATGAATTATTTGAAGCAATAGAACTTTTACTATTGACCATCACTTTCTTATTTTTTATCTTAAAGATAAATTTTCAATTTGATTTGGTGTAATTTCATTTTCCTATGAATTTTGGACATGAATATCTTGCATTTCTAGCAGTCTTTTCTTACCAAGCCTCTTCTTAAGTCTTCAATTTACCAATCTTATTTCTTACTTAAGCGATCGTTCTTACGTTGAATATAGCAGTTTAAGTTTTATATTTATTTAAATTTCGAGATCAATTTAAAATTATTTGACTCATTCATTTGTATTTCTACCAGATACTGGGCTTTTTTTAACCATATAGATCATTATTCTAATAACGTTTTTTGTTTTATTTTAATTGTTGCTTTTGATTTTTATAAGAAGCAAAGGTAATCCACTAAATCATTCATTATTCTAGATTACAATAAGATTTAAATTTTTTGAATTATTATTTTTACTAAGCCATTTATTATTCGATTCTTGTATACCTTTTATACAAAATTATCAGATATAAAAATTATATTTATGAGCCATCTATGAGATATAAATATAATATTTGTGCGTATACCTATATATATATTTTTTTAATGTATTTCTCTGCCACATAAATGTGGACAGGAAATTACACAGCCTTTTCTGTTCAGGCGTGGCTGTAAATGTCGTAAGGGGGAATAACTCTTACGACGTGTGTGGGATTCGAACCCACACTCCCTCGGTATTTTACAGTGTATTTTATACCCATCCAGCGTATTTCTTACCCACTAGGCCACCGAGACCCTTTTGTGAGTATATTATCGTATACAAGTATGACTAATTTATTAATTATTTTTATGTTACGGTATAGTCATTTACGATATAAACTATTACGATATAAATTACCACTAATGAAATAAAGTTTGAATCCAAGATGTTACAATTAAAACATCGTTTACTTAACCAATACGTCATTGGTCCGATAAAATTATAATAAATAATAATAATTATAATCAGATAAAGGAACTTTCAAAATTAATGTTCAATTATTAAAAAGAGCAATTAAGGAATTAAAAAGAAAAAATTATTAATTGTTTTAAATACATATGTACATAATACTTAGGTATATGTATTTTTCGTTTGTATATGTTTAAATTAATTTAAAATGAAAAATATTGAAATAAAAAGTGTTCAGAATATATTATTATATACCTATCTGTATATATATTTTTTTTATTATTTACCTTGTATATTATGTACCTATATATATAAAAATAAAAAAAAACACCTTTAAAGTCTTTGAACTCTTTCTGAAGTAAAAGTAAAAAGCAATCTATATTAATTGTTGCAAGTAATCTTTAGTGGTTACATTTTTGTATTTTTTTGTATTTATCAACGTTATACCGTTAATTAATTACAGGATGATTTTCAATTTAAAAAAAATTTTTTTTTTTTTTTTTTAATTATAATTAAAAGAACTTTAATCCTTATATTTTTTTTTCCATCTCATTTTTAATTGTGAAAACATGTACAATCTGCCAATGGAATTTTAATTTAAAATAAAAAAAAAAATAAAAAAATTATAATATATGTACAAAAGTAAAGAAAAAGTGGAACAAAATAATGAATTTTATTGTTTTCTTTTGTTATTAAATTTTTTTGTATTTATTTCATTTTTGTTTTTTTTTTTTTCATACCATTTTCATTTTCAATTCAACTTATTTTAAATTATTTTCATTTAATTTCAATATTTTCTTTTTGTTTTATTTTTTTTTTTTGTTTTATTTTGTATTGCCGTTTGTAGTTTTGGTTTTCCATTTAAATATTTTTATAATTTATTATTTTGCTTTTTTTTTTTTTTTTTGTGTAAATATTTAATTTTTAATTTAATTTTTAATATTGATATAAAATTATTTTTGTCATTGACAGTTACAATAACCTTAGGTCCTTACTATTTAATTATTTATATTTGGTTGCGTATTTAAATTTAAATTTTTTTTTATATTCTATTGTTTTTTTTTTTTTTTTTTTTTTAATAAAGACTTATATTTTTATTTAATTTGCAGGTTATTTAAACAAAAATTGATAAAATTGGAAAAAAATTAAAATTGAACAAATTAATGTAGAAAACATACAAAAAAAAAACAAATATGTATATATAAAACTCTGGTGACAATTTAAATGTAACTTAAAGAATTTAAATTTTTATTTGTTGGAAAATACTAAAAAAAAAGTCAATAAAATGTTATTAAAATTATTCTTAATATTTATTCTATAGTTATATTATTATTTTTTTTATAGAAAATATAAATTACAAAAAAAAAAGTTATAAAAATGATAAATAATAATTTTTAAATAGACATCATATCCATGTATACGTAGACACCCTATCTAATTTAACATTAATTACTTAGATTAATTGGTACACATTGAGTACCATATTCAATCGGTGAACATCTCTCAATTGTTTTAAAATTCCGTGCTCACTGCTCACCGATGAACATAAAAATAAATTTGCTAAAACATGTGTAATTTGGTTAAACATGTGTATCACCGAAGTAACATCACTCAAATGTTTCAAAATCCTTTGCTCAAATAAACTTGTGTTAAGTCCCAATGTATCTTAAACCGGTTACATTTAAAGGTAATTTAAACCTTACATTTAAAGGTATTTTCATTTTAAAAGTAAAAAACTGTACATTAAATCGGATTTTTCATTCAGCAATATTTACCCCTGATACACGTGGAACTTAAAGCACGTTTATTTTTTTGTTCTCCGGTTAGCAAGTGATTTTGAGAACATTCAGCAATATTTACCGCTGATACACGTAGGACTTAACGTATTTAAATGACAGTTATTAAAATAGCTATTCAAATATTTGGCATTAACTGTATGGCATTTGGTATTAACCTACAATCTAATTTAAATAAGTTTTCTCTGGCACAGTGTATTTAAAATTACTTGACCTAATTTAAAAATTCAAAATATACATCAACAACAAAAGACTATTCGCCATTTGATATAAATTCTATTTATGAAATACCTATGTATATTTTAAAATAACCTGTATATTTTAAAATAAATTTATATTTACCATGAATTGTTTATTTCGAACTTAATAAATCCATTTCTCTCTAATTAGGACAATTATTTTGTTTTTATTTATTAAGTACCCATTTTAATATGAAATAATTAAGTATTTTTCTATTGCATTAAAACCAATTAAAATCTATACACTGTGTGATTGATATATAGCAGCGAAATATTTTCAACTATTAAATTTTCTGTGGAATTTAAAATTAAAAACAGCTATTAAAATCTCAAAAGGACTCTAAATTGCGTTTGATATTTTATTTATACAATCCAAAAATGAAAACAAAAAAACATTTTTTTTCCTTTTAATTTGACCCAAATTATTTGTTTTCTAATAAATTTCCATGTCGGAGGTGTTAAAAATATTTAGTCGAATCTGATGTTATGACGTGCCGTATATTGAAAGAAATTAAAATTAATTTTCCTGAAGGTGTTTTTTTGACATTTTTTAATCTTTCTGAAATCCGAAAATATTATTTTTCTTTTGAGAGTTTGTAAATTGTAAATTGATAGTCATGATTCATGATAAATATTTTGATAACGTCTCAACTTTTGTTTATTCATTTTTTTTTTAACTTAGACTATAATTAATATGGTCATATATTTTGTATTAAAAACTTTATGTTAAATTTTAAAATTGGAAGTGAGGACTCGCGTACACAATCAATGATCATAATATCTAGGAAGATATCTCTAAACGTTTTTAAAATGTGTCAAAAATAAATTTTGATGTAGAAATTTTACTGTTCGATAATACGAATAAAAATTTAAAAGGAATATTGAATAAGAAAATATAAAATAATTTAATAGGGGCTTTTATATAATATTTATACATTTGATACTCCCATTATAAAAAAAATGCCTTTTATCAATCTTTGCGGATGACACAGCTATTTTATCAGCAGATAACTATAGTATAGAAATAGAAAATAAGCTACAAGATGTCTTGTACAATTTAAATGAATATTACACGAAATGGCAAATCATCGTAAATGTGGAAAAAAAAAAAGCGTTATTCTTTACTTGGAAACGGATAAACCTCAAAACACTTTAACCATAAATACAAATCTAATAATCTGGGTAGAAACGATAAAATATTTAGGCATATCTTTTGATGCAACGGTACATTCAAATACCACTTTAGTAATATAACAGATAAGACAAAAAAATGTTTTAAATCCTTATATCCACTTGTACATAGAAACTCTTCTCTATCAATTGAAAATAAAATGCTCATGGCTAAAACCATATTTCAACCACTGCTCTTATATGGTTCTCCTATTTGAGGTGATCGCCCTAAAAGTCATATAAAAAATTTGCAAATTGCTCAAACCAAAATCTTAAAAATGATGCTTAATGCCTATACCATTTTTTTACTCCACAAATAAAATTCATCTAAAGGCTGGAGTGGATACTGTTAATATCATGTTAAATAAATAAAAAAATAAATTCAACAATACGTTGCAATTTCCAGATAATGATCTTATTTTAAATCTTTTTGAATAGTTTAGTTTAAGCATTATTGTTTTAGGTAATTATAATTAGTTTTAGTTTTATTAAAAATTTTTAGATAAGGTTTTTAATCATTTTCCTTAAATCATTTCATTTTCATAATAAAATTCAAACTTTTAATTTATAAAATATCACAGTTGAACAAATTATTTAAATATATATATATATCTTTTTTTTGCGTTTCTCTGCCTCATGAATGTGGACAGGAAATTACACAGCCTTGGCATAAGGGGGAGCATTTTCAGGCGTGGCTGTAAATGCCGTAAAAGGGAATAAATCTTGCGACGTGTGTAGGATTCGAACCCACTCCCTGTCGGTGTTTACAGCGTATTTTATACGCTCTTACCCACTAGACCACCGATGTTCCATTTATATATATTTAAACACTGTAAAAATAAACCAAATAAATAAATACATATAAAATATTATGAAAGAAACAAATAAATATGAATATGAATTATATGGGTATTCAGAGGAGGCTGTACAAACTAGTCTCACAAAGTGCAAAATTTTGCACTTTATAGCAAAATTCAATATTTTGACAGTTAAAGTGCATTGTTGTTTCTATATGTTCCTACAAAAAATGGCAAATTTTTCAAAAATTTTTGGAAGAACTAAACTCAATTACAAATTTTTGTAAGATTATTGCATATTTTTTCTATTCTTTTCTATTTATATCTATTTTATAAAATTTCTTTTATAACAATAAACCAGAAAATTTTTAAATATAATTATTGTAAACAAAACAACTGTAAGCGACACCTATTATATAATTTTGACAGTTAAATATAAAATCATATATATAGCAAATATTTTAAACATAAATTTTGTTAAGATCGTTTACGATATGATCCAAAACTACATATTTCTATTAAAACCTAGTAAGTATATTTGCATCAACCCCTACAATGTATTTAGCTATATAAAATTCAACCTAATTTTCGTTTGTTACTACATAAAAATAATGTAAATACACGAAAAAGTCAAAGGTACAACCCTTTTAGTTTATTTATTTATGTTTAAAACCGCACATAAAATGTCTAGTATTGGGTAGTATTAATTTAAATTTATACCGCATTTTCTTTTTTTTTTTTTGAAATAAATATCTATTTTCTTCAGATATTTTCTATTAAAGATTTTTTTCAAGTGGTTTAAGGTTATGTTTAGTAGATTATATTATTTTGAAGTATTTTAATTAATTAAAGATATTTGTAATTAATCTAATATTTGTTTCTAATATAAATTTTGTATTTATTAAAAAAAAAAAAAAAAAATTTGTATTAAAGGCGATTCATCTTGTTTATAATATAATATATATGCATATTATGTTATATAGTTATACAGTTCGTTACCTTTTAATAAAACAAAGTTGTTACTCTATAAATTGTTTATTAAAATATTGAATTTAGATATACAATATTAAAGTGTATATAAAATTTAATTTTGAAACTTGAATGCTATCTAGAAGAAGTTAAAAAAAATTCATTATTTAAAATACTGAAATTATTTAAATTTTATACTCTTAAAGGGGATTAAAAATCCCACAAAAAAAAAATTCCACTTAAAATAAATTCCATTTAAATAAAATGCCAAATTTAATATAGGGAGCAGTTTAAATTGTGCTAAAAGTACTCGCGCTAAACAAATTATCAGGACTCTGATTTTCTAACCAACTATAAAATATTTTTTTAGATACATATTTAACAAATAACAAGACATTTAAAATAGTTTGGGCTACCACTCTCAAACCCCCGCTAAACAAATTATAGGGACTCTGGATGTTGTAACCAACTATATAAAATCACACCTATTTTTTTTGTTTTTACATGCATATTTCAACAACAATCTAAGTAATATAATTGGGGCTGCCGACTCCGCAAAACAAATTATTGAAACTATAAAATCTCTCCTAATTCAGCGAATCTCACATACAAATTCTGTAAAAGGCGTGAAATTCTGATTTTATAATCAATTTTAAAATTCCCCCTAATTACTTTAATACCAAATATATTATAATACCAAAAAGTAAGAAAAATGATTGCCACTCCCACTATTCAAATTTTTCTCCCCACACAATAGACACCCACAAAATAGACTGCCACTCCCACTAATCAAATTTTTAAAGTTCGAAATTTGAAAGCTTGTTAAAAAACTTTATCATCAATCTCAGAGAATATATTATTTCATTTTGTGAACTTTTTTTCAATATTTTGGAATTTTGTTTTTTGAAATTTTGTTTTTTTTTTTTGGAATTATTGTTTTTCCATTGTTTGGAATTTTGTAACTTTGGAATTTCTTTTTTTTTTTGGAATTATGATACCATCCTCTATTTATTTTTATTTTAAAAGTGTTAAAATATTATATTAGGAAATGTGTAATATTTAATCCTTGAAAGGAAACTTTATTTTAACTTTTTATTAAATTAAAAAAAAAAAAAAAAATAAATAAAATCTATTATTTTTATCATTATCATTATCATTATCCCATTTAATGAAAAAAAAAAATCTATGAATTTGAGATTATCGTTATTTAATATGAAATGAGTTTTACGTCTAAATGCATTGAATGTACTTTTAATTTAGGTAAATATTTAAAAATATGAATATTATATTTAAATAAAATAAAATATATATTTATATATACATATATAATATGTAGATAGATTGTATATAATATGTAGATAGACTGTATATATGTATATAATATGTAAAAAAGTATAGAATAAAGAAAAACTATAGAAGTCATAATAAATCTAGAACTTTGAAAAAAAAAAAAAAAAAAAAAACAAAAAATATATTATATAAATAATAAAAATTGCATAATATGTGAAAATTTGTCCTCGATCTCATTAAGTTCTTTTTAGTTTTGTTTTTAATTGCGCTAAATTTTAAATTATCTTGTAAGATATTTCTATTCTCATATATATATATATATATATATATATATATATATTATATAATTCATTATATATTATTTTTAAACTTTTATTTTTATCTTTTGATTATATATATTATTATCTTTAAGAAATTTTTATTAAAAGTTTATCATCATATTCTTAGTAATACAATATGTTTTAGTGGGAGTTTATTTTATTTCAAAACTGAAAATTTCTAAACAACATCAATCCGGAGGGAAAATGAAATGAAATAAAAAATATATATGTATACATATATATAGACTTATATATAAAATATTAAAACTTATATTAAAATTATAAGAATGATAATATACAAGATGGATTTATAAAAAAACAGAAAAAAAAAAAAAAACTATTTTTATACAAATACTTTAGAAAATAATTTGTAATTTGATGGTGGTTTGAAAAAATATATAATAAATACATGAAAAATGTAAAAAAAATCTAAAATGGTAAAAAAATTTATAAAAAGCATTACATAATTTTATTCAAGGCAATGACATCGACAAAGATATGAACGGGATAAGTAATTTTGTAAAAAAACCGTACTTGAATTATTGTTAGAAGAATTTAAGAATTAAAATATTATATTTTGATATTTATTACTCTTGTTTTGTTCCTCCTAAACCTCATTCAATTTTTACTTCCTCTAATATTTATAAAATGTTGGAAACTCCATTCAAACACCTGATCTAAACTTTTTGTTTTTTAAATAAAATATACGATAAGGGGGAAAATATCACGCCATAAACACCGAGAAGCGTTGGTTCGAATCCTACACAAGTCATAAAAATAATTCTCGCTTACGACATTTATAGTTGAACCTGGTTGTTTAATTTCATTGTCACATTTATGTGAGAATAAACTTGAAAAAAAAAATTAAAATAAAATACTATAATATTTTAAAAATCTTACTATTATTTTAATTAAAACAAAGTAATTTTAGATGCAAGAAATTTCTACACAAGTGTGTATAATAATTGAATGGGTAATTCTACAGAATCCCAATTCTCAAAATCGAAAAGCCACAAAACACAAAAATTTTTCATTTTCAGAAATTCATAAAATCCAAAAAAGCATATAATCCAAACATAGTATAAGTCAAATACCACATAATCCAAACACCATTGAATCCAAACATGAAAAAATCTTAACTTATATAGATCCAAATATGAGACTGCATTTTGGGAGTGATAGCTCCCACTATTTTGAATGCTGTGTATATGTAAAAAAAAATGTAAATGTACAATATATAGGCAACTTATGTTGTTATAGGCCTGTTACAGAATAATTTACACGAGGTTGAGGAAAGTTTTTATAGTTATATAAAATCAGTGTTATACAATAATTTGTTTTTTTAAGGTTTGGGCGCGGCAGCCTCCACTCTCCTCAAAGCTTTACAGTTCAGATATGTATGTAAGAAAAAATAATTAGGAGCGATTTTAGAGTTCGTTACAAAATCAAGGTTCTAATAATTTAACGATGGCAGCCCTGACTATTTTGAATTCCTTGTTGCTAAAATATGTAAGTAAAAAAAAATAATTTTACATGTAATATATATTTATTTTACATAATATTTTACATAAATATAAATATTATTTAATTTTATTTATTATTTAATTAATTCAATATTAAATTTGAAATATTGTAGAAAAAGCGCAGCTAACATTAACACTATCCGTTACTAATTATTGAAGTATACTATAGGTTCCGAAAAGAAAAAAGTCATGAACCATGGACAAAAATCTTCATCTCAACAGAAAAAATCCTCATCTGACTTTGGACAAAATTATCACGTACTTCCTGATAAAGAGTAAGAAAATAAGTTAATATAAAACTTTTAAATTGATAAAACTTGTATTGTATGTATTCTTAAATAAAGTCGAAATAATCCTTATATATAATATCTTATTTCTAAAAATCCGAAAAATCCTAAATATTTTAAATTCAATTTTCCAATTTCACAATTTTTTTTTTTTGTAATAAAATATTTTAAGGTTGTCACAATTTTCGTTTTTCACCTTTTTCTCATATCTTAATAGAACTTTAATTTAAATAACCATAAGTTAAAAGTCAGTGCGTTTAACCATACTGCATCACCAAAAACTATTACTTAAATAATATTCTAATTTAAAAATTGTCAGATATTTTTGTGGTTAAATAATATTATTTTATATTTTGTTAAAATAAAAAAAAAAAAACGAAAAAAAAAAAAATCAACAAATTCTAAGATAATAATTTACCTGTTATATTTATTTTGAATATGATAAAGTACGGTAGAAATATATTACACCATTATGATAACCATTAGCATATTTTATTTTTCTTTTAACCATTTCCTTACCTTTTTTTATATTTCTAATATAATTTTTATTATTATTTTTTTTTTTGTTTTTTTTTTGTTTTTTTTTTTTTGGTTTTTTATTTTGCATAACATAAAGTTAAAAGTCTTTTATATGACATTAAATTTACAGTGCAGTGCTGTAGAAAGAGTAGAAGTGGCAGCAGCTAAACAAATATAATAGCTGGTTTATAATGATTTAGTTGTTGTATTTGTCAGGAAAAAAAAAATATCTCACATTGCATTTACTAAAAACTACTAATATTATATTTTAAAAGTAAAGTGAAATTTTACAGGGTGTTAACAAAAAACATATATGTACCTAAATTATGTTTAAGAGAAAAAATTTTTTGTTTTGAAATTTTAATGTCATCATGATCAATATATTTCTTAAGTATTTTGTAACCATATATGATTTTTATAATTTTTTTTTTTTAAAAAAAGCTCCAAAATGGTGGTAGTTTTCATATTACATGAAATATTTTAAATTTTTAAAATATAATTTTTGACAAACCTGAAAAATTACTAACAGTTTATAAATGACGAAATGAGCCATTTAAAAATTTTCAAATATAAATGATGGTTGATGTCTTTGGTTCGTTAGAGTTAATGTCTTTGATTTGTTAAAGTCCTTAGAAGCATTTATAAGACGATTAACTTACAAATACTTTTTTTGAAACCTTTAATACGACAAAAATAAAGATTAGGTTATTGTTACGGTGGTTTTTCCAGCTTTATTGAAAAGTTAATTTCATTCTGGTTCTTTTTTTTTTTAATGCATTTCTCTGCCATATAAATGTGAACAAGAAATTACACAGTCTTTCCTTTTCAGTCGTAGCTGTAAATGTCGTAAGGGGGAATATCACTTACGACGTGTGTGGAATTCGAATCCACACTCTCGCGTTGTTTACAGCGTGTTTTATACGCTCTTACTCACTAGGCTACCGAGGCCCCAGAAAAAAAATTATATATCACACTTATGGTATGCTTTGTTTTAAATAGATATTATTGGGATTTAAAATTATTGAATAGAATTCGGATTATAGTAAATAGTTATACATTAATGATTCTTTTAATCACCCTGTATTTTTTTAAATTTTTTTTTATGTAATATAATATAAATGTTAACTTTAATAAAAATAAATATACATAATTATATATACATTTTATAATATATATACGTATATATTTTGTATAACATATTAATAGTATATCTTAAGAGATAAAATTTTATGGATATTCTACTGGAAAAAGAATGTTATTTTTTTTTTTTTTTTTCAATTTATAAATTTTTTCCTTTTTTACATTGTTTATTTTTTCTTTACTATTCTCAATATTTTCTAGAGCAGAATGCAAAAAGAAAAAGAAAACACAAAACAACAAAAAAAATAAAATAAAATTGATGCAAAAACACAAAATGAAATAAATCTAAATATACATGCAACAGAATACTATATGTTATGCTATAAACTCTTTATAAACATTTTATTATTTTATTTTCTTATATATAAATTACAAGGATTTGCATGGACATCCATATTCCTTATTCTTATACATAATTTTTATATTAATATATTTGTGTATATTAAATACAAGGAAAATGGGAGAATTATGATTCTTATGACATAGTATTTTTATTCTGGTATATATTAAAAAAAAAAAAACATTAAATTTTAATAGTGTTAATATATAACCATGATATATTTCGTATTACATTTGTAATGTTTTTTACAAAAACCTAAGGGAATATCAATTAGAAAATTAATTTTAATCAAGATTTATATAAAAATAAAATATTTACAATACGTTATGTACTAATATGTACATTTATGTGCGTATTTTTTAATTGTATCTATAAAAATATAAATATATACTTTATAAAAAAAATAAAATTTTGTTATTTATATACTTGTATGCTGGACTTTCAGTGAGACTTTTGAGAAAATGTTTCTATATGTTATTGAAAAATTTTAAAAAAGATAATAAAAGTCTGACTAATTGATAATAAGTTTATTTTTAGCTGGTTGGGTTGTTAATCTATTTTGTATAGCTATTTTACATTTTTACATTTGCTATCACGCTATAGTTGATTTTATTAAGAATCAGTTTGTAATTACTTTAAACAAATTACTTACAATAAATTTTCATCAGATTTATAATAGAAAAAAAACCAATTTATATATTCTTCGTTTTGAAAATAAATATAAAGTATAGTGTGTTTTATAGATAAGAAATAGAAAGTTAAAGTAATATTTTCACTGTATTATAGGAAAAACCAAAGAGTTCTTTTAGAAAATGATATTACAATTGCTATCAATTTAAAAATCTAAATAAAATAAAGATTTTTAAGGATTAGATCTTTCGGGATACTTAAAAAAAAAAACTAAGAACGAAAAAAACTTATTTTTTGAATTTAAAAAAATCTTGATATGTAAAAAAATATTTTGTTTTTTTTTGGGCATTTCTCTCCCACATAAATGTGGACAAGAAATTACACAGATTTTCCTGATCAGGTGTGACTGTAAATGTCGTAAAGGGGGAACACTTTTACGACGTGTGTGAGATTCGAATCCACACTCCCTCGGTGTTTACAGAGTATTTTATACGCTCTTACCCACTAGGCCACCGAGGCCTCTAAAAAAATATTTCAACAACTTTAAATATAGACAACAAACGTTAGATTATAGTTATTTTACAAATGGTGAATTAATCTAATAATAAATATACAGCAATTCATCACAAGTATCACAAGTTATTTTTATAAAAGTTGTAAAATAATATTTTTTTGATTTATTAAGTATTATTAAGTATATATATCTTCTCCAATATATATGGTTCAAGTTTTATTATTTCCGTCATTCAATTTTTTTTTGAAAATTAACAAAAACTATAGGTACTTGTATAAACTTTCAGTACATACTCCGTCATTTAATAAGACCAGTGTTTAACTAGTACACCACCGAAACCCCCAAAAATTTATTTATTTATTTATATTAATATTACAAATCACATGTCATAGGATATTGCGATATTACAAAACAATCGATTTTATATATATATATATATTTTTTTTAATTAAACTTTATTTTACCCTTTATTACAATCTTAAAACAATGGTTTAACTGATTTCAAAATTTCTTATTTATTATCATTATTTGTTTTATAATTGCATATTTTCAGGCGAAAATTAGAAAATATTTCGTACATTTTATATTAAGAATAACTTTTGCATTAATTTTACAAAGACAATATAAATTCTAAAATCATTTATATCCTTTAGTATGCAAAATACTATACATTACCTGTATTAAATATATATGTAATAGTATTTTTTTTTTTTTCAATCATTCACGATTTTATTTTTTCTTGGACCAGAAAATCCTTTACTTAATAGGTATACATGAATTTATGAAAAAAAAAAAAAATATTTCATATAACAGAATACTCCTTAAAGGTTATATAAATATTTTTTTTCTATAC
This sequence comes from Poecilobothrus nobilitatus, assembly GCA_947095535.1. NCBI lineage: Eukaryota > Metazoa > Arthropoda > Insecta > Diptera > Dolichopodidae > Poecilobothrus > Poecilobothrus nobilitatus. Next base: position 196,943,794 of record OX352774.1, read on the forward strand.
CGTGTTATATTATAATATGTATATATATATTTTTTAGATTTATTCATTAATATGCATTTATATTGTTCCTTTCAATTTATTTATACTTGAGATATTTTCAAAATGAATTTAATAATTTGTCGACACATAAAATCATCTTCAATATAATTTTTTTTTTTTTTTAATTTTAATTGTCTGTTTTCTTTTTGAATAATAGATTTCGTTTAGTAGCGATTTTAAAAGTTTTTTTAATAAAAAAAAAAAGTCCTTAAATATTATCATCTATCCTATACAATATATTTTTTGTTTTTCTTTTTTTTTTTTGACATTAATTATTAACTTTTAAATTAAACAAAGATATTGTGATGTTCATTTTCTGCTATGTTAGATTATAGAGTTAATTAAAATTGCATATTTCTATTAATTGTTACCAAAAAAAATTTGCATTATATTTAAGTTATAAAACTTATATTTATAATTTAAAATATTTAAATTTTTTTTTTTAACATCTTTTCCTCTATAATAAGAAAACAATGAAGAAAGTCAATTTCATTTTTTTTTTTTGTTTTTTTTTCTTGGTACTTATATTTTAGATTAAATTCAGCATTTAGAAGTGCAGTGTTTTTCTTCAAAATGACAAAAATATATTAAATATTCATAAACTTTTACATTGCAATTTATATTATCAACTTTATAAAGGTGAAGAAGAGACGAACATTCAAAAATTTTATATTATATTTTATAGGTATATACAAAATAATCTTTACAAAAACAAAAAAAAAAAAAGAACTATAATATGTAAGATGGTAATATATAGAAAACTGAGATTCAGGTGATTAAAAATATATTGTGGTTTTAATAATATTAAGCATTTTCAGATACAGCTTGCAATTTTGCACTGATGCACATTAAGAAGATTTTATAATATATTATATACATATATATAAAAGAAATTTTAATTTTTCATAATCTTTTATAACTATATTGTTTTTGAAGTTAGACATTATAAGTATGTTGTCTCTTTTATATTAAGAAAGAGTTTATAGGTAATGATATATTCAAAAATTATGAAAACATTTAACAAATTTTTTTTTTTTAAATTAATAAGAAGCCGTTTTTGTTTTTTTATACACATACATCGTATTTATAAAGTTATATTAAAAATTAATTGTTTTTTTTTGACAAAATTTTAAAGGAAAACCATTTTTTTTTTTTTTTTTTTACATTTAAAATTTTGTATAATAATAGGTTTTAAGGTTTAAGGATTTTGAACTTGATAATAATTTATTCTTTTAAATTTTCTCACATTGAAGCACTGTAATCAAAATTATTTGGAAATTTGAAAAAATGCAAAGGATATTATAATATAAGTTAAGAAGCCTCGGTGGCCTAGTGGATAAGAGCATATAAAATACGCTGTAAACACCGAGGCAGTTAGAGTTCGAATCCCACACACGTCATAAGAGTTATTCCCGCTTACGACATTTACAGCCACGCCTGAACAGGAAAAACTGCGTAATTTCCTTTCCACATTTATGTGACAGAGAAATGCATTAAAAAAATACAATGTTATATTATAAATCTTCAAATCAACAATGAAATTATAAGTTACTATGAAATTTACGAAATAAAAAAACCATTAGTTTATGAAAATAATTTATGAAAAACAAATTTAAAAAAAATTGTGTGATTTAATTGATGTTTAAAGCATTTTAGGGAAGATTTCTTTGCATATACAAAAAATATGTATACGTATACTCTAATATAGAAAAAATTAATTTAAATTATTTACATTATCTTTGACATCACTTTCTATTAAAAGTTAATTCTGGTTAGCTAAAATCTTGTCGTAAAATTCTTATACTTCATTCTTAGAAGTTGTCATCGGAGAATAATAACAATTTAACCTAATATTGCATAAGTAAATAAGGTTACATAGTTATCATGGTAGAGATTTGTTCCTTTTACACTATAGGTTTGATATTCTATTCTAACTAACTTTCGTATCCATTAAAAAAAAAAAAACAAAAAAAAAACATTCAAGTTCCGAATTATATACAGACCATTAAGCCCTACTCAATTTTACATTTTTATATTTATTCTTTTTTTTTTCACTTTTTAGCCTCAATCTTTAGTTGTTTATTCTCATTTTGAAATTGTTCAGTCTCAATTTGAAGTTGAAATGGTATAATGTAGCCCTTTAGAAAAAAGAAAAATGGAAAATTAGTTTATAATTATGTTCAAAAGTAGAAGACTGCATAAATTTTTGTTATTCAAAGGAATGAAAGATTGTCTGGGTCATTAATTTATAAACTATAGAAAAATCATTTTTGAAACGATATTTTGAATACATAAAATAAAATATTATATAGATTATTGTTCCTCTTTGGTTGTTGAATAAAAGTAAAAAGATTAACTATATAAAAAGTTAAACCAATTAAGGAAGTCAACTTTTTTAATATCATATACAAAAAAAAAAAAAAAAAAAAACTTTATAAAATCTTTATTTATTTGTACTATATACAAATTTTCATTGTCATATTAATTAAATTTATTCATACAATAGATTTTAGTTTTTGTGTTTTTAAATAAAAGTTTTAATATAATTATTTGCATTATTATATTAAGTATGACTTTTTCTTAATAATTTCTTGTTTTTTTTTTTTTTTTCTATTTTGAATGGTTATTTAGAAATTAAAAAGTTCAGAATGAATAAAAAAAAAAAAAAAACATAAGAATTTTCTTTCATTTTATTTTCAGTTTTCTTTTTTGATGAATTATATAGAAAATATATCCTATATATATAATAAAATTTATGTATATTTATATTATATTTGTGTATATCAGTTTTTCATATTTTTCATTATTTTTCATTTATTACACCACTTTTTTTATGTTCTCATTTCTTTTTTTTTAGAATAGAAGAATGTCAAAACTTAAATAAGATAAAGTTCTTTTTATGAATTAATTATATAATGCAAATGCACCTAGACAATTAAAAAGATTAAAGTTTTAACGAGAACAGTTTGCATTACTGATTACATAGCTATTGTTTTACGGCGTTATAAAAAAAAAATATCAAGGTAAATAAAACTCTTTCATGGTTTCATTGGTTTTTATATAGTATGAAATGGATATATTATTATGTATTCGTTGTTATTAGGAACGAAATATTAAAAGAAAATGTATGTATGTATAATATGACACAATTCTTGTATGTATTTAAAATAAAACAAAAAAAAAAAAAAAAAATGATCAAAGAGTGTATAATTAATTGACTGTTTCAACATTAGGATATCCCAATAGATATAATATATACTGTTTCGATAATATTTAATCATTTTATATAAAATTTTATATAACAAGATATATTTATATAAATGACAGTTAATATGATCTGACTAAATCAAGTGAAGCTGAACCAATCATATTTTACAGAAGTTATTACCATAAAACTTGATCATCTTTGAATTAAATGATCAGATCTCTATCTTTATTAAGTATATATATGAAAATACAAAACTAAACACCAATATATAAAGATATCTAAATTGCTTTAGACTAACAAAATCTCCCAGAGATCGTGGACATAGAATGTAACATTTTTTGAGAAAATATTTAAATATCTAACTTAATTACATATTGAATTATGTTATCGTTATATGAAAAATGAAATTCTACTCGAATCTGAACTTGTTCAATTTCAATAGCAAAACTAAAATTTACATAAAAATTAAATGGTAATTATTACAGAATCCTAGCTAAATTACTTTTTCATTCAGTTTTCAGTTAGTTATCATTCAGTTTTCAGTTATCGTGTGGCCGGACGAACAGATGCACAGATCTCCATCAACTCAGAATGCAATCTTGAACAATAATAATAATATACTTTTCCATATTTATTTTGTCTCTTTTAAGGTATAACAAAAGTAATCGCAATTTTTTGATATATCTTTTTGATATATCCTTATCCTTAACTACGTTCGTATAGGTATTAAAAAAAAAAAAAACAAGTAGAAAATTAAAAACGATTCGCTTCCTAAGTCCTTTTTTTTTATTTTTATTCTTGTTTCATATAAAATGCCTTATAACAAGTGTAAATTTACAATAAATATAACCTTATAATACTTTTGAATGTATATTATGTATTATATAAATAAAAAACCTATATACAAAATAATGTTTAATATTTATATGTATATGTGTATATGTTCAAATATAAAATTCATTGGATTTTTTAGAGAACTATTAATGGAGAAACTTTAAAGTAAAATTTTAATTAAAAATTTTACTTTATAAAATATGCATTTTATTTAATATGATTATATATTATAGTGGTTTTCAACATATATATATATATATGTGTAAATATGTATATTTGGTATTTAAGTGGTTATATACATATTATATTAGTATAATGTTGTTTACATATTTGAGGTGAATTGATTAAAGAGTTTTAAATTTTCTATAAAAATTTATAATGCATTTTTAAATAATTTTTAAATTTTTATTTTTTATTTTTGAAGAGTAGAAAAAAAAAGAGAAATAACTGAGATTAATACAATAAATTAAAAATCATTATCCAACAAAAGTTTAAGGAATAAAGTTTCGAAAGCAGAGAATCCGGCGGGCATTTTAAATAATAATTGTCCTCTACAAAAAAAATAGGCACTTTACTTTAAAGTGTATATATAGGTTTTGTTTTGAGATGAACGAGCCTGGAGAGCACCTGTGATCGCAAAATTTCAGCCTGCCTCAGAAATAAAAAGTTCTGTGACGAGGGTCAACAAAAAATTTTAGAATATAATTCCTTTGTAACTGAATTTTGTTACTTTATCCTGACGTTTTTCATACTTCTATGTACACTATTTTTGGTTCAGTAAATTTGAATTTTAAGCGTTTTATAAATTTGATTTGATTTCTAAAAAATCTCACAAATATAATCTAATAATAAAATATACCTCATAAATAATAGGTAGGTAATATGAGGTATATTTTAGGTAGGTAATAATAACCCCACAAAGATTTTAAGATTGAGATAAATTGGTATTTGATATAGGGATAAATCTCATTTTCAACATAATTATTTACATTTTATTTAACAGTGTCTAATCAATTCCATTCAAAAAAATTATTTCTGCACGAAAAATCTAAATTTTTATTTTACAACATTCGAAATTAACTCAAATTCGAATAAATGAAATTAATAACACAATTTTATTTAAAATGATGCTTTATTAGTCTTTTATAGTAAAACATTGCAAGTAATTGTGACAGCAGTAATTCTCCTTGCTCTCATGTTTCATCAATAAAAATGCATTCTTTTTTTTTTGTTATTAATTAACAATACATTAAGATTACTTAATATTTTGTATATATAAGAAAAATTTAATATATAAGCTTTGTTTACACTATGCATAAAAAAAATAAAAACATTATTATAAAAATTCATATAATGTATATATAAATTCTGTTGATCTCAGATCGGCTGCGCCACTTTCAATTTCAAATAAATGACAGTGGGTTGATGTTTAAATTTTCGACCCTAAGATAAATTCTATACATAATCATAAATGAAATTTTTCAAAAATTACTCATTTTGATTTTAAGAGATGAAATCATATCGTAACATTAATATTAAACATTAGATAAACTGCAAAAGTGTTAGAATTTAATTAAAATTTTTCAGTATAAGATTTTTTATTTTATAAGGATATGTCCTTGTCCGGCAGTAAATGAGTAGGTACTAAAGATTACGTGGTGTATTGTTTTGATCAACAGCTACAAACTCATAGGGGACTCATGTTTGTTTCACTACTCTATAGTGTCTTTTTAAAAATTTCTATTTCACCTACCTGTGCAAAAAAAAAAGAAACAAATATATGAATGAATCGCGTTAAATATTGAAAAAATTTAAAAACTCTATTTAAGAAATCACTGTTTACTAAATTATCTCCTATCTTTCTCTCTTTTTTCACTCTCTCTCTCTCTCTCTCTCTCCCTCTTTTAAACAAAATTTTAATTAAAATCCAAATATAAAAAAACAATAAATTATTCTTTTAATCACTTCACAGATTCATTTTTTCTTTTTTTTTTTTGTATTCTAATACTCTTGTTTTTTTTATTACCATTATAAATAAATCATTTAAACATTGTTTCAGTCCACATTTCAATATAAATTTGAACTAAATAAATAAAAATGAAATTTATATAAAAAAAAAAAAAAAGAACTTAAAACAAGCAACGTACTATTCAATTTTAAAAATAAACTGAAATAAAAATGCAATTTGCATTTAAATCTTTAGATTTTTTTTTTTTTTATTAAGTTAAATCTGTTATTTTTGAATTTTGATGTTTTTTTTTTTTTTTTTTGTTTTTGTATTTGTATATATATATTTAATTCGTAGTTTCTGATTTTAAATGAATTCTATTGAAATTTATATTGTTTTAAAATTAAATTTCAATTTTCAAATGATTTTAAAATTAAATATAATTTTATTTTTATTATATTCTAAATACAATATTAAAGGTACGTGGGTTTTTAAAATTCTGTTAAGTTAAAATTAATTGAAAATGAAATGAAATATAAGAAAAAACAGAAAGAGAAAACAAAATCGTAAATTAATGTTCTTTCATTTAATAAATATATATATATATATATATATATATATTATCATATAGATAGATATGTATATACATACTTAATTTTAGTTCTTTATGGTTTTCTTCTAAAAAATATATAAAATTTCATTTTCTTTTTCATTGTTATTTTTTTTTTTTTTTTTTCAATAAAAGAACAACAAATGAATAAATTTGTAATATTCCTTTTGTTTTTTTTTTTTATTTTTTATTTTTTTTTTTACAATCAGTATATATACAATATAAACTGAATTTAACTGATCTGAACTTTCATAAAAATCTAACAAATAATTTAAGATCTGTAGATAATCACGTTTCATCTGACATCTGGTATCAAATATTTTCACTTATATTTTATTCTTTTATTTTGTTTTTTTTTAAATATTTTGTATGTTTTGTTGTATATGTTTTTGCCCTTTTCTATTGTATATATATATATATTTATTGAATATAAAAATAACATTTTATTTATGTGGTAGTAAACTTACTGTTCCTGTTTTCAAACCATATAATATTTTTTTTTTTTTTGTTTTTAACATTTGTATTGTATAAATTTCAACGAAAATTATCATTAATTCTTATATCTTCTATATATATATAGATTCATCAATACATATACTTATGTATGGATATACAAATATATGTATATAAATTTCTAGTTATAAAAACATATAATATTAAATTTCCTAACAAGGATGTTAAAAACCAAAAAAAAAAAAATAAATAATAAAAAGAAAAATAATATAACCAGAAAAGAATGGAATTGTTTTTATCTATTATCTATGTGGCATTTTATACATTTTATACTAAAAAATTGAATATTGGTAGGGTTGTGAGGAAAATAATTAACAAAATGGAAGAAATTACCATTATTAGATAATATAATGAAATCGGAGATGGTCTGACACACAAAAAAAAAAAAAAAACAACAAAAAAGAAAAAACAATAAAAAAAAAAAACAAAAACCGAAAAACATAAAAACTCAAGGGAAAATCACTTTCAATTTCAAGTCTTTGCAAACAGGATATAAGGGACTTAACTCTAATATTTGTGACATAGTTCTTTTTAATTAGATAGGATGAAGAATAGATATTATCTAATATCCGTACAATATATTAAAATTAATTTAAGTTAAAGAGGGGTATATTAAATTTGTTTAAACTTTTGTAATGTGCATAAATTTACATATTATTATAGAGTATCTATAGATTAAAAATTAAAATAGTAAATTTGTTATAATATGAGATATATGGTATTTTGAATTTGATTGAACAGTTTTGATTGAATATAGTGTTGAAAGAATTTTTTTATTTTACATAGAATTATTGTAACTGTATCAAATCACTTTTTATTAATGTAAATCGGAAAAAAGGATAGTAAAGCGTCAATAATTAAGTCTAGTAGCAATTCCTTTATTGTTTTTTTGGAATAGATGGTGGGAAAAAATTTAATTTATTTTTATACATTTAACGTCACTGTCATTGGCATTGGTATTGATTGATATAGAGTAAACCAAATGATCTAGTTTCTTCATAATGTAATTGATATTGTTGTATTGTTGATGATGATGGAAAATCATCAACTGCATCAATAAAATTTTTGATTTAGTAATTAGAAAAGAGAAGATTTTAAGTTTATATTGTAAATTAGAAATAAAAATAGTGATAATATAGAAATTTATAATTTCCTGTTATGAAATAGTTTCAATGTTTTAACGGACTAATTTCAACAGTCTTTTTTTTTTTTGTCTTTTCTGTGATACATGGCAAATTAAATGACATGCAAGTGTTAAGTGAAAAACTTTAAAATAATATTTATAATACATTCATGTTAGAGGCATGTCTTAAATCATATTTATTAAAAGGACATATATTTAAATAATAGTTTAAACATATTAAGCTTTTTTTTGTAAGTTAATTATATAGTAGGTTAAACAAGACCATAATAGGTCAATAAAATTCAAGTTCTTTTTAAATTTATATACTATTATTATGTGCCTGTGAAATTGTTAGTAGGTGTTTAATAATATAATAAAAAACATGCAACAAATTACATTTTTCTTGAATAGACAAATTGAACGTAAGTGAAGTGAACTAAAACAATTGATGAGGCATTTAAATTTTAAATTAACGAATTCCTATAATTTCTTGTCTGCTTTTTTTTCTAAAAGTTAATTTTTTTTACATTTTCATAGATTTTAAAATTTTTCTCTTTCATTTCTTAGTCTTGATAATTCTCGGGCAAAATTCAAAACGTTATCCTAAAAGAATTAAACTATATTTGTATCAAATTATAATATGTGGTAAGGAAAAAATAAAAAAAATTTTCATTTATATACAAATCATTCAATAAATGAACACAATTTTTAAAATCAATTCACGTAAAAACAATTGAATCGATAACAACTAAATATAAATATATTAATATTAAATTTTTATTTAATAATTATTAAAAATTGAGGGTTATGTATGATTATTAAAATTTTGATTATATTTTAAATTTTATGGAAATAATTTTTAAGTGCCTTCAATATATATATATATAAAAATTTTTTAGTCCTTGTGGGACAATAAAAAAACTGTGTTATAAAATATGTTTTACTTGTTTCTAAAGAAATTTGCAAGAAAATTCTACGAATCTAACAATCACAGTAACAAGAATAAAAATAACATTGACAATAAAAACAATAATTTTATTAATGATTTTGATTATATTATAAAAATATAATAATAATATGTTAGTATGTTACATTTTATTTTTAACAAAAAAATAAGATGAAATCATGTACAATTTTTAAGTGTATCCTAAAGTTGGCCAGTTTGATTAAGTTTTTTTTTTTTTGTTTTTGTTATTTTTTTGTTTTTATTTTACGTTATTTTATTATTTTTCATTTTAGTTTTGATTATTTGTATTGTATTGTATATTTCCTAAGGACTAAATGAACAAACAGATTCGGAGTTTTTTTTTTTTGTATAACTTTTTTATTGAGTCGAGAAATGATTGAAAAAAAATGAAGAATTTAGAAAACATATATATATATATAGTCCTAATAGAACCAAGATGTCTCAAATGGATTAATAATAAACAAATCAACTATACAAGATGAATAATTTGTTTTTAAAAATCTAGACTAGATCTAGAGCTAATATTATATATTTATATAGATCGTAGCAAAGAAATTTATTTATTTATTTATTTATTATTTGTACCGAACTGGCATAAATGACAGCCGATATGTTTGGGGCCCTTTGCCTATTAGACATGTGGGCCAACTTGGTACTAGTATTAAATTATAATTATATTTAATATTTTGTTTACATTATTTTTATTATATGTATTTACATATTATTTTTGACCTGACCAGGGTTTGAACCCGAGACCTTTCGTCTGAAAGACCGGTGACTTATGCACTGCACCAATGGTCAGATGCAAAGAAATATAAAGGCATACATATGATATTCATTCATCATAATTATAAGTCCAAAATTGAAAGAAAATTCAGTGTAAAGAAAATGCAGTGTAAGTTTAAAAATAAATAATAAAAAATAATTCATTTCAATTAATTATTTGAATAATTTTTCAATATATATAAGGTGGATTAAAGAAAAGCATATGTCTTTAAAAAACTGTAGAGAATATAAAGAATATGAAAAATCGCAAGAAAAATCAAATTATATATTTGTTTTTTTTTTTTTATACATAAAAAACTGAAAATTTATTAAACTTTGCAGCGGCTCTTTATTATGAAAGAGTGTGAAAGAAAGCCCACAACTTGTATTATTTTATTTAGATTATTCATTTTATCTCAGACTCTTATATTCTAGGTCTATTTATACTTAAAAAAAATAATCAAATTAAAAAATTCCATAAAATTGAAAAAAAATCTGATTCGACCCTGAAATTTAACACAAATATTTAAAATATAAAATACCATACTAACCAATAAAAATTGAGTATTTTATATAAATTGAAAAAAACAAAAAACAAAAAACAAAAAGGGAAAATGACAAGACTTTTGAATTTTCAAAAAGGAAATTTTATTTTGATCTTAAAACATGTAAAAAAAAAGGAAATATTGTATGATTTTTACCAATCATATTTTTTAAAAAGGATACAGGAACAAAAATCTCAATTCCATGTTTTTCTTTTTAATTTTTTGGTTTTTTCTATGTTGTATCCCGGATGGTTAAAACACTAGAACGATATTGTTTTTGAAGGACGTGAGTTGAATTTGATAAATAATTTTTACTATTTACCATTAAGAGATGCGGAGAAAGATTTAAGTAAAGGGATAAAAAAAAAACACAAAAACCGAACTGAAGGAGTTAACAGAAAAACTAAAAATCATTCAGTTGTATTTGAACCTTCAAAAAAAGAAAAAAAGAAAAAACCAAAAAAAAAAAAAAACAAAAATAATAATTGTGTAAAGATGTAAGGAAAATGAAGGGGTAAAAATTGAGGGATTTAGTTTTTCAGTTCATATATTTTGAAACAAAGTTGGTGTTATGGTTAAAAACAAAAAAAAAAGGAAAGAAAAAAAAAAAAAAATAAAAAAGAAAATGAAAATGATAATAATAATAATAAATATAATAATAATAAAAAAAAAAATACATTATTTTCTTCATTGGTTTTTGGTGATTTTCGGTTTTTATTTTTTTGTTTTGTTTTGATTTTTATTTTTGTGTGGACGTTATTTACCAGAGAAATTAGGTCAAATGGGGAGAAAATTAAATAAAATTACATGATTTTCTTTTTAAGAGGGTTGTTTTATTTTTTATTTGGTCAGGATGGGGGTCAATAATAAGTACTTTCTTTTTTTTTTTGATAAATTAAGGGGCTTAAAGATACATTTTCATTATTCTGCAAATATTAATTACCCAATAATTGTTCAATGGAATGGAATTATGTCTAAAATGGAATTCTTGTACAACTCTTGGCATTGTAAATATTTTTCTTTTGTTTTAGTATCTCAGACTTGTTTATTAAAGTTTACAGAATTGACATAATGTCGTAAAAATCGAAAATATATTTCTATAGAAGATATTTTTTTATCAATTATATTAACTTATATTGTCAAAGGATGACTAAAATTTGTACTTTAACTTATTGAATTTTTAACAACTGTGTAAAAATTATATAAAATTTAATTGTAATATTTATAAAATAATAAATTTATTTTGCAGAATACAAATACATATATATATATATATATTTATATATTAAAAATGGCCGTAATTCGATTAAAAGTAAAAGAAATATTTATAATATTTATTGTTAACAATTAATAAATAAAAAAGAAAATTTAACGAGCTGTTTTTAATGAAATTCTATTAAATGGACAGAATTGAAATAGCCTAAAAAAGAGAACAAAAAACATTTATTTTATTTTTAAGATGTTCTTAAAACAAAAAGAAGCTGTAAATGATTTTTAATAATACTTAAATATAAATAAATAATAAAGCATTGCAAAAAAAATTTAACAACTCACAAATTCACAAATTGTTCACATAATAACAAAATTCAATTTATTTTTTTTTTTTACTTAACACATCGGTTATAAAAAAAAAGGTATTAAAAAGGTGAGTCCCTATAGAATTCGTTAGAAAAGTGATGAATTCTAATTCCCTCTTTTTTCACATTTGTATCTTTTGTGTGTGAGACAAAAACCAAATTATTTTTTTTTTTGCATTTTATTTTTTTTCTTTTACTGTAATTTTATTTTTTTAACTGTTTTTTTTTTCGATGTTAAAAATTTTTAAGATTTCCATTCACCACTCACCAGTAACAATGTTAAATAATCAAGATTTTCTTTTCACATGACTTTTCCGTATATCTAAAAGTAAAATTCAATTAAAATAATCTCAAATTTCTGTTGTTTATTTACTGGTAGAAATATTCGGCACTGTCCACGGAGTTGGACATTGGATCAGTTTTTCGATTATCAGTATTTTTTGCCTATTTTATAAGCATGTTTACGTAGGAACATTTAGTTTTATTTTCAATAAAATAAGAAGTTGTTAATAATTTTGGAGCGGGTTATATGCCTGAATTTCATTTGACTGTATTTTTACCAAATCGCCTGTATTATGATTTAACTGTATTTCATTTGCCTGTATTATCATTTGACGGTATATCCTCAAATGAAATTCAATTAAATGGAATACAGTCAAATGATAATACAGGGCAAATGGAAATACATACAAGTGACATACTGTCAAATGAAATACAATATTGTGATAGCAACGCTAATATTTTTCATAATTAAAATTGAGTTTAGTCCTGTGTCGGTTCATTTAAAAACGTCTTTACTGTATTAAAAGTAATTTTAATTAGAATGCAATAGAATACGTCCTTTAAGTGACAATCATGGACAAAATATAAAATAAATTAGTATAAAAAATTTACAACCGATTAATGTGTTGAAGATGGAACAAAAACAACATAAGGTAGTGTCGCAAGAATCAATTTTTGTTTTACTTTCAACTTTGGTAAATTTGAATCAACTATCGGTGTCAACAATATATGAAATTTCTTATTAAACTATAATATTTAGAAAATAATATTTCAAGAAAAAAATGTTTCAGCATAATTTTTTCGGATAATATCGGAAATGTCGTAAAAAAACTACAACCTGATACAATGTAAAATTTATGAACCCAAATGCATTGTGTCGAAAATGAAATGCCAACTTTTATAAAAACTGGCTGTTATTTTGGAGAAGCCCTCTATCTTAGGAAAAAGAAGTCGGACCGATACAATTTAAAAACCCTAGTGCCCGATACTGTAATAGAAAGTAAAAAAGAAAACAAAAATAAAAAAAGTTCTGGAAAGTGGCACCTTAGTTTTTGTGGTTTGTTTTTTTGGGGCTGCCTAAAAGTCGAACTTTTATATTTTTGTTTACTATATTTAAGTTCTACTATAAAATCGGTGAGTACGTTTTTTAAAATCATGTCTGTCTGACTTCTTATTCCCAAAATAAATGGAGGCTTCTTGCAACCTACGCTATTGTAATCATAGGTTGTTTATGAAACTGTCCATATTTCATTTATATTTATTTTTTTTCTAAATCCAAATTATTTTTATTTGTGTATCCAAAATAAATAAAATAGAGCACAAACTAAACCGCCTGAACACTAAACAAAATTTCCGTTTAAATTATTTTTTTTAAATATCGACATTTCATTTGCAAAAAATCAAAATTGAAACAACTTGAATCAATTAATTAAAATTAATTCGACATCGGGAAATTTTTGAGTTGAATTGAAAAATGACAAAATCAACCAAGTTCAGTTGATTCTCCCGACACCACCTATATTGTCGTACATATTTCCGTTCAATATTTTCAGAAAAATATTGCTAAAATGTTGATTTTATAAATGCAATATAATTAAAAACTATGTATCTCGAAATTTTAAAAATTTGTTATGTCATAAATTTAAAAGATCATTAAAATTAAATTTTTTTTTTTTTTTTTAATTTTGTTTTTAACATTGATCTCATATCAGTTTATACGTCATGTTTGTATATAAGGACGCAAAACAAAACCATCTATGATCCCAAAAATGTCAAATTAAAATTACAATTTTTTCAAATATAATTTAATAAAAATTAAAAATAATTTTCTTTTTCTTGTTTACAATACTTTCTCATATTGCATAAATATACTAGAAAAAAAATACTGTAGAAAAGCTTCTTTTCACAGAAATAAATAAGTGACCTTTTAAAAAAAAAACTTTTCAATTTCCAGGATAAATTAAATTTGTACAAAAAAAAAAAAGGTTCGTTATTCACACACATACGAGTATATCTATATAAATATATATATATATATATATATATATATATATATATATAGAATTTGTATGAATGGTTTGAGTTTAAATATAATAGTAGATATGTAACTTTCTTTACATCTAAATGAAAATGAATTTTCCATTGCGACTATATTGAAGAACAAAAGGTAAATGATATAAAAAAAAATAATTTCAATTTTAAAACTATGAGCTGGTACATGTATATATAGTTAAAAAAAGCAACTGATATTATATTAATTAAATGTAACAAGAAAAACTTCAATAATATAATTACAGTAGCATAATATTATATGTACTTATTAAATTAAAATGTGTATTTTACTTCAATGATGTGTAAACAGTAGTATAGTGTTGCTACCAAAATATTTTTATCTACAGATTGAAGTCATCCGAAAGTATTTGAAAATAGTAGTACCTGTAAAAAAAAATAAAGAAAAATTAATTAGTATATTAATTAAAGCAATTTATTACAATTTTATTGATGAAAAATTATAAGAAAAAAAAAAAAAAATACTTTTAAAGTCTTTTTAATAAATCAAATATTTTTTAAGATTTAAATGGTTCAAAAAAAAAAAAAAAATATTTAAAAATTTTCATTTTTTATCTAGAAATTTTTGCGCTTTCATTGTTTATTTAAAAATACTTATGATACCAGTAAAATGTACATATTTGAAAATTTCAGCTCTACATTTTTAAAGTTGTTTAAAATTCTTCTTTTTTGTTTATTACTCTACAGTCCAGTGTCATTTTTTAACTTGGCATAACCATAACGTTATTTTCGAATGCGCCTACCCATCAAAGTTTTTTTTTGAGTTCTCTGATTATTTTTTTTTGTTTATTTTCACTCCCATTATTTTTCTCAGTGCAATAAACATGTGTCATATTCATAATATGACTTTGTCCTTTATTTCTCTATAGTCCGGTGTCAGTCTTTAAGTTAGCTTAACCATAATGTAATTTTCGTAATGAATTCTCCCATCGATTTCTTGATTTGATCTGATAGTCTCTTTTTGTCTGCTTTCATTTCGAATATTTCAGTATCAGTATAAGTACCATGTATGCCATATATTCTCAATATGAATATCTGTCCCAACATCATTATTGATCTATTAACATTCTTCATGATCGGTTATCGCTTATTAACCTAACTTTGGGGTTGTTTTGAAAAAATGAATCGTCTGCATTGTTTAAATAATCGTCCAAGTTTAACTGATGTTAGTAGTAAAAAACAGATTTATATCTGGTCAATTAACTATACTTAATGAATAACTTATCAACGTCGGATATTATATGAAAGAATTTATAATTTAAACTTTTTTAAAAAATGATTTCAAATTTGAATAATTCGAATGAAAAAATTAATACTTTATTTAGAAACTTTAATATAAACAGATCATCAAATTAAAATCAAAAGATAATTTGATGATGTGTAAGCAATATTGTCTGATTTTAAAGCATTAAAAAAAAATTAAAGAGAAAGGAATTGAAAACAATAAGATCTATAAAAAATGTAAATTAATGTAAAGTAAAGAATCACCAACAAATTATTCAGTTAACTCAATGCAACCCTTTTAAAATCTTTTTTTGTTCTTTGTTTCGTTCTTTTTCAGTTCATTACCATTCGAATTGATGCAATTGTTTTTTTTTTGTATATAGTAATAGAATAAAAGACGAATAATATTATTCTTTCTTTGTTTTTTTTTTTTTTTTGTTTAATAAAATAGTGTAGTTAATAATCATTTAATGGAATTTTGTTTTTTTTTTTTTTTTTTGAATTAAAATAATATTAAACTGTTGTATACGAGTATAAACGTATATACTTATAGAAAAGACTATAAAAGTATATTTAAAGTTTATGAATTCATTAAACGAATATAAATACAAAACAGAAAACATAGACAATATTTTTGGTTTTTCTCTAAATTTATATCATTTTCTAAAACATGACATTCAACTATAAGATTTTTTGTTACTTTATTCAAGATGGGTAGTGTAATAGTGAAAAAACCTTCTTAATATTAATTTTTACCAGAAAGGATAAATTTAACATTATTGAAAATTTACATATTTTCTACAAAGACTACAGATTGAATCGGATTTCAGATTGAATCTCAGACTTTTCAGATTAAATTCGACTTCACACTGAATTAAACTTTAAATTGAATATGAATTTTACTGAGTAGAATCTAATAGAATAAGAAAATGAGTTGAACTCAATAGAAGAAAAATTTTGATATTGTACATTTAGTCATTTTCTGGGCTTTAATATATCAGATAAGATTGCGGTCCAATCTTTAGTTTATCATGATATTTTAGACTAAAAACACAGTGCATAAGCTGTTAGAATGAATACAGTTATTTAAGAACTTTTCATTTCAATGAATTATTAAATTTAATTTACTTTTCATAAAAAAATTTATTTTGTCTGAGGTCGTCTTATTTAAAGTGACAAGAGTAGACAATATACAGTTTTATTTTCTCAGTTTTATCGTAATTTTCTTCAGATCTGATTCTTCTTTATGACAATTATCTTATTAGTTGGAGTTTGATAGTCATTTTATTAATTTCGTAAAACTTTCTTCAATTTTATAGTTCCATCACCATAATCATATTGTTATCGATCGTTTTTGTCTCCTTTAGTATATACCTTACTTATGACTATAATATTATTTGTATTTTATTTATGAGATGCTCGTACCAAATTAATTTCGTAAAAGTAAAACAAAAATAACTTTTTTAATATTTTTTTTTTCAATTTCAACATTGAATCCATCTTTAGTTCAATTGTCATTTGTATGAAGTTGAAATTGTGTAATAAGGAAATGTCATTGCTGTCGTATTCAATTGACAAAAATTGCAATTTCTTTATATAATAAGTACATATATATATATATATATATATATATATATATATAATATTATATATAATATTATATAAATAAGTCGTGCAATAAAAATTGCATTAAAACAAAAGCAAAAAGAATGAATTGAATAAAAAAAAAGAAATTGGATCACTGCAACAGTTATGAAAAAAACTTTAATAAGAAAAATTACTTTTTTTATTACTTTGTTTTTACTTTTTTTTTTTTATATTATTAGCTACTCTTGAAAAAAAATATTAAATTGTATTTTTTTATACTGCATCCTTTTTTGTTTCATTTTGTTTTTCTTGTTTTTAATTTCAAATATTAATTCCATTTATTATTTTATTTACTTATATATATATATATATATATATATATATACGTACGGTTCACTAATACACTAAACGCATTACGACTGTAATGTAAATGCAATAAAAGTAAAACGTGACTTCCATCTTTTTGTATTATTCCTTCATTTCCTTCATTTTTTTCACTTTCGTATGCACTGTTTATAATAAGAGTTTTCCTTTTTTTTTTTGTAATGGTAGTCGCTATATCCAGTATTATAACAGTAATAATAAAGTAAAAAACAAAAAACAGTTATTTAGTAAAAAAGTATGAATAAAAAAAAACAAAAGAAAAAGATGAAACTTTTTACACAGAATCGTTACAATTTAAAAAGGAAAATAAAAATTTATTAAACAAAAAAAAAAAAACATCAACAGGAAATCATAAATCTCTTAAGAATTTTCATATTACTTTAAATATTTTTTATTTAAAAAACATTTTTTTTTTTTTATTTTTCGTTTAAAATGTATACCGCATTAAATTTTCTTTATTAAAAAAAAAAAAAAATAATAATAACTATAAAAATAAAAAAAAGGTAAAGTTAGGAAAACATTTTTAATAATTATTTACTTTAGTTGCATCTTTTACCGGTCATATCTGTTATAAAAATATTTAACTAAAAATTATTTAAATATAAAATTTGAGATTCAATTTAAAATAAATTTTTTAGTTCCAAATCCTATGATGAACCCTAAAAAAATACCTATAAACGAAAACGATATATAAAATAAAAAATAAATCAAAAATTTCAAATTATAAAAGGTAAAAAATAATTTTGTGAAAATCTATCATTTTTCCAGGTAACGGTAACGACAAGAAATTAAAATAAAAATATTATCATTAACATAAATCATTATATTATTTTTTAATGTAACATAAAATTTCAAATCATATAAATTATTATACTTTAATTAAAAGTATTTGAATTCAATTCCATTTTTTTTTTTAAACTAATTAATTTATTGTTATAATTTGCATTTAATTAATTAAATAAAAAGCAGAAAAAAGAAAAAATTTATAATAGGTAAAGAAATAATTTATTTAATAATAATTAATTATATTTTAGTTAATTGAGTATTAAAGGTCATATAAAATAATCAAAATAATTAAGTTTTAAAATAAATTGTCAAAAACATTTGAATAATTAATGACATTTTTAATTGTTATAAATTTTGTCCACCATTTTAATATTTAGCTAGAGGAATGGTGAAATGTCAAACTATATAATATTTATTTTCATGACATAAATTTTTTTTTTTTTTTTCTTTTGAGGAGTGGAAAATATATTCAAAATTCGGAGAAGGATACGATTGGATAAAAAAAAACAATAGTAAATTATTATGAGTATTAATAGTTAAGGTAATAATTTTATTCAATTAAAAGCAAATTTTTAAAGTAATTTTAAAAAAATTGTATCAAAAATGTACTTAGAAAACTAATTCTGTTAAAATATGTACTGTTTATTTCAGGACAACAAAAGAAAAAATACATTATTAGCTTTAAGAAAGGATTTTATGGGGGGGGGAACAGGAATCAATTTATATTATATTATATTAGTTACAAGATTATGGAACACAAATTCCTGAAAACGCCGGCTTGTTTTGCTAGTATTATATATTATACAACCATTAAGAACTATCAAAATATTTATTTTTCCTCTTTTCAGCACATTTTTCAAAAAAAAAATTCAAAAATTTATTTATTAGTTTCGCTCTGTCCATCCGCGGCCACTATCAATTCGTTTGTCTGTCTGTCTGATTACAAAACATCTAGAACGTTTAAGGTAGAATAAGACAATTTTAATTGTGGATAGATTTTTGAAAAAAAAAAAAAAATAATGTTGTAGATCACCTTTTTTGTGTAGTAAAAGTTAAGGAACTGCAATCTTTGAAAATTGAAAAAAAATCATATTTTCAAGTGTTTATATTTCTACCAAGTTCTACTTAATATTTTTTCAATTTAGATACATACATCAAAAAACAGGATATTTTTTTTTAACTTTTTAAATTAATATCCAAAAAATACAATTTGGATAAGAACTTGAAGAAGATTTTTTGCGAAAATTAGTTAAATCAAAAAATTCTTTTGTACCTCTAATCTGTTTAGAACCTCTTAGGGATGAAAAATTGAAAATTTTATATTTTTAGACACCAGGAACTTAAACACCTGTACAAATTTTTTTGAAAATGAAACGTAAATATTAAAACTTCAACATTATGTTTTTAATAGGTTTTCTTAATATTATAAAGGGTTGTTTTAAAACTGAAGAAAATCCCGCTTGAGTTTTTACAATTTTTTTTTATTTCCTTTGGTACTCCTACTTGTACTTTATTTTGCAGCTTGTTAGCCATGTTTTGATCACATCCAATAGTAATAATTTATATCGTATTAGTTGGTACCTATCCTAATATAAAAATATAATTAATAAATAAATAATTCTGGATCTGACCAATGGTTCAGTGCTTATGTCACCAGTGTTTCAGGCGAAAGGTCTTGGGTTTAAAACTCCGGTCAGGTCAAAAGATAATATATACAATATAATAAAATAATGTAAACAAGATATTAAATATAATTATAATTTAATACTTGTACCAAGGTGCCTCACATGCTTTTGTATGGGCAGATATTTATATCTGGACGGTATAACATAAAAAGAAAAAGTTATTCTGGCATTAGATAAAAAATAGATGGCCATTAAAATTAATATTTTTGTTTTATAATGTTACAATAACTACTGCTAAGTAACCAACGGCTTAATGAAAATAATGATTCAGGAAACTGAGTTTGAGCTGAGACTATAATTTTAATTTAAATATTAAGTGACTTAAGGAATATACTGTGCTTGTATAGAAGTGAAGCCATTAAAAAAAATACAAACTTAATTTGTGAAAAAGAAAATTAAGTTGTTATACCTGTTAATGATAAATATTTTTAATTTTTGACTGATGAATCCAAGTTTTTGCTTAAAACAAATGATTACATACAAACTTAAAGCAATATTTCTTAAAAATATATTTTAAAGATACTTTCTTCTTTTTTTTTTTTGTACCGTTAATACATTACATTTTTTGTTTCATAACAGATAAATATTGATCCTACAATTGAATTTTTATTTATTGTGGAAAAATCCTTATCTATTTTATAAAAGCCGTAAACGTTTGCAACAATAACATTTTTCATAGCAAAAACCAATATTGCATAATAACAGAAAAAAAGAATAAAAAAAATTTATAATTTATAGTGTTGGGTACGTAATCAAAATCCCTAAAACGAAATTCTGAAATTATGAAATCCCGAAAAAACAAAATGCCAAAAATCAAAATCCCGAAAATTAAAATCCCAAAATTAGAAAATTCCGAAAATTAAAATCCCGAAATTTTAGAATCTCGCATAGACATACATAATTATAAATATAAATATTCCGGAAAAATATAAATATTCCTTATTCTGATATTGTAAAAAGTTAAGTATTCTTACTGATGAAGGGAACATAATTCTCAAAAAACGTTTTTAATATAAATAAAAACTATATATTAGAACAGAAAGATATTTTTTTTTTATTTCATTAAAAAATTAAGTGACAAAAAACCCAATATTATTTCTAGATTACTAAGATACCATTGTATTATTTTTAGATTACCAGACTGGTGTATGCTGTGCCAGATTTATTTAATATTTTATATTTGTTAAAAGTATCTATAATATTAATTCTTGAAATTTTTTTTTTAAATATTATCAAATATTAAATAAAAATAGATATTATAGAATATTTATTTGTATAAAAATAGTTTTGGTTTAAGGAATAAATGTTTTTTTTTATTTTTGTTGTTGTATTAAAAAAAAAAAAAAATTTTTTTACAAAAAATTATTAAATATTAATTAAAGAATAATGATATAAATTAATTTTTGAATTTATTAGATACCTTTTGATTATTCTAATATTATAAATCCAACTATATTTTGCTATTTAATTATTAAATTGAATTTAATTTATTAACAAATTATTTTAGTTTTATTTAAATCTCATAAATATTAATGAAAAATATTATATATTATATACGTATATATGTTTTAAGAAAATAAATAAATGATATATTTTTTACTTTAAAAAAATAATTTATTTTATATATAAATTTTATTTATTTATATTTATATTTCAAGAATGTTTATTTATTTTTATGATAAAATTCGTAAACGTATCTTTGATTTCAAATTAGTTATTTATAATATATAAACTTAAAAATATATATATATATTTATTAGTATAGTTATAAAATATTTAATATAAATAAAGAATAATATAAATAATAAATATCTACCATATTTTGGTATTTTCTAATTAATAAATTTCATTAAGAAAAATTCAATTCAAATAAGTATGTATAGGGAAAATGAATGATTATGAAACAAAAAAAAAAAAAAAAAAAAAAAAAAAAAACAATATATTCATCTTACATATAAATATATAAACCTAAAATAATGAATAAATTTTAATTTATTATTTGCCAGTAACATAATTTCTTATTTATTATTATTTTACTTGATGATAATTATATGTATAATACATACTATGTATGTACAAATATGTAATAACAATTAGAATAATAATAGAAAAACCATCTTTAGAATGTCGTTTTCTTAAAAGTACACCTATATATTAAAATTAAATTCTTAAGTTAAATTTTTTTTAAGAAAATATATTATATACATAGATATAATATAATTAAGATGAAATAATTGTTTTCTTTTTAACTTTTTTCTGTAAATTTAAATGAATTTAAAACAGCTAAATATAAGAGTAAGTCGATGCAACCAAATTATTAATACCCTGAAAATTTTAAATTAAATTAAAAATCTATAATTAATTTATTTTAGATATGTATCAATTTTACTAATTGTATATTTACCAATTTTAAAGGTTCTATCTTTATCGATTTTGGAGTTATACTTGTTTGCTCATTGGCTAGTTATTAAGTTTCCAAATCATCTCAAATATCAGTTTGAAAATTTTAAAGAACAGGAACTATAACAGAATACCCTTGTACCAAATGTAAAGGTTTTATCTTTATTGGTTTTGGAGATATACTGTTTGCTCTTGGGTTCATTCGAAAACTTCTAAAATTCGAAGCTATGAACCGATTTTTTCCAGTTGTACTCCCCGACTTTCTTTCGTAATTAGTAACATACTATATAAAACTCGTCAAGATAGGTTTATATGTTTTTAAATTATCGTGCGAACGGACGGACATATGGACAGACATTTTTAAATTGACTTAGGAGGTGACACTATTTAAAATTATTTATACATGTCCATATCGAACTTACTGCTTTTTGGTGGTTACAAACACCATACCAAAGTTAATATACCTTATAGTTTAGGTGTAGGGTATAAAAAATGTGATGTATTATTTTTAAATCAATACTAATTCTGTTATTTTATAGGTTACTGACATCCGTTCCTTTACTTTTTATTACATCTTTATGAATAGAATATTGGAGGGAGCAGAAGAGAACTACAAGTTAAAATAGATATCATATGACAAAAATTAATACATTTTTATGATATTTCATAAATACATTTCAATTATAGTATAGAGTATACAGGGTGATTCTTTAATAAGTACCTTCACATATATTACCCTGTAAGGAATAAAGTTATACATTTTTATGATATTTCATATACATACATTTCAATTATAGTATAGAGTATACAGAGTGATTCGTTAATAAGTACAGTAAATTATATACAGGGTTATTCGTTAATGAGTGTCTCCACATATACCATCCTGTAGGGAATAATGTGGAGACAAATCTTTTGTATGGGTACTATATTGTCGGCTCAATAGTTTCAGAGCTGTGGTGCCTTGAAGGTGATTTAGCTAAATTTTTTGGAATAGTTTTTCAATACTTGAATCAAATAGTTTCTCGTTTATCTCCTGAACAGTAATAGCTAATTTTACGTATGTTATACCAAATTAAGCAGCTTACGGAAAGAATTATTTAAAAACATAAAAAAAATTTCATTTTGAGTCACTAACAAAATTGGCCTTATCGCGTCTATCAAAACTAAAAAAAATTTTAAATTTTTAACTTCAGAACCTTTTAGAGCAAAAATTAAAAATGATAGAGATTTAAATAAATACATTTAGAAAAGCTTTTTTCTCGTGGTTTTAAAAACATTTTGCGGAATGCTATAAATTTGTTTTTAACAGAAGTTATGTGGGTATTTTAATCAAAATTAAATTTTTGTAAAAAAAATATATATTATGTATGTATTATATATGTATTAAATATGTATAAAATATGTATTTTAATAAAAAAAAATTGCACTAAATCTCCTATAAGACCCCACAGCTGCAAAACTATTGGGCCCACAATATAGCCCCCAGACAAAAGTTTTGTCTCCACATTATTATCTACAGGGTGGTATATGTGAAGACACTCATTAACGAAAACATTCACCAAGTCACATTGTATACGAGAGATAGCGTACAAATCATGTTATAATCATTAGTAGTATGATAATTTTCAAATAATTTCTTAACACTATTATAGTTATGTTTGTGATTTTGTATATCATAAACTATAATATTGGAAACTTATCGCAGATTCATATGATGAGTAATGACTATTATTATAGTTAGGGGTATTATGACAATGATTTGATGGAAAACGCTTAAAAACAAATTTTATTGAAAACTATTGAAAACAATTTGAATACACAATTCAGTTTAATTAATTATTGATAAATTTGTACATTAGGTGCTTAGTTATAATTATTAGAACATTTTTGTATTAACTACATATGATTGTAGCATTAGAACCCACTTTTAAAATAGTATTTAAAGTCAAAGATATAAGCGTTGTGTAAATGAACACTTAAATGAATTTGTTTTTCGTCAAATAGAATAACAAAGGAGAATCCGATCAAGTCCCTTAATTGACAATCATAATACTTGGGAGCCATAATAATTTATTGTTGATCACATTTTGATTATTATACAAGGGTAAATAATAACATTTTTTTTTTCATGAATAGAACCTAATATTTTTTTTCCGAAAATATATTTAATTTTATTTGTTCTACTATAGTTTTACTAATATTCTATTATTTATTTCTCTCTCCCTCTCTCTCTTTAAAGAGGGGGAAGTCGTTCATCGATCAGAAAATCTAAACTTTTTAGATATGTTTGTTAAAAAATTATGTGAAATTATCGTATTTTCATAAAACTAAAAGTTTTTCTTTCACAAGCATATATAAAACATATATAAGGCCTAAGATGGTATACATTTCATATATCATTTCTGGTCTGGTCTGGTCTCATTTATTTCTTTAAATTATCCTGGTCGAGTTCAAAAATCGGCAATTGTCTCATTGATGACTCTATCTACAATAATAATCTCATTTTTTTTTAACATCCATCGTAATATCGAATTCTTTCTCTTTTTTTTTATAGATATCTTGTAATGGTTTATTCTCTTATGGTATATGAAATCACTGATGTCAACTCTCAAACAATCCTATATATACCATTTGGGTGACTGCAATTTCACATACCTTCTACGTAGAATTACTTAACTCAAACTCTTATGGCTTTAGTCACAACTGTGAAAATATGAAACTTATTACTATCCAATCAATTGCAAATAGTTGGCGATTTTTCGATTTACAATTTCATCATATTCAAGATAAATCTAAACAAATTCATTATACACTTACCAACTGCTCGTTATCTTTCATTGATTTTTTCCATCCTTATACCACCCCACATAGTCATAACTACTTTTAGTACAAAAGAAAATATTTTTAGATTGTAATTTATGATTAAAAAAAAAAAAATCATCAAGTTCAATTACTTTAATTGTTTTTCGAATTATTTTTTCACAATCAGTTCCTTTTATATTCAATTTTTTCTTTATTTATTATCGATATTAATATTTTCTACGATTACAATACATTCTTTATAATTTTTATACGAAAGTCAAAAAAAAAAAAAACAAATAAATAACAACATTTTCTGGCATCTCTTAAATTAATTTATTCTATTTTATTATCCTGCTAAACACAGACTATTATTTGTTTCATTACTTTAGAAAGAGAAAGCAAACATATAATATGGAATAAGTGATAAGTATTAATATGTATGTAAGTATATTATATAAATTCAAAATGTGCATCTATAATAGATTTATATAAATACACATACAATATATAATTTATTATTGTATAAATTATATATTATATTTTCATTATTATTATGATTATTATTATTGCACAATAATAAACATACAAAGTATTTGACATAGAAACACATAATAATATATATAATATATATGTATATATACATCATATATAAAATAATATATACTCACTCATATTTGTTTATGTTTTTTTAGAAAAACATAAACAAAAAGTGTATAATTTCACATCGTTAATAATTATATACATATGTATATTATATAGGTACATATATGTATTGTAGGTTTTGTAAAATATGCAAGTATGAACATATATAATGCATCATTTGCTATAATAATGAAAGTTGGATAAATAATGGTTTTGATCTAGATTCAACGAAAAAGATTTTATATTATAAGTTTATAAATTATGTACATATATAAATGGATATATGTATGTATAATCAGATCTTTTATAACTCATATCTACAAAAAGACAAAAAAAAAATATAACTTTGTTAGGTTAGTCATCTTTAATCTCCTTTTGAACGTTGATTTTTAAGCTGAATAACAGTAAAAAAATATCAAAGCAAAAATTTGAATAAAAAAGGGAATATGTTTTTCATTTATGTTGGTACACACATTTTTAGTTAAGAAAATGACACTTGTGTCACTTAATTTAGAAAATTTTTAAAATACATATGTATAATAATTCATATTTGCATATTTTTTTAAAGTAAAATCAGTAAAATTGAAAGCGAAAAATCATTCTATTTTGGATAAAACTGTAATAACCTTTGCTCCAAAAAAAAAAAAAATCAAAAACGAAAAAAACCTACGACTATCTGTTGTTAGTCAAAGGACTACGACTATCTGTTGTTAGAAAAGGAACAAAAATTTTAAAATCATGAAAAATTGTTTTTAATCTAATATCATTAGCCTATGGTCTCTATTCAATTAAAGTTAATTTTTATTCTCAAACACTTTTCATTTTTTTTTAATGCCATTTTCTGCCACATAAATGTGGACAGGAAATTACACAGCCTTTTCTGTTCAGGCGTGACTGTAAATATCGTAAAGGGGAATAACTCTTACGAAGTGTGTGGGATTCGAACCCACACTCCCTCGATGTTTACATCGTATTTTATACGCTCTTACCCACTAAGCCACCAAGGCCCCACTTTTCATATATAACCAGAGAAACTTCGAGGATACTAAAATTTAAAATTGAACATAGTAAGGTATTTTTTTTCTAACGTACAAAAATGTAAAGCTATTTAAATGGAATGTAATGCTAAAATTATAACTTCTCCTTAATCTCCTCAATTTACAATTTTGGCAAAATCAAAATGTCGCGCTTTTTACAATATATTAAAGTTATAGATTGAAAATCTTCCAAAGTTAACAGTTTAAACCGTTTGAAAGTATTCTGAATACAGTCTTAAAGCCTTTAATTTGGCAGTACATTATATGAGATGTTAAATCAAACTGATATCTTTAACATCTTTAATTAGAAACTTTTTAATATCATATAATGTTTGATATTCAAGCAGATTTGATACCTGATTTAACAACAAAAACTTTCTATTTTGATTTATGAGATTTTTAATTAATGAATTAATACTATGATTCCAATTTAATGTTAAGTTGTTTTCTTTTCTTCAAGATTTTGAATTTACTATAGAAGATGCAGTATCGTTCATATATAAAATAATAATATTATAAATTAAAAATTTTTTCTGTTACATATATATATATATATACTGTTTTATATAGGTGAAATAGTAATTTATTTAAATTAATATTTATGTCAATATAATTCGTAAAAATATTTAAAAAAAAAATAAAAGAAAAACAAAAATTATATTCAGGTGCAATTGTGCAAATATATTAAGTACCCCTCTGTAACACACTAAAACCCCTCCGTAAAAATATTAAAAATTATTTTTTAGGTTAAATTAACTGATAGCTGCAGCGATGAGTACTAAAGCTAAAAAGAAATTTTTCTTTCCATATAAACTCTTTTTAAAAAAACGTCATGAAAAAATTAAGAAACGCTCAAGAAAAAAATTCTCTTCTTTTCTTAAAGTCAAACTCAAAAAGAAAATTAAATGATATTTCGATAAATAGCGCTAGTAGTAATAGATATTATTATTTTCTTTCAGAAATATAAAGAAATATAATATATTGCTTAAAAAGCAAGAATGTTGATTAGTACCTATGTACGTACATATTTGATTTTTTAACAAAAAAAATTGTTCAATCAAAAAATATGTTTTTTTTTTTGATGTGAAATCGATTAGTCTTATGCTCAATCTACACGTAGTCTACAAAGGAGAAACAGAATGAAATGTACATGACAGTTGTTTTTTTCAAATTGTAGTTTTGATTTTTGCTCTATAATAATTAATTATTATTTAATATTTTGTTATTTAAATATTCTTAATTGAATTTTAAATTATTTATTTTAAATATATTCCAAAAAAAAAAATAATATAAATAAGTACCTTACAAATGGCTTCTTCTTTGTTTTTTGTTTTAAAACTATTCAATAATTAACATTTGAATTGCGTTTAGTAAGTGAAAAAGTTGAAAGTTGTTTAACTTTTTAAATTTCTTCGTAAAGAGAGCGTCTATTGTAGATACTTTCATACAATTCAGTACATTTAACTTTAGTTTGACAGATAGTTGCGTGTAGATTTTGATACATTTTCATATAGGTATAATAAGACTAATCACCAAGAGTTGTCTAGGCAATACAACATAACAAAGTGTAGTGAAAACAAAGTAATGTTGTAGAACAAAACACTCTCAAAATTAATAACAATGTTACCTGTCAAAATTAATTTTGTGTTGATAAGAAATACATGTAAACGTAATTTGACAGACTCGTTTTATATTACTTTTTAACAGAGTAATTACCTTAAGACGTTAAGAAAGGAATTTACGTCTTAAAACTATATTTACAATTTAGTTTTAAGACGTAAATTTATGACTAGCATTTCTCTGCCACATAAATGGGTACAGGAAATAATTATACAGCTTTTCCTGTTCAGGCGTGGCTGTAAATGTCGTAAGAGAGAATAACTCTTACGATGTGTGTGAGATTTGAACTCACACTCCCTCGGTGTTTACAGCATATTTTATACGCTCTTACCCACTAGGCCATTACCTTGACCTTGAAAGTCATTTAAATCGATTTAAATATTATGTACATTCGATTTGAAATGTCATTTTTAAATCGTTTTTACAAATTAAAGTTAATTCTCATGAATCTCATCATATCACACATCAGTCCGAACAATTTAAGCTCTTTCAACCAAAGCAAGTTGTTTTCATGATTTTTTCATGATAAATCACCGAAATTAACATGAATAAATCTTTATTGCACAATAAAAAATCAAAATTCATACAAAATAATTATAAACAATAAAAATAATATTAATGATATAAAGTAATAATTTTTAAATTTACAAAATATAAAAACTTATAACTTAAAATACTTAATTGAATTTATATTGTTAATATTATATAAATGTTATCATATTTAATTTAAATCCTTAAGGACTTTATTATAGTTATAACTGAAAATATATGATAATTTTAAAAATAATAATTTTTCAAGACAATTACAAAAATTTTTTTAATAACAATTTAATTTAGGAAAATCCCAAATGCATTTATCATTGTTAAGTATAATTAAATTTGTTTAGGGACTAATGCTCTGTCTGAAATTAAATTATTAATAAAACCCTTTTTTTTTTTGCACTAAATGGATTACTTCTCCTGTAATATTTAAACTACATATATATTATTATTATATTATAAATGTAACTATATTATAAATGTTTACACGTAAGCTGTTAATGATGTCCAACACAGTTAGTTTTTTTTTTCTCTTTTTTGTTTTTGCGTACGAAATCCGATTATCATGTCATTTTTAGAGTTGATATAAATATTTTTTTACTAAAGCATTACATTTACATCTCAAACTAAATTCTAAAAATGGTATGAGCAAAACAGTAGGAAAAAAATTACTTTAAAAGTGATGATAGTTGACATCTATATAAATTTTTAAAAATTTATTTTGTTTTTTCGTATATGTATATATTATTAAAAAAACAGTGACGGGCAATGATTCATTTCATTTTTACTTGTTTGGATATTAAAGCACTTTATATTTAAACAGAATACTATGCCCTTCTTCTGTTAATATTTTAAATCGTTAAATCGTTCACATTTAATTTAAATCGAAGGCTGTTATTTTATTATACTTAACCGAGACTAACATCAATTTACTAGATCTTGTACTTAACCAAAACTCTCATCTCATATCAAATAAAATATCAAATGATTCAATCGATACTCGAAAGAGAAACGAGACAGAAAATTGACAGATTAAATAAATATTATGGCTTTGCAATAAATATTAGAAGGAATCGCAAAAATTAAAGCAACTTTAGAACAACGAAAAAATAAAAAAATATAAAAAACCATTTAATATTTTAATTAGAGATGTAGACCACAGTTTATTATACACAGAAGTAAAATAAAACATTAAATAAATTTAATATTGCAGTTCTTTAATCTTGTTGTTTTTAAAGTATGTACTTATGAAATTGAATACCGTGAAATGTGTCAAAAGAAAATACCATACTTATCAAAAACCAAAACACGTGCACATTTTTTAATCAAAAACGTCTAAAAAAGTTAAATGTATACAAGTAAAATAAGAATATTAAAGCAATTAACTAATTTCATAATACAATTTCATATTATTTGATTGTTAAGCGTTGCTTTCTCATATTCTATATGAATTGTTATACAACACGCTTCCGCTACATATATTATTCAATTTTCATACAATTGTACATACAAATTTAATATATGAACGATAAATGTCATATTATATATATTTTTTTTTTTTTTTTGGTTTTGTTTAGTTTTTTTTTCAATTTTTATATTTTATCTATATAAGACACGACAGCCTTTCATAACCTACCAACTGTTCTTTTTTTCTTTTATTTTTTTTGTTTTTATTTTATAAAGATTTAATTTTTCTTATCAATTTAACATTTTTTCTCTCTTTTTAATATAAAAAAAAAGAAAAAAACTATATAAAATAAAAATGTTGGAACAAAATATTTTTTTCTTATACTGATTTTTACTCTGATCCTGCTTAAAGTTCGCGGCAACTGAATAAAAAGAAAAATATTGCGTTTTTTCCGCAATTTACGATAATAACCGTACAATTTATCTTAAAAAAATAAACATTCAAAAATTTTTTCTTAACAAAAAAAAAAGAGAAAAAAAAAAAATTATAACAAATTCAAAATTCTAATATTTGAGGGATACCCCATCAGATTCACATCAGACATCATCTTTATCGTACAAATAGAATCTCAGAATTTTTGGTTTTGGTTCGTTTTTTTTATTTTTTTTTGGTTCGGTCGATGCTTTAAACAGAAAAAAATAAACAAAACAAGAAAAAATATTTCACATAATTTTTTATGTATTTAAGTTGAACTTTTGTATGTAACGTTTTCTGGTTCCAGGATCATTCGTTGGTACCACAATAATAGAATTATTTTTTGTTGTTTTTATTTTAATTTTTTTTATTTTGTTCATGTTCAAAAACTTTTTACGATTTATTTTATATGTTGTTTTTTTTTTGTTTTTGTTGTTTTTCTTTTTCATTTTTCATCTCCAGCTCTTCCTTTCCTTTTCTATATAGTATGTATATATTTGTATATAAATAAGCTGCTCTTTAAATACACAAGTGAAATTTGTGTTCTGTATATTTGACTGTTATTTATTTTTTTTTTCTTTCTTTCTTTCTTTCTCTTTTTCTCAAACGATATTATCAATCATTCCAGATTTGCATAATTTTTTCGAAAACACACAAAACAGAAAACAACACAGCAGGAAAATTCAAAATTTTTTTTTCTTTTTTTTTTTTTATATCTAGAGAGTTGGAGTTCCATTTGTAATATGGCCTCATCATCATCATCAACATTTGAAATATAGTATCTATGTTATAGTTGAAATAAAATGTATCTACAAGTATGTATATTATATGGATCTGTTTTAATTTAAAGAACTTGCTTTTTTTTGTTTGTATGTTCTACCAATTTTTGAATTCTTATAGAAAATAAAAAATGAATATATCTTGGTTTTGCTTATTTGTTTTTAATTTTTACTTTTTTTGTTTTTACTTTGATATGACATAAACCAAAAGCGAAAGAAAATAAGTAAAGAAATTTCATTCCAGTTTGTTGTTTTTTATTCTGTAGGACTTCAAAAACAGAAAGCCGACGAATGCACGGGAAAACAAAAAATAAAAGAGAATGTTCCCCCTTTCAAATTCTCATATAACAGTCATATATTATATGACGTAAAGTCATAAGTATTTTAAGTATAATTTAAGTTTAATATGCTATAAAAATATAAAGCTATAAATTTATTATGTAACAATTTTTAGTGTTCTGAAGACGGATATCTGAATTTTTTGTCAAAAATATTTTGTATGATTTTCAATACGACTTTAATGTGTAATGTGATGTGTGTTTTATTGAAAAAATTCATTCCAATTCTCGTAACAGTCCCCAACTAAATTTTTGACTAAATATATATGTAACCTACATCTATTAACTTGAGGCAAAGTGTGGTGATGAGGTAACTATTTTTTATACTTTACCACTTCTGGTTATCAGATCTTCCTAAGAAATTGATATAAAATTTGCATCAATTTAGATTAAAAAATTTCGATATAAGGTTGTAGATAAATAGAATGGTGACCTTCACGATGCTGTATGAAGGCATCAATTAGCACTAGTTTGCGCCATTTTGATACCACTGCACTCATATAACCTGTGTTTTAATATTGTTTACAGTTTTATATCCAACCTGAGGAGTTCAGATACGAAATCACTGCGTTGATTTTGTATTCAGAGAGCTCGCTGAGGTTGTGGTAGAACGGTTTGCCGAGTGAGAAAAATCTGTCTCTAGCTAGGTCCGGACATCTGCAAAGAAAGTGCTTCAGGTTCTCACTTTCGTTTGCTTCTTTGCAACTCCTGCAGGAGATGTTATGGGGTATACTAATTTGGCACATTAAGTAATGTAAAATAGTACGTATTTGGTTTTTATTTATAAGTCAGCTCTCCCTTTACCTTTAAGTCATTTACGATACATGTTTGAGACATGCCAAAAACAATACGATACAAAAAAAATTTTTATATAGATATTTTTTGACGATTCCAATACTTTGCTTACATTGTGCATCGAGTAAGCAAAAATGAACAAAAACAAATATTTTAAAATTATGTACAAATAAAGAGCAGCAACCACAGGAAATCTTAAATATAAAAGTTTGAGATCGTTTTTTTTTTGTTTTTGTGTTTTTGTAATGGGAGGGGAATGAATCAAGAAGTCT
This sequence comes from Poecilobothrus nobilitatus, assembly GCA_947095535.1. Lineage (NCBI taxonomy): Eukaryota > Metazoa > Arthropoda > Insecta > Diptera > Dolichopodidae > Poecilobothrus > Poecilobothrus nobilitatus. The sequence goes on from OX352774.1 coordinate 196,977,048, forward strand.
ATGTTTTTCCAATGCATACTTGTTGTTAAATGAAGACTTGACTGTTGTTAAGAAAGATTTGTAAATTTGGTGGTCTTTTACAAATTAAATTAGTTTTTTACTTTTTTTAAAACATAAGAAAAAAAAAATAAAACAAAAGAAAATGTAAAACAAAAAATACTTGAATATTTTTGTAATAACATTCTATTTTAAGTAACTAATATTACCTATATATACAAGTATACATATATATACATACATATTTAAACAGTAAAAAGACTAACGTCTGAAAAAAATTTAATTTTCTTTTTCATTGAAGTGAAAAAGACTTATGACGGGTTCAACAAAAAAAAAAAAAGGAAACCAATTAATGAGCCAAAAAAATTTTTGTTTTTCAAATTCTTTATATAATTTTTTATGTATGGTAATTATTTTTCTTTACTTAAAAATAAATGGACTAGAGTGGTAAAATACAAAATTTTAATATTAACATTATTTATTTGATTTTGAAAAAATTGTTTAAATTTAATTATATTGGAGAGTAAGGGAGGTTCTTATACTTTAATATAAAAATTTATTATTTTGGCTAGTTTTGCATCAATAGCGACTACGAGTAGATATTAAAGGCCATTCAAAAAGGAAACAATGAAAAGTTTTTATAATATACCGCATTTATATGACGACTTGAATACTTCACTTGAAATCAGCTCGAATTTCAAGGAGCATTTACAGTAAATTAGTTCGAAAGCTGGAAAATGACATTCGGCTTCAAACCAATTTGAATTAGATAACTTTTGAAATATTTTACTACAGTGTAAATTAAAGAAAATGAATGTAAAGATAACAAGGTAGAATGTAAACCAACGGTTTGTAAAAGCGCACATTTCCAAAACTCAATACAAACTGTTTAGAAGTGTGACTTACACAAAAATTTGAAAATTTCATGTAATAAGAAAAAATGTCAAAATAGGGGCCGAAAACACACATCTCATTACACATTGAAATTTTGAGGGGCCGTAAGTCCGGAACCCTATATAACTAAGAAAATTCGTTAACACACGTAAAAATATATTATTGAACCTTTAATTTTCATGTCTTGCCGAAGAAAAATTTGTACAGGTGCCTAAGTTGCAGGTGTCTAAAAATAGCAAATTTTTAATTTTTGAAGCGTAATAACTCTTAAAGAGGGGGTGTTACCAAAAAATTTTCTAAGGAAACTTATACTAATTCTAAAAGTTCTTTCTTGCCTCAAAATTTCAGGTTCCTATCTAAAGGGGTGCCAGAGTTATGAAAAAAGAAATTTCATGCAAAATGTGGTTTTCACATAACGGTAAATTTAAATAGTAAATTACAAAATATTACATAATTTTGATATTGTTTTATATAGATAATAAAATTTTCGATCTTCTGGCGGTTTTAGATTGCAAAATTATTACGCAGAGCCCGAGATATATATATCTGAAAATGGGGCTTTTTCGTAATTTTGAAGAGCTGCAAATTTGGAACCCTTTACAATTAAAATAAACCTTTAACACACGTAAAAATATATTATTGTAACTTTAATTTTTATATCTTGCAGAAGTAAAATGTGTACAGGTTCCTAAGTAACAGGTGTTTAAAAATAGCAAATTTTCCATTTTTAAGCCCTAATAGCTCATAAACAGGGGGTGGTCCGAAAAAATTTTCTGAGCAAACTTATACTAATTCTAAAAGTTCTTTCTTGCCTCAAAATTTCAAGCTTTTATCTAGAAGCGTGCCGGAGTTATGAAAGTAGAAAAATCATGCAAAATTTGGTTTTCACATAACGGTAAATTTAAATACTCAATTTAAAAAAATTGTATAATTTTGATATTAATTTAGAAAGATAAAAGAAATATCTGTCGAATGACGTTTTCAGATTGAAAAAATCTTAGGCAGAACATATGCATTTAAAAATAGGGCTTTTTCAAAGTTTGAGGGGCTGTAGCTCCGTAAAGGGGTGGGCTACATGAAAAAGTTATTCCACAAAATTATTTTTTTTGTGAGACCTACCTATGGTTAAAATTTTTTTTCTCTATCTTTAACGGTGTAGAAGTTTTGTAAACAGACGGACGGACGGACGGACAGACGGACGGACAGAGTGAAACTAATAAGCACATTTTTTCAAATTTTTTTTGGAAATGTCCTAAAAAAGAATAAAATTTTGGTACAATATATTCAAAATTATAAAAATTATTTTGAAGTATTTCTTACAGTATTTGTGAAAAAAAAAGAGGAGAAATCGAATCAAATTTAATAAAAATTATTGAAAATATCTCTTTTGTTTCTTTCTTCATTACTCCATATATTTCTTATTGACATGTTTTGAATAATTTATTTATTTTAAAAATATATTGATAAAATATATTAATAATATTGTTTTATTTGTATATTTAAAAAAAAAAAAAAATTTCCTTTGTTCTAATGTAAAAAAATGTACGCGAAAATGACAAATTAAAAATTACTCTGTTAACATGATTTAACATTTTAAGCTTTCGAGCTATTAAGGAGTTTTTTTACTCTCAAATTTCATGTCAAGTACACAAAATTTTTTGATTTACTTCAGTGAAGCCGGCTTCAAGTTAATTTACGTTTATATAAGCTCGAAGTAGAAGCTTCAAGTACGCTTGAAGCTGCCATATAAACTTGATTACCATCTATAATTTTCGCTTGAAAGTTATTAAAAAATATCTTTTGTATTATATTTTAATCAATTTGTACTGTTTTTATCATACATAAGTGTATTCTACAAAAAGCCTCTAATATTTTCTATCATATGAACTAAATTATAATGGTACAAGACACTTGCACGTTTAAATAAATTTTTTCAATTAAGATATAAAAAATAAAATAAAAAATGAAGAAGAAATTAAATAATATTCTTATTGTGAAGTTATTGGTGATGGTTTTTTTTTCAGATTGATGTACATATATAATTTTCTTCTGATACCTATATTAAATTTTTTTTTTTAACCTACAAATTAAATTTCTTTAAAGATATTTCTTTTATTCTCTAAAAGATATTTTTTTCTTTATAATTTTCAGTGATTATATTTAGACTTCAAAGATCTTTAAAAGAATAGTCCACAACTATATAGTGAATTACCCAAATTAAAGAGTAAAATATAGTGATAGTGATATTTTATTAAAAGGACATTTTTAGATTATATTAAAAGGACAGATTTTTTTAATTAGATTGAGGTCATACAAATCTAAGAAAAAAAAAACAAACCAAAAAACTCAATTATTTTTTTATTCTGGTCTGTTTTAGTGAATTCGCCAATTAATTTTGAATTTTTTCTATAATTTGTGTAAAACTTTTTAAATTTAATCTCAAATTTTTTTAACTTAAATTTATCATAAATTTTTTATTCAATAATTTTTAAAATTATTAATATTAGAGCAATCCTTTACGTGACCTGAAATCGGAATTTTTTCCCGATCAAAAATTTTCGTATACAAAAAAAAAACAGATGACAGTGTGACAAGTCTAAAGTAATAAACAAAATTCCGACCATTCCGACGAAAAAACAAAAAATTTAAGAGTATTCATTTATTATTTATTTATTTACTCACAATTAAGGTTATTTAACCAAGAATTTGTCGTCACCGAGAATAAGATAATTTCTATAAATTTCGCTGATCGTGTTTAACATTTAGCTCTAAGCTACAAAAATTAACACCGATTTTTATTTTTCACTACAAGTATATTTCGATGTTTGTTTTTGGCGAAAAATAGTTGATTAAAGCGAATTTCGTCGCTAGTCGATAGTCTATGATTGGACTTGTATTCATTACTTAATTTAAAATTTAAAATATGTATGCCAGTCTTTTGGTATTCTTGTTTATGTTTAGCTAAAATTTAGAATTTAGGCTTTGAAACACTAAATTTTAAATTTATATTATTTAATCAAACAGAAAAAACAATTACTCTAATTTTATCCTTTTATCTGGGATTAAAGATTACTTACTGACTTTAACTATGAATTTAAATCTGACTGTAATTTTGAATAAAACCTATACAAACTTATTAGACCAAAAAAGCAAAGACAGGAACAGACTGTTTGAAACAAAGAAACAGCCTGATTAAAACCATACAAAACCCGTATATTGAATATATTTTTGTATGAAGTTATGCATTATTTATTGCCTAAAAACGGATGATAAAATTTAATTGCTTTTAACATATAATTTAATCTTTTGAATTAACCAATTTAACCTTCATCATTAAAATGTCAAATGTATTTAATAAACAAAATATATTTAAACTGAGATTTTTGTGATAACCTACATACATAATATATGATTCTACATTCTAATTTATATCGAATATCCTTTGAATACATTCTAATTTTATAAAAAAAAACAAGTAAATGTAACAGTAAGTCGACGCAACCAACTTATTTATACCCTACACCTAAAAAATTCAAATTAAATTAAAATAAAAAAAAAAAAGTTATTTTAGTTAGGTATTTAATATAAACTAAAAAAAATAAATGCTTTTACAACCTTTGTGCAAAATTTCAAGTTTCTATCTTTATTAAATTCGATATGCTTGTAAGGTTTTGGGAAGTGTGTGAAGGCACCCGGACCACCACCCCAATTCATCTCAAATTTTAGAGACATCATCAGAACAGGGTAGAATACTCTTATATCAAATTTCAAGTTTTTATATTTATTAATTTCGAAGATATGCTTGTTCGGTCCTGGGAGTTGTGTGGGAGATACCCGAACAGCTCCTCCAATTCATCTCAAATTTTGGACAAATAAGGGATTCAGGAAACAACACCCTAGTACTAAATTTGAAGCTTTTATCTTTATTAATTTCGAAGATATGCTTGTTCGGTTTTGAAAGTTATATGGGAGCTACCCGAACAACCACTCCAATTCATCTCAAATTTTAGGGATTCAGGAAAACACAGCCTCGTACAAAATTTTAAGTTTCTATCTTTATTAATTTCGAAGATATGTAGATTAATTTCGAAGATAAGTATTCTGTTTTGGGAGTTGTATGGGAGGTACCCGAACGCATGGTCGGATTTTGCCCATTTACAATCCCCGCCTTACCTTAGTCATTGTTAACCTACAGTATAAATTTCATCAAGATAGCATCATTATTTTTTGAGTTATCGTGCGAACGGACGGACGAACGGACATCGCAAAATCGACTCAGGCGGTGATCCTGATTCAGAATATATATAGATGTCTATACCTAACTCGCTTCCTTTTGGTGGTTATAAACACCATACCAAAGTTAATATACCCTATACTTAATGTGTAGGGTATAAAAAAAGCAGTTGATAGAAACACAAATTTTTCATTTTCTTGCATTTCATTTCGAATTTAATAAATCTGACCTCTATGAACCTTTAAGTTAAACGATAAAACGATATATCTGAAATTTAAACTATTTTAAGCTGGATAGTCCGAATGAATATTATTGAAAAATGAAAATATGTATAATAATAATAATTTTTTTTTTTTTTATTTTTCTAAAATATCTAAAACACAACAAATTATCTTTTTTCTAAGTATCTGAATGTATGCAGCATATTTTAATAGAAATTATTTTTCAATTTGCATTAAATTATATATATTAAATTACATAACAAAAAATATATATGTATATACATATCTACATAATATCAGCTATTAATTGTTATTTAAAAATTAATTAATACTTTTCAAATAATAATAAAACATAATATAAAAATTATTAAAGATAGAACAAATAACACAAATTATAATGAAAGTCAGAAAAAAAAAAAACAAATTATTTTTCAATAAAAAATTCAATATACAGGATGTCCAATTAAAATAAGTAACTAAAAGTAAGTAAGATATAGATTTGAATATAACAGCTGATTTACTGTTAAAATTTAATTAATAAAAGTTAAATTATTCAGCTATAAACTTCCCCTTTAAAAAAATCAGAGGTTTAAATTTAAAGTTTACGGAACTGATCAAAATGTCTAAAAGAAACATATCCGAAAACCAAAAAAAAAGCACATTGGTTCGAAAAAATTGGAACACCTTGGTTCAAAAGAATTCTAAAAGGTATCCAAGGTCGCTAAAGGTATCCAATCGTCCAAAACGTTAATAAATGATGTGTATAGCTATACTAAAATAGAATGCTGCCAAATAAGCAAATCCAATGATTGTCTTGTCAATTTTTGCAAGTAAAAATTCTGGCATTTAACCAGTATAGGGTCATCAGTTTAAGAATTGATTTTATGAGTAAAATTATATCTAGTTAACGGTACGAAATCCTAATCGATAAGCTTAGTGGTTATTAAAAAGTGCTTCTCCACCTTAAATTAACATAGTGAAATTTTTCATCTTATTTGGATACCCGTACATAGTAAATTTCTAGGTAAAATTGTAGGACAGATACCTAACACGCTAGATGCCACACAAATCTTCAAATTCTCTGAGGAAAGAAGAATCTCGGTATTCCTATTAAAATCTGTAAATATTAGTCTCAACAACAAGCCAATATCATCACAAACGGTAGGTGGTTTTCTATTAATATTTCTGCCGTAGCCAAACAAACTTAACCTATAATAAACGATTAAATAGACTCTTATTCGTCAATCGCCGCAATATCGGTAATATAATAGGAATTTTAACAGGAGAATTTCAGCGATTAGCCGACATTCTGGAAAGCTAGCAATTCTACCCTCATATTACTTTTACAGAAGTTGCACAAATAAACGAAGAGGAATCAATCTTTCCTCTATTATGTTAATGTTCTATTCTTGCTCTAAAAAGAAGAAAAATCCTAGCTAAAATCTTCTTAAATAACTTTTCCTAATTATCAGGATGAAATTAAACTATTTCCAGCGCTTTGTAATTAGTTTCCAATAAAGAAGAAAACCTTATCCAGGATATCACAACGGACCTAAACTGGTCTAAGTGTGCATTTGTAGTACTTTCCTAACTTCTTGTTTAGAAAAGTTTTTTGTGATTCGTTATCGATATATATATATATTTATATATATATATCTCTCTATATATATATATATAAAAAAGTGATCAATTAAAAATAATTTTCTCAATACCTACTTGATTTTTTTCAATATTATTTTTGTTCATTTGTTCATTCGATTTTCCATTTTATTTTCTTTATTTTTAGTTTGATTTTCTTTTTTTATTTTGAACAGTTGAAGTAAAAAATAAAAAAAAAAAAAACAAAATTTAAAAAAAAAAAGGTAAACATTCATTTAGTTTTTTATTCAACTCTGAATTTTTTCCTAGTTTTGCATTTTTTTTTTTTTTTTTATTGAACTTTGTTTTACCATTTCTCAGTCCAACTAAAGTATGTTACATCAAAAAAAACAACAAAAAAAAAAAAAAAACTGCATATTGCTTCATTGCTTAATGAAAAATTAATTACATGGAAAATCAATTTTTAATTAAGCGGTATATAATGAAAGAAAAACAAAAACAATATTAATAGTAAGTATATAAAGTATAGTAAAAAGAGGATGAAAAGAAAAATGATAAATACAAAAAAAAAAAAAAACAGAAAAATAGAAAAACTGAAAAAAAAAATGTCATTAACATCCTTACGAAATGAAAACGAACAAAATTAATGAATGATTTCATTTTTAATTGATGAAAAATTACAACAATAAAAAAATAAATACAGATATTATATATAAATATAATAATAAATTATATAAAATTTACGTCACCCTCTCAATTAGAATAAAAAAATTGAAAGTTAAATAAATTTTGCAAATTCATCTTTTAAATTTTACAATTCAATTCAAATACTAAATACATATAATCATTTAACACATTTTTTAACACTTTTTTTTTTTTTTGGAAAGTTATTTGAAATAGTTGTCAAGCAAAAATAAAAAACAACACAAAAAAATTTCTATTGAAATTTTTTCCCTTAAACACAATACACAATAAATTTATATATAAAAATAAAAGCAATTTTCTAATAAAACTTTTCTAAACAAAAAAAAAAACAAAAAAGGAAATTGAATTTTAAATAGACGTCTGTTATTTTTGGTTAAAAATTTGTTATAGGAAACAAAAATAACAAAAAAAAAAATAAAAACTGATAAAATAAAACTATTAACTTACAATATTCTATTTTGAAAGCTGTTAATATAATAAAAATATTCATTCTTTCAACATAAAAAATCCACCTTTCCCACTTTTTTTTTTGTAATATATTATTATTTTGTTTTCACCAAATTTACAGTTGTTGTTGTGTTTTTAGAACATTTTTTCAAAAAATATTTTTAAAAAAAAATTTGATTTTTAGTTTTATTTTGTCCGCGCACCCCTCCGTGTGAAGGTCTGTCTTTTTAACAAACTTCTACGCTGTTAAGAAAATAGACCAATACTCGTGTCGCGGCATTACCTAGTGTCGCGGCAAGCTTTGCATTGTAACCGCCTTCATTTAAATATACGCATTCTAATTAAATGTCAAAGCGACGCTTGCCGCGACGCGAGCATTTTATCAGCACCTTAAAAGATAGAGAAAAAAAAAATCGTTACCATGGATAGGTCTTTTAAAAAAATTCATATTCATGTAGAACAATTTTTTTTTATAGTGTTAGCCAAACTATTTACAGTCCCTAAATTTTGGGAAAAGCGTCTATTTTTAAATGTGTATATCTCATCTTATTCCTAAGATTTTATCAAACTAAAAATGCTAAACGGCAGGACATTTTTTTTTAGCTTTAATCAACATCAACATCAATATGAAAATTATTTTCCAATTTTTTTTCTAATTTATAGTATTTAAATATGTTATCCGTTATGTGGGCAACGGTAAAATAACACTTGTTATCCGTTATGTGGTATGTTATCCGTTATGTATGTTACCCGTTACGTATGTTATCCGTTATGTGGGCAACGGTAAAATATGTTATCCGTTAAGTGGGCAACGGTAATTAAATATATATTGACCGTTATCTGGGCAACGGTAGTAATTAGAATCTTGATATTTTGGAAGAAGAAAAATCTTTTAGAATTAAAATTAGTTAACTTAGAAAATGATTTTTTATACCTCTCCCAGTTTAAGTGTTATGACGATTATAGAAATTGTTAAAAACTGTTATTTTTAAAACTGTTATTTATGCACCTGTACAAAATGTTTTCAAAGTAAAATGTAAGTTATAAAATAAATTTTCGTAAAAAGTAAAAGTAAATAAATAATAATAACAGCTTTTCTTAAATAATATATAACGTTTCCTTAAAATTAAAGAGCCCGTCTCTTGATTTTACAAAATTTTTTTCTTATACATATAAAATTCAAAGAAAAGTTTATAAATTTTGTTGCAAATCACAATAAATTCTAAACTGTTTTTATTATCTTTTGGGAAATGTGCTTCTTTAAAAACCTTTGATTTTATATTCTGTTTTGTTTATTTTGAAATGAATACATCATAACGTTTATCGAAAGTGATAAATAATTTTCGGAATCTTTATTATTATATCGTAATTTTATATAAAACTTATATGTACATACTATATAATATATAATATGTATATGAATGGATTAATATAAATTATATATATGTTAGTTTGTAACATGTTGATGATGTTTAAATTTTATCTTTTGGAAGTATTATTAAGGATATAATAGATTACCATTATATTGTTATAAGGATTTTCTTAGATTATTTTATATGTATCATATTATTATACAGTTATGGACATCTAATTGTAGATGTTCTTTAATAACTTTATTATATCAATGTATATAATTTCCAAAAGTAAATAAATTTTGTACTTCAGTCATAAATTCATGTGATTTGTAAATGTTCGGGCATTTACAGAAAAAATTATTGTATATTCATGGCCGGCTACTATAGGGACAAGGAAATTGATTTTGTTTTATTATAATAATTCACGATATTGAATTTTAAATATCAATTATAAATAAGTAAATATTTTATATTATAAAGGATATTTTGGATTTTAATATTTTTTGAAGAAATTTATTCATATTCATCTATATTTAATTACAGTACGATAAAATTTTAGTACATAACAATGCGGTTATATCTTAAATGCGTTAATATTTTATTTTGTAACTGATTTGTAATTACCAGAGATTTGATTACTTTGAGAATTCATATGTTTAAAATTGTTGTACTCATAAGATTTGATATAATTCTTATAAACAGCCACATATAGTTTTAGAATCGACTTTAAGATTATATTAAGTTGAACGAACTGTAAATTGCCAATTTCGTCAGATTTCGATAATGAAGTGATCATTTTCTGAGAATTGAGAATAATTTAGATTTTTCTTTCTTGAGAAGTGAAGAATAATTTAGAATATATGTTAGGTTGATTGTCTAACAACATAATTTCTTTTAGGTTGTTGAATCTTTTAGAGAAATTCCATCCACCTGGTTACTTTTTTTTATAATCTAAAGCAGATAATAAGATTTGAATTCTGTTTTTTCTAAGAAACGACATACTGAAATTTAAAATAATAACACTGAAGCGTATTTCGTAAGAGACTTTGTTAATGAAATGCCATGCCATTTCATTTTCTAGCTAGTTAAATTATTATAAACAACAGTATAGAAATCGATATATTATGTACTAAATGTTGCTTCGATCGATGTGAAAATTGTTATGAATCGATATGAATTTTAATTCTAGTTTTCTTTTAGATAATAGTTCATAATAATAGTTTAAGGTAATGACTTATAAATTACCGCAGCTAATAAGAAATAATTTCCAACGTTTCAAATGTTTATTATCTTGCACCCTCATTTTTAATCTACTAATATTTGAAAACTTGGATAGCCTATATACTATAAGATGTTCCCAATTATATACCCAATCTTGTATTTATTAGATAATATTTTTTATTTATCTTATGCGTAGGTATTTTTAATTCTATACCATGGCCATTTCTGTTTTTTTTTTTTTTTTTTTTTAATAAATTGTTGAAACGGACCACACGTTTATAATAATTAGAATAATTTATAGATTGATATTTATGTTAATATTTTTTCAATAAATTTTAGTTAAATTGTTACCACATTATATTATGGACAATTAAAATTAAGGCTAAAACTTTTTAATAAATTATTACTGGCAGTTAATTTTGATGACATTGAATAAAATCTCACAAAATTTTCAAATTAAAAGTCTTGTTTTTGTTTTTTCTTTATTTCTAATACTTATTATTTTATTTTATAGAACATTAATTTTTATTTCAAGGACAAATATTGTGTAATTTTTATAACTACATACTTATTACTAATCTCAAATCTGGTCGTATATGTACATGATGACATAAAATAGAATTTTAGTTTATATTTTCATTTATATTGTCAATAAATATGTACAAAAAGAATCAATTTAAAGTTATATCATGTAAATAGACTTGTAAGATATTTTGATTATTATAGTAGTGTGACATATGGTTGCATTCATTATTCTAATTTTGTTTTAGATTAAATTGTTTGAAGATAAAATGTATTAGACATTAAAAATAAGAAACTTTTCATTTTGTCGAATGGTAAATAACAAATTTTGTAAAAAATGGAAGCTATTGCTTCAAAATGTTTAATCTGGTTATTTATTAGTTTAAAAAAAATTAATATACGGTTGCATAAATTTAACACATACTCAATTTAATCTCAAAATAACGGAGATGCTTCTACAGCGATTATTACTACAGAAATCAGAGAAAAAAGACACTAAATGATACGAGGTGATAAATAAGGATTAACTAAAAAATTACAACGACATTAACGATAATGAACAGAACTTGATTCTAATACACCAAAATGACTAAAAGGATGTATGACAAAATTCTGGCTATCTTGTTTTTTTTTTTTGGAATGTTTATAGTATCATTTTTGTCAACTTAATTAATAAAAAGAAAATATCACAGGTTTAATTCGTTCAGGTACACTTTTTTCGTCACAAATTCATTCATCGTTATAAGGCTTCAGCTCATTAATCAGTAATCACAAAAATAAAATTGGGAAAAATCTGATACAAAGTACATATAGTTAAAATTTTTTAAGATTAGACAACTTTACAAATTTTATTTTATTTTCTCAATTTAGCCTTTTGTAAATTTAATAGATTCCATTTAATTGTTAATACAAAGAATGAAACTATAGATGGATTTTAGATTATTTGACTTAAAATATAGCATCTAGCTAATGGTATACTAAAAAAATTTATAAACTATAGGTATTAAGTTTAGATTTTGAATGGAAACTATATTCTGTAATAAAAGAAATAAAAATTTTCCAAAATTTTCCTTGATTGGATCAAATACTTATTAAATCCTTTAATATTTAAAAAGATCTTGCTTTTGTAATTATTTTACAAAACATCCTATAATTCTTTTTTATAACTAAACTTTTTTTTTTTTTGCTTATTTTTTAATATTTATAATTTCATAAATATTTTTCTTATTTTTTCTTTTTTTTTTACATATAATAATTTATTAACCAAATACTTTCAACTACCATAATAATAACGTATTTATAAATTATTTATATTGTTGGGCTTAGGGTATTAATAGGAAAAACGTTGAGTCTCGATTATTTTGACATACCAGAAAAAAAAAAAATAAATAAATAATGAACAATAAACCAAAGGAAAAAATAAAAATAAAAGAAGCAGTTAAGAAGTAGGAAAAGTATAATTGAAAAAGAGATATTTTATTAACAAGCAAAAAACAAAAAAAAAAAAAAAAAAACAAATCTACTTGAACATAAAATTGAAAATCAACGAAGTTTTTAACAACAACAACAAATTTTTTTTTTTTTTTTTTTTATTCATCTAAAACGACTGTTGTACTTTTTTGCCAAGTTTTATTTTTTTGTTGTTTTTTAATCCACTCCCCTAGAGGAGATTTAACCGATTTTTATTTTTATTTTCCCCAACTCAAAACAAATTATACATAATAAAAAATAAAAAAAATAAATAAATAAATAAAACAGCTAAAAATTATGATTTCTTATAGACTTTTTCACTTTCTATAATATTCAATGATGAAATTCGATATTACTATATAGGCAGTATGGCACTGTGGCAGTATAACAAACAGTATATATATGTATATGTTAGTTTGTTATCCTTGTGTTTTGGGAATTGAAAAACGGAAGAAAAATATTATTTATGACAGTTTTTCCATTTGTTTTTTTTTTTTTTTTTTTTTTTTTTTTGAAGCACATTGGCATTTTTGAATTGGAATTGGAAATGAAAATAATAATAACAACAACAACAAAAATTATTATTATATGAAAGTAAAACTGGCGTCAAGAGAGCTTTTATTATATTTTGACTTTGTTTTCATCTTGTTTTCTTTTTATCGTTTTTTTCTGTTTTTTTTTTCTTAAAATAAAAAGTTGTATTTATAAAAATAACAAAAAAAAAAAAAGTAACAAAAAAAAAACAATAGTATATCTTTAGGGTTATATTTGTATTATTTCATACTGCCTCAATACGTCAATAATCTTTATTAGCTCATCGAAAACATCTTAAGATTTTTATTCTTATTTATTTTTTTTTTTTTTATATATATTATTATATATTGTACAGAAACATAGAAAATTATTTAAAGGCAGCGGCAACAACAGCGGCTACAACCAAAAAAAAAAAAAAATGAAAATAAAAAAAAGGAAATAATAAAATATTACAAAATAACGGTATTTAGAATAAGAAGAATAATACATAAATGCAAACACTCAAAAAAAATTCAAGATAGAATAAAATATAAAAAAAAACAAAAAAAGAAAATGTCACAAGAAAAATTATAGTGTTAAAATACTGTTACAAAGGCACAATATAAAAACATAGAATTCTCAGCCTTTCAATCAATGAATGTTTTATACAATTTAGATCAAAAATAATGTAAAGAAAGTTAAAAGGTATATATAAGTAGTAAAATATAGTTTGAACTGTTAAGTGAACAATTGATGATTGCATTATTATTATTATTTCTGTTATTACTATTATTATTTTTTCTGTTAATATTATTGTTATTATTATTATTATTATTACTGTTATTTGTAAAACAAAGAAGTACATAAAGCAAACAGTAAAAATTTTGTTTTAAGGATTTTTTTTTTTAGTAGTTTATTTTTTACCAAAAACAAAATGGTTTATAAATAGGCTGTAAAATAAAAAAAAATAAAAAAATCAAAATGGATATTTTTTTTAAAAATATAATCAGTTAATCAAAAAATATAAAAAAATATTATAACAGAGATTTGATAATTACAGTTTATAACAAAAGTAGAAAAGATTAAATTCTTCAGTTTATTTTAATTTATTGACTATTGGACAGGAAAAATTTATACGATAATACTGTTGAAAATAAATCAAGTTTCAAAAGGTGAAAATATATTACCTCAACTCAGCTCTGTATTGTAATTACTATATAAAAAGGACCATTGAATAAAGACATAGAGAACAAATTTAAACAAGACATTTTATAGACTGCAATAAGCATTATTATTGGTTTTCATAAATAAATGCCTGATATCCTCATTAGTATGAATATCCTGATATCTTTAAATCTACAAGTAGATGTCACAAGAACCAATTATTGCACTAAATTATTTACACTCTCAATACCAATATTTTAATTAAACCCTAAAAAGATCGCTTATGTCCCAATTTTTTCGCCACTTTTTAGTAATTTTAAAGAAATATGTTAGTGCAAGACGATACAACACGATGCAACAGTCCAAAGAAAAATTCAGTAAAAATTCAAAGAAAATCTAGCTTATATCTCCAATAAAAAGAAAATAAACAATTAAAAAAGAATCTTTAAAAGGAATAAACGATAATACAAAAAAGGTGGCATATTAATAAAAACATAATTTTTAAATTTAAATAATTTTCCTTTCTATTAAAGGATTTAAACTCTTCCCCTTATTCCTTCTTGAACTTATACACCACGAACTCAATAAGATTAATAAATATTTTCCCACTAAATTCCCAAAAATAAGTTTTTCAGAAATAATTTATTACTTTAATTTCAAATTTAACATTATTTCTTCATATTTTTAGTAGTCCCAAGTTATAATTTTTTTTTTTTTTTTAAGGATAATGCCACTTTTATTTTTATTGTAATAAATACAAATTTATTATGTATATAAAGAATTTTTTTTGTAAAACCATATCCTAATAAAAAAAATATTAAGTTAACAAGATATAAATTATTATTATATTGAAAGACCTTTGAAATTAACAAAGAAAAAGACGAAAAAAAAAAAATTATGACTTAAAATTTCAAAAAAAAAAAAAATTAAAATTAAATGAAAAAATTCCGGAAAATCTAAGGTAAATAATAATTTTCCTTTAATAAAAAGGAAATGTCGAAAAAAAAAGTACGCAGAAATTTTCTTATAAAAATAAACATTTATAATATTTTATTTTATATTTTTGTTTTGTTTTTTTTTTTTTTTTATTAGTACCTTTCATCCATTGAAATTTCCGTCTCCGGCATTCAGAATTCAGGAATTTTTCTAAAATGTTTTTTTTTTTTTTTTACCCTGATACAATATTTAAAATATTGTTTTTGTTTTTGTTTTGTATTTTATGGAATTCAATTCGTTGATATTCGTGACAACAACAACAATAACAAAAAAAAAAAATCATATCACCAGATATGACAAGAACAAAAATTAAAAAAAACAAAAACAAAAACAAAAACAAAAACAAAATGTAAAAAAGTCTTGAACAAGAACATGAGAAGAAACATTCAGAAGAGAAACCAAATCCCAAGATACTAGATTCAAAATCCTGAGTTATTTCCGAAAAGAAAATCTGAAAATAAGAAAACAAGTTACCAAGTTTGGTTCTTGTTTTTCATTTTTTTTAATGACATTTTAAGGTATACGTAACGTTTGAAAAGTATAAAAATCATGAAAAAATTGTAATACCATACTTCTTTTAGTGTTAAAATACAGTTTTTGAAATGATAATTTTATTTGTATCTGATAGCTATTTCTTAATATCAGAGTCATTAGTTACAGTTAAAGTGATCAATCACAAAGCCTTGTTAATATAAGGTGCTCAATTTTTTTGTTTTTTAATTAAGTCTTATATTACTTATAAATTTGCCTTAATAATTTATAAGTAATCACTATACTAACCAGTTAAGCATTTAAAGAATCATTTATACAAGTGATGCTAGATTAGATTAAATTGTTATTTAAGAGGTATAAATGACAGTGCGACATTTTGATGTAGATCCACCTGTTACTACATGTTTTTCATTTGACTACACTTATAATACTTCTGTCAGCCCTACTGTCTCTAAAAAAGTAAAGATTTATATAGGGTTTATTGCTGCCAGTTCATCTTCGGTAAAACAATATGCTCCTAAAGGGCACATATTTTGCTCGGAGTAAAGCTCTGCAGTTTTTAAGTATGTGACCTGGAGTCTATCTTCTTCTTGACAGAATCTACATGTACCACAATTTTCTATTCCAATTTTCTTTAAGTGTCCTTTTAGGCGGCAGTATTAAAATTCTGTTAAAATTCTCAGTTTATTTTTATTGAATCCTATGATTTTAGCATATCTTTTCCGCTTATAGTTTTCCAGAATCTTCTTTGAGCCCAGATTTTTCATTCCATAGTTTATACATATTATTATATACATATACATATACAAATTTAATATATACCGTAACATCCAAATTGCATAAAAAAAGCGTTTGGATGCGCTACAAATGCACATAAAGTTTTTTAATGCATTGTAAAACCGATGTGTTTGCGTCTGCGTCGATGCTTCTAAATACAATGTAAATGTAATACAATTTAGAACAACTTTTTCGCCGGTTATTTATCTTAAACAATTCAAATTGTCAAAGATAAATTAAAAGTGTCCAGAAAATTTTAGATGCAAAAATTTTAAACAAACGCACATCGTAGGCAGTGTACAACCTGTCATAATGCAATTTGGATCATGATACCTTGTAAAAAGCTAATGTTTTACAATTTGGATCATAATACTTTGCATCGGACACTTTTTTTTATGCAATTTGGATGTTACGAATATATTAACTGAAAATTTATCTTTTTATTGGTTAATTTTTAGATTTTGTTTACATGAAAAAATTAGCAGGGGAAAACTCTTATCATATTTTAAAGTTTATATACAATATTTTGTTATAATTTTATTTTGTATATTTTTGATGCTGCTATTGGCAGCATTTACGGATACGGAATATTACAATATATGAAAAATAAAATGACATGTAATAATATGAAATATATAATAAGAAATACTGGATATAAATATTTTCTAAATACATTTTTTTTAAGTTCATATACATAATATTGTATGTATTTATGTAGAATGTAATACAAAGTTATAAGTATAAGTTATAAGTATAAGTTAAAAGTATAAAATATGAAATACACATACATCATTCGAATTTATAGAAAGAAAAAAGGAAATATAAAAAATAATTTTTATTTTTTTGATCAGGAATTTTTTATATAAGTACAGAATGTGAATGTATACATAATATTTATATACATATATATATCATAGTTCATAAATATAATGTATATCAAATATATTAGTGTTATACCTTTATTTAAAAAAAAAGAGTTGCCTTTTAATTATTTTTTTTTAATACCTAGCTATTTTACAAAACTACAGTGTCCTGGACGAAAAAGCCATAGAAAACGACAAAATTGCTGATGAAGCAGCAAATCATTATCTTATTAGTACAGAAGAAAAAAACCTATTAGCAAAAAAAAAAAATATTAATAAATTATTATACTAATCATGATAAGATAAATATTATTAAAAGAAAGTAATATCGTAAGTAGACAGAAAAAGCTTGTGAGCTTAATCTCTATAAGCACAGTATTTTTGAAAATTTATGATGCTGGCAAAATGACTCTGTCAAAAAAATAAGGCCGAATGAATAAAACTAAGCTTGAATTTCAATTTAACTTTTCAAACAAAAACCACCAGCTAAAGGCTAGGTTCTTCTTTAAAAAAAAATTAGAATTGAATGCCAGCTCAGTTTTATTAGAATATACAAGGTCATTA
The DNA here is from genome assembly GCA_947095535.1 of Poecilobothrus nobilitatus. Lineage (NCBI taxonomy): Eukaryota > Metazoa > Arthropoda > Insecta > Diptera > Dolichopodidae > Poecilobothrus > Poecilobothrus nobilitatus. Next base: position 196,995,082 of record OX352774.1, read on the forward strand.
ATAGTTTTTGTTTCAAAAAGTGAGATTTGAGATCAAGTTCTTATGTCTTGACAAATATTTAATTTAATCTTAGTCATATACTATATTTATTTGTTCTTATTACTCTTATATTTTATTACGTTATCTTTTGTTTTAGAATAGTAAGACAATGAGTAGATAATATGTTACTATTTTATAATTATTAAAAATCACAGTTACAAGGAAAATGTTCTACATATTTTCCTTATAATACAATAAGTTCTCATCTATAAAATTCCAGTTTAATAATAATTTGTTTAAAAAACATATATTATGCAGATGGCAACACTGTAATCAAAATTATTTTTATTAAATTATTAGCTGATAATTTTCAGCTATATGCATTAGTTTAACATTAAAAATTAACAACTGTATCATATAATGATATATATTCTTAAGAACTTGTTGCGGCTGCAAATGAGTTTCTTTACAATATTTTTGAAAAAAAAAAAAAAAAAGTTCTTTGAACTTTTCTTTCCTTCTTGTCGTTGTCGTTGTCGTTGTCTTTGTCATTGCTATCGTCATTTTTTTTGTCAGATACGGTAATGGAAAAAAATTATTTTTTTATATATATGTAAGTATAAAAAAAATTACAACAAAAAAAAAAAATAAAATGACAACTCTTAGCAAATTTTTATTAATGAAAATCCTTTTGAATTTAACATGCAAAAAAAATATTTTCATCATCACTCAGTACTACTTTTTGCAAAAAGAAAAAGTTTTAAAGAAACGAGAAAAAATGTAGTTTCTAAAAAATTGTAGGACACTTATTGTATCATTATAATATATACAACATTTTTCTGTTATATGTATTTGGTAGATTTTAGTATGGTATTTTTTTTTTTTTTTGTTTCCTTGCCACTTCTATGAGGAGAGTATATTGTATCCACTAAGTCATTTATTATTGATATTTGACTAAGCTTCAGTTTCGTGAATCATTAATTTCACTAAGCCGTTGATTTTTCGGCTGTAGCTATTGTACAAGACTAAGAAGTTTCTTTTTTTTATTTCTACGCCATCTATTATTTTATACAAGAATGTATGAGATAATGGTATTGCGGAAGTTTTATATTAGTTTAATTTTCAAATTGATTATTAAATTTTTTTTAATCTCTTTTTTACTTTCAAGTCAAGGATTAAATCTTAAACTTAAGCATTTTATGAATTAGCAAAGATATTTTTCATGTACAGTCCTTGATTTTTCTTTTATTAAAAAACTGACACATAATTTAAATAATTAATTGAGATTTGAATGAGATTTGAGACACAGTATCGTGAACTATTTGAATCTAATCATATTTCCGCGTTTTTAACGTACATATAACTCGGAAACATTAAAATCTCAAAGCTTATAACTAAGAATGAGTTAAAATTAAAGTAAAAAATGATTAGTTTTCCACGCTTTTCAATACAAAATTAGCAATAATATTGGTTTTTTTTTTTTTTTTTTAGCTTCCTTAAACATTACAATTTAATGGATCAGTAATAATTTCGGCAAATATTTTTAAAAATGATTAAGTTAAGTTAAGGAAATTTTTTGTACTCTTAACATGGAGTATGAGAGATTTTATCTTATTATTTTATTTAACATATTTTATTTATAAATACATTAGTTAAAGTGGATACTTTTAATCTTTTAAGATTTATTCTGATTTCATATAATGAATTAATTAGAATGATATTCTTTAATTTTAAAACGATGATGTTTCATGGAAAATTTTATTTATTTAGATATTCACTTTATAAAATCTAACTTTGTATAATTATAAAAAAATAATTCATAATAAAAATAAGTCACCATCAATAATAATGAGGAATTCTTCCTCTTCTAATATTATAATCCTATCAAGATCTTGCCAAACCTACATATATATAATATAATGTATGTGTATATATAACACTGGATAAAAGCTTTAAGATTTTAATATCTAATAATAAATATATGTATATACAATGCCTGTATTTATTATCTACTTATATGTATAATTTTATTTTTGTTTTCTATATATATTTTCTTTTTTTAAACTTACATCCGTATTTATATTAAAATAAGAATTTAGGGATTTTATAAAGAATATGGCATAGGAATTTTACTTAAGAAACTAAGCTGATGATAACTTTTGAGTTATAAAGAAGCAAAAAAGCAAAAAACAAAAAGAAAAATACAAGAAAATCTTTCATCTTACATTCAATATTAAAAAGTATGTGCATATAATACTTATATGTGTCATATGTATATAAATATACAGTGGCGGTCATCGAAATAGTATATAATTTTAAATTTTTTATTTCAGTTTTTATATTCTTTCGTTTTTAGTGTCCATTATTGTCACTATTTCTTGATTAGGTAATTTTTTTTAGTAATTTCTTCATCAAAATTCCGATTTTAATTTCAATCTAAATTTGAGATTATTTAAACAAAATTTATCCTATACTCTTTAAATGTGATTTAAAATTGTTTTTCTTCAATGTTTGTTTTTTGTTTGTTTTTATTTCTTGAATCCATCTTATTAAGATACAGCCAACTTAAGGACCTTTATCTTTTCGCATGTTAACAAATTATCAAAGAAGTTGTTATTTTCACTTATGCTATTACAATTACCCTATACTTTCTCCCAATACTAGCCATAACTATAATATTCAACGAACAGATACTATTATCTTATCTATATTCCCAAATTCTATTCTTAAAGTGAAAAACACTTAAAATATTTAAAAAAAAAAAAGTGAAAGTCAATGCAGATTTTAAAGGATATTTTTCTTAGAGTCACTGTACATGTAGTTGAAAGCACGAATTATGAAAACCGAAAACAAAAACATAAAAAAATAAATAGAAGTAAATCAATATTGTACTTAAGGAATAAATGAATTTATCATTTTGGATTTGAAAATATTTTCAAATCGAAAGAATCACTTTCAATTTGATGAAAAATATATCTTAGTTTTAATGTAATTTTCCAAATAATATTAACAGGCCAAAATTTTCAATTTTCAATTTTCAAATGAAAAGCGATTTTGATTTGAATTTAATATTCTGATTGATGTCTTTCAAAAATATATTTGAAAAATGTGTAGATACTAAAAAAACTCTATTTGGTTTTTCATTCTTTTTAACATTTTTTCTTTAGTTCTTGATATCTTTTTGTTGGAAAATACAATTTTTTATTAATATGTAAAAGTTAAAAAATTGATTTTAAATTCAATTTTTATATAATTTTCAATTTAAAACAAAAAAAAAAAAAAAAAAATATCAAGAAGATCAAGAATTTTATGGTTTCTGATACGGTTGATCACTGGAAAATTGAAAAAGTGAAAAATTGTTAGCACATTTTTTTTGCATAAACTTTCCTTTTAGTTTTTTTTTTGTTTTTTTGCCCTTAAATTTCAATATGTATTTTATTCACGGTATACGATTTTTATTTAATTTTAGTGTATTTTTAGGTTTTGATTTTGAAAGTGATAAATTTTCTTGACTTTTCTTTTTCATAAGTGACAACTTATGAAAAAGTTGTTGATTAAAACATTGGACTATTATAAAAACTTTTCGAACATAATAAAATTAAAAATTTAAATTTAGTCTGAGGAGCTTCGGTGGCCTGGTGAAAAACAGCTTATGAAATACGTTGTAAACACCTAGGAAATGTGAGTTCAAATTCCACACACGTCGTTAGAATAATTCCCTCTTACGACATTTACATCCACGCCTGAAAAAGAAAAGTTGTATAATTCCTTTGTCACTATAATGAAATTTCCTTATTTGGTCCAATTAAATTTTTCTTTCTTTTTTCTTTTTTAATTTAATTTTGAATGAAGGAGTGAGTTTGAATAAAGCGAAGAGTGATAAATAATTCGGGTATAAAATTTTATTTATTCCTTGAAAAGGTTAAACAAAGATTATATTTCAATTTCAACTTAAATTGTTCATATTGTCAGATTGGAAGAATTTATAGTTTTATATGAATTCTATAAATTTTAATTTACCAATCATTACCAACCAAATGAAAAGGTTTTTATTCCTATGTACCAGGTCGTCCACAATAAAAAATAAGTGCGAAAGATTATATTAACAGATTATAGTAAACGTCAGAACAATCAAAAACTGATGGTTGCAAAAAGTAAGAAAATAAGACTTTCTCAAATAATTATTTAGAAAATTGAAATCTCTCAGCTTCTATTAATGTTGTCGTAATTTTCAAACAAAAAACTAAATATAATTTGTACAACCAATTTTCAAAATAATTACCTATAATTAAAAATTTCTATGTACTATTTTTAAATAAAAATTTTAAGAACGGCTGAAAATAGTTCTACTCTTGTCTTAAAACTTTTATCTTGATTTACTATTATGCCCCTATATCAACTCTATTCACTTTGTTACAACAACTCTGTTTTTATGATTTTTTGGTCATAATTATATTTTAAATCACATATATGTATATATAACCTATAAATACCAAATGCATTGATATTCGTATATACACGTATGATATATTATAACATACATATAATATATAGCAACATATATTTTTACATTTTTTTAGCACATTTCCAAAAAAATTTTGAAAAAATGTGCTTATTAGTTTCACTCTGTCCGTCCGTCCGTCCATGGGTAGGTCTCATAAAAAAAATAATTTTGCGGAACAACTTTTTCATGTAGCCCCATTCATTACGGAGTTACAGCCCCTCAAACTTTGAAAAAGCCCTATTTTTAAATGCATATATCTTATGTTCTGCTTAAGATTTTTTCAATCTGAAAACGGTACAGGTACTTTTTTTAGGTTTGTAAATTAATATCAAAATTATACAATTTTGTTAAATTTAGTATTTAAATTTACCGTTATGTGAAAACCAAATTTTGCATGATTTTCTACTTTCATAACTCCGGCACACCTTTAGATACGAACCTCAAATTTTGAGACAAGAAAAAACTTTTAGAATTAGTATAAGTTTCCTCAGAAAATTTTTTGGTAGCACCCCCTCTTTTAGAGTTATTACGCCTAAAAAATTGAAAATTTGCTATTTTTAGACACCTGTAACTTAGGCACCTGTAAAAATTTTTCTTCGGCAAGACATGAGGGTTCATAAAGGTTCAATAATATACTTTTACGTGTATTAACGGCTTTTCTTAGTTATATACGATTCCGGACTTACGGCCCCTCAAAATTTCAAAAATGTCCTATTTTCACATTTTTTCTTATTACATGAAATTTTCAAATATTTGTGCAAGTCAAAATTCTAAACAGTTTGTATTGAGTTTTGGAAATGTGCGCTTTTAAAAACCGTTGGTTTACATTCTACCTTGTTTTTTTTTAATCTAAAAAATACTCAAAAAAAAAACAGTTCGTTGCATTATGTATGAGAAAATAAAAGTTTTTTTTTGATCTGTTAGGGATAAAAAGTAAAAACTTTTTGGATGGAATATTTTGAGATTAGAAAAAAAAATGATAAAAGGGAATGGTTAAAGCCTTTCATAATGTAAAGGATATGTCAAAAGTTCCTTTTTATTTTCTTTTTTTATTATTTATTATTGTTATGAATTTAATTATTCATATATTTATGGAAATTTCTTGTTTATTGATGGTTAATTTTTTTTTTCTTTTTTTGCTAGGTATTTTCACAAGAATAAACAATTACAACAACAAAAAGTGTAACACATTAAAATTTTACAATTTTAATGTAAAAAAAAAAAAATACTAAAAAAAAAACATTTTCATAAAAGTTTGAATTAAAATGAATTTCCAAAAAATATATTAGGAAATTTTTGTTGTTGTGTTTGACAAAATTTTTTAATTTTTTTCTTGTAATCCTGTGACCTTAGTGAATTATTTGTCTAAAAACTTACAATACTATTGGGAGAGTATGAAAATATTTTATATTGAAAATGACGAAATACGAAATGTATATGTCAAAATGTCTATTTTATAAGACAAAATGTGACATATGTCAGAATACAAAATAACTTTAAAAGTTGATCGTATTATTTAAACTTTATAAAATAAATATATTATTTTGTAAAACAACTGAAATCAAATGTGGCTTTAAGAATGAATAAATTAATATTGAAAAATATCATTTTTTTTTATTGCGTAACAAAAAATAGATAATTAATATTTTATAAAATAAACAGATGAAGTTAAACGAAAATTATTATTATAAAGGTATTTTTTGAAGATTTTTATGGTGCCCGGTAATAATGCCCCAAGAAATAAAGTCGATACGGCTTTATTTCCCTTCTGATGCGGATATAATTTTGAAATCGCGAATTTCAAAAATTCGGCTTTATTACCGCTTTAAAAAGGAAATAAAGTCGAATCGACCTTATTTCCATTTTCTAAATATGTATTTCATTTTTTCTTTTGATTTTGACATCAGTGATACATGAGAAATTTCTGTTGAAATATGCATAAAAAATAATTAATAGGGCCTTTAGACTTGAATATGAAATCAGATGTGCCATATTTTTCAAGAACAAATTTACTCTGCAAAAGGGGGGCAAACTTGATTTTGTAAGCAACTCTAAACACCCTCTTATTTTTGTTTTCAGTTATATTAAAAGGTGCAGTGACAGAACACCCGAGGAAATAGATTACGCTGGAAATAAATAAGGATACGCTTTTTACAGAATATTTAGATATATCCATATGCTAGTTTCTGAATTAGGATAGATTTTAGAGTTAGTTACAAAATCAGGTTTATACGCTTTTTGCAGAATATGTATATAATCCTCCTAATTCAAAACTCTCATATGCATATTTTTAAATATTCTGTAAAAGGCGTATAATCCTGATTTTGAATTCAATTCTAAAATCTCTCACAAAATTCCTGACAATCGGAGTATTACTTATATACATATTTTCGAAAAAGGATATAACCTTGAGCCGCGTTCGCGAGGTCTGGCCATAATATGCAAAATAAAAGTAATTGTTGAAAATATTCGGATTTTATAATTGATTACAAAATCAATGTTATCCGCTTTTTCCAGAATATGTAGCTATAAATATTCAAAAAAATTGCTATTAATAGTTAGAAAATATTTAAAAAATTTGTTATTAACATTTATTGTCTTACATCTGTTATTTTACGGTGACCGGAAATAATGCCCCAAAAAATAAAGTCGAATCGGCGACTTTATTTCTTTTTTAATTTCGGCATTATTTCCTTTTCTAAATGGTAATAAGGCCGAATTCTCAAAATTCGCGATTTCGGCTTTATTTCCGCATCGGAAGGGAAATAGAGCCGAATCGGCTTTATTTCCTGGGGTATTATTACCGGGCACCGATTTTTATTATTAAATGTTGTTGCAACAAAATATTGCATACTTTTAGGTTTCCATTTTTTTTTCTTTTTTTTTATTGAAGTACCTATCATTTAAAAATTAATTTTAATAAGTTTTTTAAATAAAAAAATAACCAATATTTATTTTAATTTTTTGCATTATACAATAAAAATCATAACGTTTAACTATATTTAAACAATTTTATTTTTGTCGGATTAAATATGAAATTTTCCCCGTTAATATTATTCGAATTATACTTAATGCATGCCTACTATAGTTAAATAATATAATAAAATGTTTTCTAATTTGTACAAAATTATTTTTTTATTAAGATTAAATAAAATATTTAAGAGTAAAAGATGCTATTTTTAATAATATCCTTTTATTGTACATCTCCCTTAAAAAATGACTATTTTGATGATAGATAGTTTTTGAAGTTTATTATGCAACTAATATTGATTTAAAAGAATTTAATCAAATTGATGGTTTTAATACATATTTGTACAACACCTTATGCATTCTCATTCATTCAAATCCGAAACTTTTATATTATTATTCTTCTTGAATGCTAAAAACAAACTAAACTTAATTAATGTTTTTTAATTAAACTTAAAAAATCCACTAAATTTCAAATGTTAAACAATTTTTTTAGCATCTATAAATGAATTTTAAATAAGACTACTAACACATAAAATTTTGGAATTATTTTGAATAATTTTGAATTTTTGTTAATATCCTTTTTATTTGAAAATGAAAATTATTTTTGTTTTAGAAATATCAAATAAAAGTATTGCTATATTAGGAATTAGGTAAACACTTTTTTCCTGTATATTGACAGTTATAAATGACGTAACTTAAAAACAAAAAAAAAAAAAAAAAATTATTTAAAAAACAAATCACGTTGTTTTTTTAGTGCTCAGGTGCAAGGATACTAAACCTTCTATTCATTTTTAAAAAAAGAAAATATAAAATTGAAGTGACAAAATATTATATTTATATATATATATATATATATTTCAATATTGTCATTTTATTTTAAAAATTTTTATTATTCATTTAATTAAAAAATTTTTTAACAATTATGTTATATATTTTTATACACACAAAATTTTTCTGAAATTAATTAAAACTAGTCGAAAGTTATAACAATAATAATTAATGGTAACGAAACAAATTAAATTAAATTCAGTTTTTACTTTCATTTATTTTATGTTTACACGTTTCAATTGAAAATAGAGGCTTAAAACTTTAATAAAACTGCCAAAAATAATAATTTTTGTTTGAAAAGTTTTAATAAGTCAGTTGAATAAAAAAAAAAAAAACCGTCTCACGTCTCCTTCTACTTTTTACTTATGAAAAATCAGAAAGTTTTATTCTAAAAAAAAACAAACAAAACAACAAAAAATAAAAAATAGAAAAATCAAAATGTTTCATGTTTAGTAACAAAACAAAATTACATTAATTTTATAGTCTATTAAAGTTTTTACATTTTTTGTTTTTTTTTTTTTTTTATATTTTGAATGAAAATTTAATTTCCAGGCAGATAATTCATTGTACTCTGGTAACACAAAATTTTTTTTTTTTTTTAATTAAGCACTTTTCTTTTCACGCGGTTCTTATCCAAAGAGATGGCAAATGTTCCCTATGTTTAAATGACGAACAGTAATGGTAGAGATAAAGAGTAGTGTATCCAATTCAAAAAAATTTTTTTTTTTTTTTTTAATTCTAAGAAGGCAAGAGCCTAATTTTTCTCTTTGTCGTTTTTTTTTTTTTATTTTATTTTATTTTTATACAAATTATTTTTTATTGTTGAAAAACATCTCATCTAAATGAGTAGAATTCAAAAAAAAAAAAAAAAAAATTATATAAAAAGAAAAAAAACCCAAGAGAAAGTGTAATACAAGTCAAGAGTTTTGCATGTCATTACCTATTAAATGGTTTTCTTATGCAAAATTTGTTCACAAGTAATTTAAGTTTTGTTAAAGTTTTATTTATAATTTTTCTTATTCTTTTATTTTCAGTTCTTTTTTTTTTTTTGACTTATTATTTTGTATTTTGTTTTTTTTTTTTTTTTTGTAGTTATATTCAAGTCACGGATTTTCTATTGTTGTTTAAATTTGTTAAAAACTTTAAAACTTTATAAATGGTGTTTGTAATGTCCCAAAGAGCCGAAAGTAAGAGAGAAAGCAGAAACAGAATAAATTCAGAATAAAAGAAACTAAATAAAAAAAAAAAAAAATTTCCAAATCAGAGCATCCTGTCTAAGAGGAAAAAGGATGGAACACTCCTTTTATTTTATTTTCATTTTATTTAATATTTTTAATCTTTCTTTTTAAATAATATAAGAAAAGTATAGAAATCGGTAAAAAATGACAACTTAATAATCGAAAATAGAATTATTTTGGCAATAATATGACAATCAAATGAAGGTACAGCAAAAAAGATGTCAATAATAGATATACTGGTATAGTCCAGTATGGAAAAATCGCCAAATTACAAAAAAAAATAAAACTTAGAATATTTAACAGTCATCCGTAATATCAACACTTCTGTATGACAGTGATACTTGGCTAACTGCAAACATCATCAGTCAAAAACTCCAAGTATACGTAAACAAGTGCTCTGGAAATATAATTAGAATTGCTCTAGAATGAAGTCCCTAATAAAGCCGAAAACGTGGTCGGTGCAATAACATCTGGCATTGAACAAACACGGTAAAGTTAGCAAAAAAAATTTATAAAATTGAGAAGGAATAAAGATAATCGCATACAATCGAGACCATTGAAGAAAAAAAGTTGATGTCCTATAATTCTCGCAAGAGGATTAAAATGAAAATAAAATTGTGTACACGAGAAAATCTATAGAAGGACACTCTCGGTTTATGTTTTTTTTTTTATTTTATAATTATTATATATTTAAAATTACAATACATGATTATGTATTATTCTTTCTTTTCTGTTTCAGAGATTTTTTTTTTTTACTTAGGAAAAAGAATAATTGTAAATTCTTTTGTACTTTTGTAGATTTTTAATATAATAAAAATCCATTCTTCCATTGTTTAAAATTTATACATATAAATTATAAAAATACAATAAATATATACTTGTAGTTATTTGTATTTATTTGTAATTGTGTTCATTTATTTAAGAAAATTTTAATATTATTATTTATATATGTATATATATATATATGTTTTTTTTTTTTGGGATTTTACAAATTTGTACTGTAAATTCAATGAATTTTATGGTAGATGAAAATGATATAAAAAGATTTTATATAAAAATGTTTTAGTGATTAACGCTGTGGGAAAGGCTTAAAATTAGTGTTAAGAGATATATTCTAAAGAATATCCACCTTTTAAAAATATTATAATAAATTTAAAGTTTTTCTTAACAAAGATTAAACTTTTCAAAAGAAAAAAAAAAAAGAAAAGTGTTTTACAATATTAAAAAGTAAATAATTATCCCGTAGATACCCTATAATGAAAATTTTGCAACACTTGAAGGTAAAAGTTCAAAACAATTTGTTTTTTTTTTTAATTTTTTTTTTTTTTGTGAGGATTTATAAGGATTTTAACTTTTTTAGAGCCCTAGATAAAACTTAACAAATTTAGGTTATTTAAAAAGAATAATTGTTTAATAACTTGTAAATAATTAACTATTTAAAAAAAAAAAAAAGAATTAAAAGCATGTATTTGTAAATTTATTAATACTATAATGACACAAGTAAATTTTATATTGTTTTTATAATCTTATTAAAGAAAAACAAAAAACATTTACTTACAATAAATAATAATAATAATAAAACCTTAAATAAAATTCTTATAAAATCTAAAATCTTAGGTATTAAATAACTGAAAAATTCGACGAAAAAGAATTTTTACTTTTTTCTAAACACTAAACTTTTGTTGTAGATTATTTTACATATTTTTTTACTTCAGAGCCATAAAAACGGTTAATTTTTTTAAAACTATTTATTTTTAATTTTAGTAAAATTTTTTTTTTTTTTTTTTTTTTAATTATTGTAACCTGAAATTTTTATAATTTCAAAAAATAGAAAGGACTTTATAAATCACATTTCACAATACAAGTCACATGATATGGCAACAATATCTTAAAAAAATCAGTAATCTGAGATTTTAGAGAATAATGACTATCTAAATTTTTATCAGATTTATTTATAAATCATTTACATTAACAAACAAAGTAGGATGGGGCCTCGGTGGCCTAGTGGTTGAGAGCGTATAAAATACGTTGTATACACCGAGAGAGTGTGGGTTTGAACCCCACACTCGTCGTAAGAGTTATTCTCCTATTCTATTAGGATTAGAATGAATCCAGTTTTAAAAATTATAGATTTTTTCGAAAATTTCTGATTATATTTTTTATTTGTGAATTTTTCGAAAAATTAAATTATGTTTTCGAAACTTATAAAGGTCATTAAATGTGCATTAAAATATACATATCATTGGTTTTTTTTTTCAACTTTTACTTCAGGTATATCAGGTATTTTTGAAGAAAAATTATCTATAATTTTGGTGAACAAACCTAGTAATTCTGCTAATCCTATACTCTATTTTCAGTTGTTATTTTTGAAAAAATTTGGATTTATCATGAATTTAAAATATATTTGCAAACATTTCAACTATTGTTTTAAAGTTTTTGTAGTTCCTTTTTGGGGACAGCTGCCCACAAACCATGAATACACAAATTATTTAAACTCTAATTTTGTAATCAACTTTAAAATCCTTCAAATTATATTTTAGTTACATATCATCAAAGAAGTTAAAATAGTCGTGGATTTTAAAATATCGCCTCCAAACCCTTGGAAAACAAATTATTCAAATTCTGATTTTGTAATCAACTTTAAAATCCTTCAGATAATTTTCTTTCAAATATAATAACACCAATTAAAGGATTAATTATTTTTATAAATAATAATAATTTTTTCATTTATTGTTTTGTTTACTTTAAAAATTTCCAATTTTGGGATTTTAGGTTTGGAATTTTGTAATATTTGTGCTATGAGTGCTAATAGCTTTCTTTAATTCTATACTCCTAAAAATTGAAAAAAGTATTTCTTGATTTTTCACAATTTTTCCTTACATACATAAATTCTAAAGAAAATTTACAAATTTTGAAAAATATAACCTCTACAATCCTTTGCTTCTACCTTGTTTATTATGGTCTCTTTGCTTTTTTATCATTAAATAAGTTACTAACAAGGAAATATATCGTATATCGTATTGTAGTGTCAATAATTTCATAAAATTGGGTGAATAGCCATAATTTGATGTCAGTATCAGTAGAAGTATATTTAAATTACTTTTTAAATAGCTGTTAATTTTTTTTAAAATCTATCTATTTATCTATTAATATAACAATTAAATTAAAAATATCTTCCAATTACATGAATTCATAAAAAAAGAATATCTTAATTTAAAATTTACATTAAAACGAGGAAGAATACAGTTGCCTTTGTCAACTCTTAAATACCCGTACGAACCGTTAGTATGTTCACAGCCTGTCACTTTGCTTACAATATTTTTTTTTTAATATTTTAGTATTTTAAAATAATTTGGGTGAATTTTTAAATTTCTAGAATTATGGGATGTACATATATTCAAACTATATGTTTATACATTCTTCAAAAGCAGATTTTAACCTTCCACATAACGATTATCAATCCAAAACTTTTTCAAATATTCTATAGTACCATTTAATACCAAGCGGTAAATGTATATTAAATTTACTTAGTACAAAATAGTAAATATAATTTTAAATATTATATTATATTATATTTAAATATTCCATTGACAGAATCATTTCTTATAAGTACAATAAAATACATATATGTATGTAAATACGGCGCTATATAATATATATCTATACTCTTATCATTCATTCACTAGTGACATATACGATATGTAAATAAACATGATATTATATAAGTATGTATATATATATCAATATCATATAAATAAAAATTCTTCAAGCAACCGTTATGTTGTTTATTTATTTACATTTTTTTGTACTACGCATTATATCCTCAACAATTTCAAATTATCGAGTAAAACAAATGCAAAAAATTTGTTGAAGAAATTTGTTAGAAAATTTGAAAAAATCAAGTAACACTTTCGTCAATTATAAAGTAACCCTATATTATTAAAAAAAGTTGTTAACAGAAATAAAAGTATAATGTTGGAGCTTTAATTTTTGTGTATTACTTCAAAAAAATTTTAACAGGTGTTCACGTTACAGGTGTTTAAAAATAGGAAATTTTCAGTTTTTGACCCCTTACAGCTCCTAAACGGGGAGTGATACAAAAAAAAATCAAAATTTCAAGTTTCCAAATTAAACCGTTTAGAAGATAGAAGAGTTAAAGAATTTTGCAAAATTTGAGTTTCGCATAACGGTAAATTAAGACACCGTATGCCACAAATATATATTTATTGTATATATACTTTTAAAGCTAATGAAAGTAGTAATCGTTTGGCGTTTTCAAAATGAAGATATACCTTATACAACTTGTGCTATAATAATTTAAATATAGAGCTTTTTTGAATCTTTGGGGAGCTGTAGCTCCGTAACGGGTGGGGCTACAAAAAAAAGTTATAAAAAATAAAATTAATATTTTTGTGAGATCTATCAGTAGTTAAAATTTCATAGCTCTATTTCAAAAAAAATGTCGGGATCTAAAAGTTAGGTGTTCGAGAGCTACCCTAAGTTTTGGTCCAAACTCAACCAAAAAAAATAGCGAACCTACAAATTACTCCAAGAATATTTTGTGTAAATTTCAAGATTCTAGCTTTCTTAGTTTTTGAGTTAGCGTGCTGACGGACGGACGGACGGACATGGCTCAAAAGTCTTAGAATTTTTTTCTGATCCGATCCATACCTTTGAAGGTATATCTAGCTCGCTTATTTCGAGGTGTTACAAACGGAGGAGTAACTTAACTTTATTATACCCGATCCTATCGTACGGGTATAAAGATTTAGGTATTTATAACCTTTACATAAAATATGTAAAATCTTCGTATCTATGCTATACATGTTCATAGATACTATACATGATTCATCCTACAATAAAACTTTTTATCCTGCAATAAAGCATTTTACAGTTTCATATGGTGTAAAATGCATCTATCATAATGTTACAGGTCATTTATCTCTTTTTATAGATTTAAATTAAAAATGATTTTAAGTTATTATTTTTCAATAAAAAAAAAAAAAAAAAAAAAAAAAAAAACATTTATATTATTCTTAAAATTCTTGATTAAATAATAAAAATAGATACTTTTGTTTTTATTTATTTTTTTTTTTTTATTATAAATAAAAAATTATTGACTATGACATACACCGAGACATCTATAAATCTTTTTCAGAAGATTCACTTCAATGTCATCATTGATAATCTATAATATTTTATAATATCTCATTTCTGAACATTTATAATACATAAAACAAAATATTAAGTTAATATTAACATAATATAATAAAAAAATAAAAAAATAAAAAAAATATAAAAATAAAAAACAAAAAATTACTGAAATACTGAAAAACTTTTTCAATATATCTATATGGAATATTAAAATAGAGAGAGACAAAGATATAAAATTATATTCTTACTGTCTTATGAATTTTTATGACATGAACTCATATGCATGCAAAAATTACAAATTGCCAAAATAAAAATATCAACATAACAATAATATAGAAAGTTTTTCTTTGAGATTTTAATGCCTTTTTTTTAGAGTTCAAGAAAATATAGAAGAAAAAATAAATTTTCAAAAATATGTAAGAAAACCTTGAGACAAGTCTCAAACAAAACAAAAGAAAGAAAACAAATTATACTCTTGTATATTAAAGTTAAAATCAAATCGTTAATATTGTTAAAGTAATAAGATTATCTTTAAGATATTTTAATAATCAAGAGAATTGTTATTGAATTGTAAAATTTGTTTGATTTTTTTTTTTTCCCATTTTTTTTTCATTTTTTATTTTTTCAAACAAATTTATATTGAACTTAATAAAAAAAAGTTTTATAACTTTTTAATATTTGACTTATAATGCTAATAAAATTATTTTAATTGAAGTTGACTTAAAACAATCACTTGAGTTCAAAATTATTATTTGAGTTCTATAAACATATTTACATACATATATATATATATATATATCTATATATATATATTTAATTCTGATTAAAATTAATAAAGATGTTTATGCTTCATGTGTCTACAATAAAACCATATATAAAAAAATATACGATAAATAAAATTTTTCATAAAATGAGAATTAAAAGGAAATAAATTCGTTTCAGAACAATTCTTAAAAACTTTTTCAATATAATCGAAAAACTTTTACAAATTTTCAATATTTGGAACTTGGAACCAAGAATTTCAGTATATTTCCAAACTTTTCAGTATCCTATCCAGTTATTGTATTCGAATTTATTCGGAAATTCGGTTGTCATGAGTACGTCGCGTTTATGGAACCGTATATGCCTGCAGATATTTTCTCAAAAGTATCTAATTCAAATGTGTACTATATAACGAAATTTACGAAGAACAGTAATATCCTTCTTCAAAATAACTCTCCAAATTTTTTCCTTCATCCTCAATAACTCTAATTATTCCAAATGCAATTTTTCAATTAATCCTTTTCTTATCCTTTTCCCCAAAACCAAACTGTACATTATATCACTATGTATTAAAGGACCCATTCTAAAGTTAAGTTTTAAAGAGGATGATTTCGATTTATTTAAATCCAACAATACCAAGAGGAACCCCATGCAGTTCCTTTGATTGACTTTCGATGTTTTTCACCGTCCCTCGTAAAAAAAAAAATATCTAGCCGTACACGTACAATAACGATACCGACAATTACAATACGAAAACAAATCATTGTTTTCATGAAATTATAGATTTAATTTTAATTTTGTCATTGTGGAATATAATTTAGACAAAACCCACAGAGTGTAAGATTTTAGTTTTCAGTTTATAAAAAATCAATTGTACAAATCCAGTTTTATATATTTACAAATAGGGCCGATTGTAAAATCAAAGCTTTTTAAAAGCAAACATTTTCCAAGAGAAAATAAAAATATTTTTTGAAAATTGTGGCTTGCAAGGAAATCTATAAATTTTCTTAGAACTTTATCTAAGAAAAAGTTATAAAAAATCTCAAGAGATACTTTCTTCAATTTTAAGGAAATCCTATGTAAAGAGGAGAAGCTGTTTAACGACATGTAAAAATATAATCTTGAAGATTTAATTTTTTACTTTTACTTTGTTTAAATTTGTGCACGTATCTAAGTTACAGATCTCTAAAAGAAGCAAAATTTCAATTTTTAAACTCGAAAAGCTCTAAAACAGAGCTTCAAGGGTTACAGAATCTTTTCTGAGATAACTAATTCAGAAAGATCTCCCAAAATTTCAAGATTCTAACAAAAAGCGTTCCGGATATATGAAGGCAGCAAAATTATGAAAAATTTTTTTTTCACATAACGGTAAATTTAAATACTAAATTTCAAAAAATTATATAATTTTGATATTGCGATATTTGATATTTGATAAAAGCAAAAAAAAAAATATCCTATCGTTTGGCGTTTTTGTATTAAAACATGTTAAGCAGTTTTTCAACAACATTAATTTTTTTGAGAAACCTATCAATGGTTAAAATTTTTTTTTATTTTTATGTTAAACGGTGTAGAAGTTTTGTATGTCTGTAAACTTTAAAATTAAAAGAATCAAGTGGACAGAGATTTCGGAGATAAGTAATAATCATATTTTAACCGCTTTTTATAAATGTAAAATATACACTCTTTATTTGTTCCATATATTCTCAAAATCTTTCTCATGAATATTTTGCCTAAGCTTGATAAGCTTTAATTTCAACATTGAATTTGTTATTTGATAATCCAGGATTAATAACATCAAAATAAAAAATACATTGTGATCCAATACGGCTTGAAATATTTTTATATCTTATTGATTTCAATCAAGAGGGACAAGTAATTAGAACTTTTTTTAACATCAAGTTTTTCAAAAATTATGTTTAAGCTTTGGCTTAATTTGAAGCTCTAAAAACAAATGTAGTACCTAAAATATTTTTCAAATGAATGCAAAACAAATGCAAAAAGGAATGATATAAGGCTAACCTTTATTGCGAATCTAGATCAATACAAGATATAACATGGTATATACAATAACAAGGTATATAACATGAACATGAAGAAAGAATTTAGGAGTAAAAATTTAGAGAAGGTTTCGAATTTTTTGTTATATGCTGGACCAGTTTTAGTGAAAGCAAATTTCTCTAGTCTGTATTGAAATGTTGATAACTTCGTATTTCTCTAAACTTCAAAACTTCGTAAGAATTTTAATACATATGAATATTTTATTTGGAATAAACTGCAAGTAAAAAGAATGAAAATATAGATAGACTGTTAGGTAGCTCAACATTAAAGAGAATATTGGAAGAAATTAAAAAAGATTATGGATGATTTTGTTGAGAAAAAATATAAATACTTCTAATTCATCAGTTGTTGTATTAAATATGCCATTTTGATTTTAAATATCAATTAATCTACATTGAAAAATCCACTTTAAACTTAAAATTTTTCATTTTAAGGCGCATTAAGAAAATTAATTTTCAACATTTTTCCTAATAGATTAAAATATAAAAAATACGTCATTAAACATACAAATTATTCTTAAAATAAAATCAATTTTGAACAAAGAAAAAAAAAAAAAAAAAAAAAAACAAAATTCTTTGAATCTCAAAAAATTGAATGAATTTTTATGTAAAGTTTAATGGAGATACTAATAAGATTAAAATTTATTTCACTTTTTAACGTAAGTCTAGTATCCACTTTTAAAGTAATTTTCATTCACATTAAAAATAATTGATATTGAAACGAAATCCTACTTATATTTCTTCAAAAAAAAAAAAAATTTATCATTAAGATATAATTTTCTTATTAAAATAATTATAAAATTTAAAAAGTCTGCGAGACATCTTAAATTAATTAATGTATCAGAGTTCAATAAGTAAAAAATGAATACCTATTTTCAATTATCTGCTATACTCACCTGAGTTTAAAAATGAAAAAAATTAATTTTTTTTTGTTTATTTTTGAAAATTGTCTATTAAATTTAATTTTTAAAGCCAAAATTTTCATTAACGTTAATTAAAAAGTAAAAAAAAAATCAAAAAAAAAAATAATTTTCTTTATTAAGACTTAAGATAATATTTGAAGCACTTTGGTGGTTAATTCTTGTTTGTCTTTTTCTATCTAAATCTAAGAAGAAATTCTGAAATATTTATTCAATATCCATTCATCTCATGCTGTTTTTCTTTACTTGTTTTTTTTTTTTTTTTTTGATTTTTTTTTTTTTTTTGTTTTTTTTTTTTTTTTTTGTTTTACTGTACTAATTACCCGCACATTAATGGGATATGATTTCTAAATTCTTTTAAAATCTTTTTCCAAAAATATTTTAAAAATTAAAACATCCCCCTTTCTAATGTGTATACATATATAATATTATATTTACAGAGTATCTGAAGTAATTGTATATGAGTGTTAATTATATTCCTATATATAATATTGTATAACGATAAGAAAATAAAACTCTGAAGAAAATTTACAATAGGTATGCATATAAAGACTTAATTAAAGTAATATATTTTGAAGTTTTATATTCAATTCAATCTAAAAACATATCAACACAGAACGTTTTTTTTTCATTTACAGCCTAAGCAAAATTAAATAAATTGAAAAGCACGAATAGTACAGTAGATTGAGGGAAAATTATTTATTCTTCGATTTTGTTTGTTCATGATGAAATTTATGAAAAATAATTATAATGTTTTCTTTAGTGATACAATAAAGTTGAATATGTTCAGTAAAAATAATATAATTTATGAAATCTTTATTGTAATTTAAAAATCCATTAACATTGAGGACAATAAAAATATAAAGAATTAATGTACTGTGAATATTTATTCGCATGTGTGATACCCTGTGGGTATCATAGCCATAGGCTTTTCAAATCTAATATTTTTTAATCAACCAATGGTCATTAAGGAAACAAAAGCTAAACATTATGTTCCGATTTCTTTCTTTTTATACTTTTTTCTTTTTAAATCTTTTTCAAATTTTTTATTTTTTTTTTTTTTTTAAGAAATAAAAACAAAAAAAAACACAAAAACAAAAAAAAATATTCATTTTCATATAAAAATTAAAATGGTGGATGAATTCTAGTCACTTTTAATGAAATGCAAATTAAATTTTTTCACAATTTCTTTTTGTTTTTCTGTTTTGTGTTTTATTTTTTATTTTTTTTTTGGGAAAATTGAAAGTGGATAAAAAGAAAATTATTTTTGCCGAAATAATTTCACTGTAAAAATACTTAATACTATGGGGTTGAATAAAAGGGTTAAAAATAAAAATAAGAATTGTATGTCATTAGCAGGATAAATAAAAATCTCATTAAAAAGTAGGATCTACAACATTTATTTATTTTTATTTTTTTTTTTTTTTTTCGTTTTTATATTTTAAATACAAAAGAAAATGTTTGGAAAATTTTCATTGTTTTAAATGAAAAACAAAAAAAAAAAAACAGAAAAATGCGAAAAAAAAAAAGGAATGGAAATTTCTAAAACACGAATTACAGGTTTCCTTAAACAAAAATAAAATTAAATAGAAAGAGAAAGGCAGAAAAAAATAAGATTTTTTTCTATTGATTTTTTTTTTTTTTTGGTTTAATTTCTTCCCATTCTTTACTTTTGTGTAATATTCTAAAAATCTCTGTGTTTTTTTTTTTCCTTCTTTTAATTTTTTATTTTGAAAATATTACCAAGCCTTTTTTTTTTATTTTGCTTTTAATTTTGGTTTTAGTTTCGGTTCGGCCTTTTTTATGCTCTGTCATAGGTTCAAAACTTTGTCAGATTTGTTTTAAAATTCAAAACTTTCAAAAATTTTCTGTTCATACAATCATTGTTATAAATAGTATTTTAGTAGTTTTTGTTATTGTTTGTTTTTTTTTTTTATTTTATTCTACTTTTAATGAATCTTTTTTACATAAATTATTGAAGGGTTCCTTTTTCTGTTTTTACTTCTAGATTACAGGGATAGAAATGCTTGATGATTGAGACATTCAAGACTTTAAATTGTTTTGATTTTTATTTAAATTATTCGAAAAAAAAAAATCCATTATGGCAACAAATCTAATTTCAAGGGAAATCAAACTTTTACTTTTAAATATTATTAGATTTTATTTTTACAATAATAGAAAGAAAAGAATTTTTTTTTTTGGCAGACTTTTTTTTTTGTTAAAGTAAAAAAAATTGATTGTTCTCTGAGGTTAAAGTTAAAACATTTTTGCCAATATATTAAAAACTAGAAAATCCCCTGTGCAATTGCACAATTTCTATAGATTCAAAAACATTTACGTTATCATACTGACTCCCTTACTACCTGTATTAAGGGAGGGATTATTACATGTATTTTTTTAGCTTAGGTATATTAAGTAGCTAACTAAAATAACTTATGGATTGTTAATTTAATTTGAATTTTTTAGGTGTAGGGTATAAATAAGTCGGTTGCATCGACTTACTGTTACTTTTACTTGTTTTTTTTTTTGCTTGAAAAAAATTTGCTGAATTTATTTTATTTAAATGTACTTTGGAAGAGGTCTTTGGTATATTTAATAAAATATTCATGTCTCTGATAATGAAATTTCATAAATTTTCTGGGGCTTTGTTTTTGTGACGGTTGTTTTCGACAGCTTTTTAATTTAATGGTCTAATAATAAATTAGTACAAAATTATGAATCTATTGTGAGAGAAGGCTTCTAAAATGATATTTTCTATGTTATTTTTTCTTTTTTTTTAAGAAAAATATCCATTTCTATAATATTTAGTAAGTTTCTGATTTCTGTTATGAAATATAATTAGCTAAGTCTGCCGAATTTTATATTAATAAAAAAATTCGAATATTTTATGTTATATCAAAAATACAGCTTAAAAAATCAAAATTCCAACCTAAATAAATAAAACTACTTTAAAGTCTGCTGCGAAGCTTTTACCAGCTTTTATAATAGTGAAAACAAAATCAAGAATAAAATCGGCCTATTATTTGTTTCTTATAAATATAAGGCTTTCTATAAACTTTGCTGTCTTTTAATTTTATTAAGAGTATTTTTATTTTTTTCAAAACAAAGAGTCATTTGAAAACTGCCAACAGGAGATTAATAATTTATTTTTAATTTACCGCTGCGACCAGTTCATAATGGATGTGGCGGTCAAATTTAAAAATTAAAAATTTGCTGAATTTATTTTTATTGAAAATGTGTTTTTTAAGTATGTATTTATCGTTTTTTGACTGTACCATTTTTTAATGAACGGTTTGTGTCTCTTGATAATACTTTGAGTCAAAGATTTGTGTCTCTGGTAATAAAATTTTAAATTATTAAATAAATATACAGAAATATCATCATTGCCAGTTTAGTTTACATTCAGTGTGAGTGTTTTATTATAGATATAAAATATATTTTTTTACATGTTGGCAAGGTCTCGCCAACATCTTGTGTATTATGGTATTATATTATAGATTTTAATATTAGATGATTTTGTCTGCAAGTATGTTAAAAAATATTAGCTAAAAATATTAAAATAAATAAAATAAATCAGAAGTGTCTTCCAATTGACTTTTTTTCTTGTATATAATTAAGTGTAACTAACATATATTCGTTTTATATAAGCTGTTAAAACTTTACAACTCACATGTGAGTGTATACAGATAAATAAGCTTAAAGTTTTAGAGTGTTTAACAACTATAGTTGTCAAAAGTAACAGAGGTATGGATGTTGAGGATATAGTGAATAAAGCGTATAAAATACGTTGAAAACACCGAGGAAGTGTGAGTCGAATCCCACACACGTCGTAAGAATAATTTTCTTTTACGACATTTACAGCCACTCTTGGAAAGAATGTGTAATTTCCTCGTCACATTTATTTGGCAGAGGATTTTAAATTTCAAATTTGATTTTAATATGATATTTTCTGAACTTTTTTTGATTTGAAGAAAATTTTTTGAACTAAATTATTTATCACTTTGTTTAAAAATGAATCATTTCTAATATTCACAGTTAGATTTGAAATATTTTGTTTGAGTTCTATATTGAGCTTCGCATTTTTCTTAAAGTAATAGTAAGTAAGTAATAGAAAGTAATAGAAAGTTTTCAAAATTTTATTTAGGTTTAATGAATTCTGATTTCTTTGAATTTTTTTTTTGCCGAAAATATCCGGTCCCGTTAATCAATTTAAAGCGAAAATTTGATAGATATTATAAAAATATATGATATAAAAATTGTACCTATTTAACTCCAATTACAAATGAAAAATTTAATTGTTGGTACAAATAATTTTATGTGCCGGAATTAAATCCATCTGATATCTTAAATTGTTTCCAAGCGCTGTGATCAAAATCCCAAGCATTTCAATATGTAATATACTTTGCTATACATACCTAAAGGAAAAAAAGTAAAAAAAAATGTAATAATTTAAGATTAAAAATATTTTAATTATAAAAAAAATTATAATTTACATTTTAATAATGAGAAAAATAAAGTATTCTTATTTAAAAAATTTAAAAGAAAATCTAAAATTTAATTATTCAGAATAAACTAATTTTTTCTACTCCCAACTACTCTCAATCTATCCTTTTCGTGTAAAAGAAACGGAAATATTGAAGCATAACTTACATTAGCTTAAAAATTAATTACGTTTAATTTTATAAATTTTTCGAAGATTGATGGGTTCTTTTTTAATTAAATTGTTAATGAATGACTTGAAAAATTAAAAACAAATAATTTAATTTTCTACTAATTTTAAATGAACATTTTCATATTCAAAAATTGTATTGTTATTTTGGTAAAATCGTGTAGGTGCACAATTAATTTTCAATTTTGTTTAAACTATACGGTACAGTGTTGTGCAAAATGATTAAATTTTCAAAATCATGATTGAGGGTTACAATAATCAAGAGCAATTTCCAGATTTCATTACAGTAGTTATATATTTTTTTTCTCAATTTTTGGTTTTAAATAAAAAAAAATTGACTTTAAAATTCTATAAATCTAAAATGAACTTAAAGTTAAAGGTAGTTTAAGAGATTTATTTTGATAGTAGCTCCTTTTTTTTTAAATATTCCTCAAACTTTTAATTATATGAATTATATGTGGAGACCAAAAAAAACTTAACTTGTAATAAGAGGCCACAGAATACAACTTTTAAATATTAAAATGTTCATTTGATTTTAAATGTTCTTTCACATCTAGTACGGCCATACCAACATTCATATTTTGAATTTTAATAGTCAACTTTGCGCCACAATTTTGTATTTTCTAAATAATTTTTTTAATAATTTTAGGTATATAGATTTTTAAAGTTGCTTATTTTTTAACGCATTTGAGTCGCGTACTGTACTGTCACGCGTGGGACAATACGCTTTCTACTTTATTTTTTACCTTTTTCTTTTTTTAAATAATCATATTTTGAGCTTTTTTTTTTTTACTTTAAAAAGAAAACGAAATTAAAAAAGAAACCCTAGTTCCAGAAACAAAATTTCTTCACAGAATAAAAAAAATATAATAAAAAATGAACATAGGTACGACAAAAAAAATTAAAAAAAAAAGTTCGCTTATTATTCAAAAAAAAGAAAAATAATAAAACCTGCCGGTTGCAGAGTATAAAACTTTTTCCTATAGTATATAAAATAAAATTTTCCTAGAAAATTCACAAGACATTTAAGGAAGCAAGGCAAAAAAAAATTTGCTTTTAGTAGTGGTTTTCGATGGTTGTTTTTTTCTGTACTGATTGAAAAAAAAAAAATAAAAATACTTAAGTCAGCAGCTAACCTAAAACCTAAACTTTTGGTATTTCTTTTTTTTTTTGGTTGTTTTCAGAAAATAGGAATAATTTTTTATGTTAATAACAAGTCTAGGAATTTAAAAAATGAAAAAAGAAAAATGTAAAAATAATACAATATTTTACTTTAGTAAAAAGCAAACCACATAAAAATACACACATACTCTTACAAAGAAAACAAAAAACTTCATATAATATGCAAAAACTTTTTAATGTTGAAATAGAAAAAAAAAAAATATTTTTTTGTTTTTTTGACCCGTATTTTGTCGGTAATTTCAACTTTTGACTTTCTGATAAAAAAAAAACCCCCAAAATTAAAAAAAAATTATATGGATACTAAAAAAAAAACATAACCATGGACTTATTTAAAAAAAAAAAAAAAAAAAAATTTAATTTTTTTGTCGGTGAGTAAAAAAAATTTTTGTTTTTCATTTTGAACAAAAATCGGATGTTATAGTGACTTCCGTTCAGGATAATTCCCTTATTAGTCACTTAGTTCTGTTTTGCTTGTGGTTGTTTTTGTTTTTTTTGTTTTTTCGAAAGCAACAATATAGTGACACTTTTCTTCCTCATCACTATTTTTTACTCTTAAAACAGAAACAGAGGGGATTGATTGGTTGACTAAACAATTAATTATTCGCCAAAACCAATGTAAAATTTCCCGTGCGCTTCAATTTAGTGACATCTTTCGGAAAACTAGACATTGAAAAACCATATTAAAAATTTTGTTAAATTTTGTAAATTAAATAAAAGAAACGAAAGTGAAATTATAAAATAAATTAAATATATAATATAGGAAAACATTTTTAATTTAAAAAAAAAAAACTTTTTTTTTAATCTCTTTATTAATTTTTTTTTTTAATGTGTAAAAATTATTCGTTTTTTCATAACGTTTTGGGTAAGTTTATATTTTTGAGACTTATTTGGTGGAAATTTTTTTTAGGTTGTCTGATTTTTTATATTTAGGAAAAAATTATTCTTTTAATAAGAAAAAAAATCAAAAGTGTCATTCTCTTGACTTTTCCGTGTAACCAAAATTAAACTGAATTTTTGTTAAAATAATTTTTAAAAGAGAATTCCGCTTTTATAATTAATTTCGGAACCCTCATCCCTTTTTTAAAGTATATCCGCTTTTTATTATTCTGGAAAAAGGGACAATCCTAGTTTAACCGACCGTGACCGACTATAAAATTCTTCCAAATAGATACATATATAGGCAGAACCCGGAAAAGGGCAACCTTTATTTTGTAATAATTTCTGTATCTCATTTTTACAGAACAAAGAATTTGAAATCATGGGGGTAAAAAAAAATATTTCAGATTTTCATACGAAAAATATTAAATTCTGACTGTGAAAAATAATAATAAATATTGTGAAAATTTAGACAATTTTAATGAAAAACAGAAAAAAAAAGAAATGAGGGCTGCTGTCCCCGCGCCTGTGTTAGCCTGTGTTCGCCCGCGCGCCGCTCTTTACCCGCAAATTACGTTTTTCGCGTTCTTTAGAATGAAAAAACTAAAATTAACTAATGCTAAGATCAGCAAAAACAATATCGGTAGATTTTTAGTCAACATAATTTAACTAAAGTTAACATTAATTCATTCAACATTTATAAATGAATTAATTAAATAACAGGAAATGCAATTTATCATTTCTGTTAATTTATTTTTGGTTAATGAAGTTTATATTATATGTAACTCGCGCGCCCGCGTTCAGAGGCAGCAGGTCCAAATCCTTCAAGAGAAGCGCGAATTGAATTATGAAGGGAAGGGCTAAGGCAGGGGTAAAGAGTGGCTCGAAGAAGAAGCCGCAAAGGCCGCCACGATGCTGATAGAAAATTGTTGGAAACTTTTTGAAAATATTTAATAACTTATGTGATATTGAGGAGGGTTTTTATAGTTGGTTACATAATCCGCGTATTTCCCCTTTTCCAGAATATTTATATATATATATATGCGAGGGTTTTACTTGCAGTTGGTTAAAAAAGCAGAGTATTTTCCTTTTTCTTGAACATTTACATATATTA
This sequence comes from Poecilobothrus nobilitatus, assembly GCA_947095535.1. Taxonomy (NCBI): domain Eukaryota; kingdom Metazoa; phylum Arthropoda; class Insecta; order Diptera; family Dolichopodidae; genus Poecilobothrus; species Poecilobothrus nobilitatus. Next base: position 197,021,335 of record OX352774.1, read on the forward strand.
TGTATAAAAGAGATTGCGAATTAGGAGCGACTTTAGAGTTGGTTACAAAATCAAAATATTTCTCCTTTTTCATATTTCTCCTTCTAATATTTTTAAAATATGGCTTTATGACATACGTATATAGCTTTATGATACCCCACCGAAAATTACATTTGTTTTATTTAAAGGATACACGCGAGTTTTGCAGAATCTTTGTTGAATATTAAAATAATTACTTCAAAATTTTGATCATTTTCTAAATTTACATCGAGTTGGTGATTTTTATCCTTAACCAGATAAAAAATTTTTTTTTGACATTGAATAAATGTGTTGAATTGCACCCAATATCTAACACATCTTATTTACTATAGACTCAAAGATATTTATATACACTCAGAAATATACAAATTTTATAAAAATAATCGTTACATCAAATAGCAAAAGTCTAGTTTCATTTTTTCTGCGATTTCAATACTTTTTTTATACTAGAAGCGAAAAGTAAAAATTAAAAAAAAAAAAAAAAGAATTTTTAAATTGAAATTGAAATAAAATATAAAATTAATAGGAAAAAAAAATAATTTAAAACTTTGAAAGCGTTTCACACCACAAAAAAAAAAAAAAAAAAAAAACAAATTATAATGAATTCAGATTTTAAATATTTCTTTTCGATTTCTACTCTTCTATTTACTTTTTTTTTTCCTTTTGTTAAACTTTTTTTTTATTTTCTCTTACTTTTCATAGTCAAACTTCCAACATATCCGAAAAGAACATATTTTTCATCTCTTATTATTATTTTTATATTCTAAAAGCTACTTTAATTATTATATATGCAAAAACTTTTACTTCAATTTAATGTCATGTCTATTTTTTTTTTTTTTTTTTTGAATATGTCTTTAACAGGAAAATATTTTTACATTAAAAGGGAAAGAGAATAAAATAATAAAAAGTGAAAAGTCTCAATTAAATTTTATTTTTAAAATTTTGTTCATTTTAAATAATTTAGAAACTAACAGTTAAGGAGAAAAAATATTGAAATGTTTAACATTATTTTCTGTTGAATTGGATTTGGACTGTTAAAATTTATTTGTTTAGTTAAACCCGTTTGATTTTTATTTTTAGGCGAGAAAATTTGATTTTATATCTTAATAGCTTTTTGTCTAGAATAATTTAAAAAGACTTATATAAATTTTTTTTGAATACTATATCAGTTAATTAAAAATAAATCGGAAAAAGTGAAGTATGTGGATAATTCAAGTAATAATTGTGTTTAAAAATTCTAAAAAAAATTTTCATGAATTTAATTCAATTTAAGAAGTTTATTTAATACGTCTTATAAACGAAAACTTAATTTTTTAGCTTATGTATATATTGTGCATCTTATATTCAAACCTCTTGCACACCTCTTCTGCTTTCTCTTTCACATCGGGAAGATGTAGAATGATTTTGAATATAGAAGGGCTAAAGAATTATTTTAAGTTTATAAAGTTAAATGACTAAATGATATTAAGTGATAAGAATATATTTTTTTAAAGAGTGATCATACCTCAATCTAAGTAATCCAAAAAAAAAAAAACAATACTGTCTGATCTCGCGAAAAATTGCCACTACTATTCCCATAACCTGTTATTTCAGGGAGAAGTTTTGCAGCATTCAACATATTTGAATATGCTGAGTATCGAGTTAAACCAAAAATTGCTTGGTCAAATCACATTTTTGGTATAGCTAAAGATGCAGCTAAATGTTTGAGTTTTTTATATCGCTGCAAAACTTACTTTTCCGCATCTGTTCTTTTCAATATCTATAAAACGTACATTAGGCGGAAAATGGTGTATAATGCACACATTTGGGCTGTAGGCACTCAAACAGCGCTGGATTATTTAGATAATGCGTTAAACAGAATAATTCATCTTATCAACGACCCTAGTGTAACTTTAATGCTCACTGCAATCAGCCATCGTTGCACAGTTGGATCACTGGCCTTGTTTTATAGCTATGTCGTAGTGATTAACACCTGTATTCCAAAGAAATAAAACAGTAAATGCGTCCACTCAAAGTTTTCCAACCAGAAACAAGGAGGGCAACAGAAGCTCATCCCAACCATGTACAGTTATCAAAATGGCGAAATACAAGTTATGGAAATTCCTTTGTCATGTGCACGTCTCGTTTGTGTAACCATATACCATCGCATGTGTTCCCTAAAGTTGGTTATTCATATCTGTACGATTCACTTAAGTTTAAGAAGAACATTAACATCTTTCATTAAAATGTCCCTCCAAATTTTCCTACCTATCCCCCATAATCCAATTTTCCCAATTAACTTTCCCACATCCCTATCCCTAAAACCAAACTATACATTTGTATTAACGGTTCCATCCTAAAGTTTGGTTTTAAAAGGGGGGTGTTTTTGGTTGGTTCAAATCAAACACTACCCCGAGGAAGAACGTGCAGTTCCTCTTGGTGACTTTCGTGTTTTTCATCTACAAGGGTTGGTGAATTACCTTTGAAGAAGTACATACTGAAATACTAATAAATCCTTTAATATCTTAAACTTAAGTGACACTATCATATCATAATTTTGTAAAGATTACTTTTTTTTATTAACTTCTGTAAGCTTAGCATATTTTAAACTTTATATTTATACACTTAACTCTAAACATACACATAATTTGTGCATATAAAGTAATTTAAATATTTATCTAAAAATTTACATTAAAAACAAAAATAAATAATTGAAATAAACAAAAACAAAAAAAAAAAACATATTTCTTGTCATATTTTGAAGTTTTATAACCTTAAAACAAAACAGATTTATTCAAGTAATAGGTTTATATTATCTGAAAAACAAAAGAAAAAAACAACAAAAAAAACTTTAAAATTAAAATAAAAAATTTCAAAAAATATCTAAAGATTTTTTTATTTTTTTTTTTTTATAGAAAATAGCACAAAGATTCTGAAATTGATAGATTTCTATACGTACGTGCTTGGGTAAATATATATGTATATATGACCTAGTATATATATATTATATTGGTCAAAATTCAGAAGGACATTAAATAACAATTTACTGTTATTGTATGCATGCAACCAAACTTTTATATTGAATTTTAAATAATATTTAATATGGTTATCATGTATACTTGTTGATATTTATGATCACATTTTATGATTTACAAATTTTTACATATAATATATATGTATATTTGTATATTTTACTTATAGACATGTACAGAAAACTATTAAATCAAATGAAAAGAAAAAAAAGAAAAGAAAGAGAAAAGAAAAATTGAAAATTAATCCTTATGTTACCATATATAATATAAATTCATTGATGATTGATAATAAAAGATTTATTATTTTTGTTCAGTATTACGTTAATATAACATGTAAAAATTAATATGGTAATGAGATTTTTAGATAATATACTTTATAATCTGTTTATATTATAGTAGGAAAAAACACTTGAATTTTAATATATTTTTGTTAAATATTTTGTTTTACAACAAATAAAAAGTTTTTTAATATTTTTTTTTTTAATTATTCATGCATAAATAAATTTTATTATGCAAAAATTAAAGTAAAAGATAAAAAATTTTCGGATTTTTTATTCTAACTTTTGAAATAATTATTCTGTTAAGTAATATTGATAATTAGTTAATTGAAGGTCTTAAAACTAAAATTAATCATTACTATTATACTAAATACTATACTGTTATTACTTTAATTATATACTATTTACTATATATACTAAATAATATAATATCAATAATATTGTTGTAGCTTATTTAAATAATTATTCATACAAAATACATGTATGTAAGTTATATGTGTATAACACATTGTATTATACATGTATGTTGTATATGTATATAAAAAATTTCCATATATATATTATGAAAAATTTTATTTTTTATTTTTATGAATTTTTTGTTATATTAGGTGTTGGATGTTCTATAAAATGATTCATGATTGTCAACTGTCATATATCAATTTAAGGTTAACAGAATTTGTGATCGATACAAGAGTAATCAAACTTCTATGACAAAAAAATGACATTTTATTTTTTTTTTTTTGTTTGATAAGTGAATTTTATATAATGAAAAAAGAAAACAAAATTTATGTTATATAATATGTTATATACATACCATATGTATAAAAATTTTGAAGTTAAAAATATTAAAAGCTTTAATATTTTGAAAATTATATAAAACAAGAAATAAAAATTAAAAATGAAATATGATGTTTTTAAAACTGTCTATAATATGTAATGACTTTTAATTGTTTATGAAATTTGTATGTATGCTAATTATGTGTCAGTATTCAAAAGTCTAATAAGTCGATTTTTCTGATTTATTTTGTATTAGTTAAGACGTCAGTTTTTCAATCGAAGATCATATATAATGCAAAAATTTTTTCAATTAGTTGTTATGTATGTTGTAAGTATTGATGGCTTTGTCACTGATAGTAAAATAGTAATAAAAGTATAGGTGGAGTCGTTGTTCCTTTACAAATTTAATCCCCGTTTTAAAAGTTCCGCATTAATGTCCTGTTCTTTTCTAGTCCCACTCACTAAGATAATATACTGTATTAAAAATTAGAGATTATATCTCATTATAAAGGCTAAAAGGGCCGAGATGCGTTAAGTTAGTAAGAATCTAATGATTTTAAAGTTGTATTGAATTTTTCAAATGATATGTTATATAACAAAAATATTTTTTGTTTAAAAGAAATTATTTCTAAAAAATTACTAGATATCTGATAAAATTATCTATAAGATTTAAATATACAGATTTAAATATTCTGAAGTTTAAAAAATGAAAAAATATGAATTATTGAATTTTAACTTAAGGATATGAATTCAATTTTAGATCGAGTTCGGGTATGAGTTTGTTTAGCTTTATAAAAAAAATGTGAACCGAAGTGTGTTAAGATTTGTATTCGGTCCGAAATGTTGCCAATTTCTATTAGAATTAGATCGTAAAAATGTCAAATTAAATTTTTGTTATTCAACTGCTTAGCCGCTTAGTTTAATGCTGCTTAGGACTGTAGAGGAAGGAAAAAGATGAACGAACAATCTACAAATAATCTATTACCATATTATTATTAAAACATTTTTTTCTTTAAAAAAAAAAATTATATAACACTTCATTAAAAATTTGTTAAGCTTTTCTGTATTTTTCTTTTACACTTATAAATAATATTTTAGTAAATTAATTTGAAAAAAGAAAAGGAAAAGTAAATTATTATTTTTTTTTTTTTAATTATTCCTTTAGGAAAAGAAAAATTATTAAAAAAAAAAAAGATGGCAACATTATTTTTATAACAATCTTTTGAACAAAATATAACCTTGTTGTTATAATTAATTAATTGTACTAATCTCAGTGATTTTTCTTATTATTATTTTTTTTAATAATAATTATTGCATTCTATTTAATACAAAAAAAAAAGTAAAAGTATATAAATCTATACAATTTCTTCTTATTCTATCTGTAATTTTATTTAATTTTTTTTTTTTCTATTTTATATTTTAATGCAATTAAATTAATTTAAAACAAACGAGCAAGAGTGTAGAGTTGATAATGTCAACACTAGGATAGCCACACTATCATAATATACATAATATGTGTCGTTTTCATAAAATTTGATCAACTTTAATAAAATTTTAAATATCTGAGTACTGAAATATATTTATCTAAATTTCGAAGTTGTAGGGCAGTTAGCCCCGTTTCACAAAACCAATTAAATTTTAAAGAAGTAGATTTTAGAAGTAGTCTAGCTTTTAATTAAGTATCAAAATATGAAGATATTAATTTGACAGTTACATAACAGCTATCCAAACCTATTGGAATAGAAGCAAAGTTTTGTAGACATGAAACTAAACTGCTTCTTAGAAATTTCAGAAACCAAAAGGTTCGTTAGACACTGCATTATATTCATATAAAAAGAAAAGTTCAATGACAACTATTCGAACCCATCAGTCCAACTTGTTAAATTTCAATAGCGAAACTGGCTTTCATATAAAATAAAAAAGAATAAAATTTTCAGGGTAATCATTTTTTAGGTTGTCATCTTGGCGGTACGGACAGTCCGACAGACATACGAACAAAATCATTCAGCTTAATCGACTCAGAATTCCATAATAATAATTATCTCGTTTCCTTACAGAACTTTAAAGGTGTTATAAACGTAATAGAAATTGTATTATACCCTTAGAATTCCTACGTTCGTATGGGTATATAATATATAAGGGCTATAAGGGGAAATTATTTTCTTTTTTTGTCGCTTTTATTCTCCTTCTCAATATAATTTAGTTCCCCTTAACAACGCCATGATAAATGTATAAAACAGTCAACATTGTAATTAAAAAAATAAAAAAAAAAATTCCTTGTGAAAAAAAAAAATCTTTTTTAAGAGTTGAAAGAAAAACGAGAAAAGTTAAAACAAAAAGAATTTCTCTTTAGAAATTGTTTTAATTTCTTTTGAAAGCTATACGTTATAGAAATGTGAAAGTTAAAAAAAAAAAAAAATTAATAAAACGTAACAAGGCTTTAGTGATTGTAAAACATTTACTAACTAACACTTGCTAGATTTTTTTTTTTTTTTTTGATATTACAGTTTAGTCCTGGGTCGTGACTACAAAAGCAAAAAGATTTGCACTGAAAATTAAACAAAATGTTAAATTTCTATTAGAAGTTGAACGTGAATAAAGTGATATAAAGATGCTGTGTGGGGAAGACTTTAAGACTTTTCTGAAATTTTTCGAAACAAGTTTCGGCTTTAGTGCCATACTGCCGGCCTGATCTTTTTTAAACAATCTTGTCTAGAATTGGGCCGGTCTTTTAAAAAAATTAGAAAAAGAGATATTTGTCTTATTATATGATATTTGAATTTTGTATAAATATTTAATATCTTAATAGGGGTTAACCTGTTAACTTGATTATATTTATGCTATCATTACTTAACTCATTAATTTTTAATTCTTTTTTAATCTGATAGTGTACATTTCTTTTTTAATTTTTTCCATTTAATTTTTATTAGAAATTTTTTTCGTATCCCCCAATTTTTGTGGTGTCTGTTTTTTTAAGCTTTTTAATCTAAATCTTGTTCTATGTTCAAATGCTGTTCTACGATTGATTGTGGAAAATGCTCAAAAATATTGTTGACCTTAATTTTATTACTTTTCTATTAACTTTAAGAAATTGTTTGATTCATCATTTTGTTAAGATGACTGATGCGATACTACGCATTGAATACACTAACTATGTTTTTTTTTTCTATTAGAGCCTAGACATCACAAAAAATAACCAACTTTCAATATTTAACAAAGGTTGTACGCTCTCAAGAAAACCATCTCTGATAGTCAGAATAAATTTTGCTTTAATTCCCTATACTGTTGGTTGGTTGTTTGGTTTAAATAACAATTCTCTAGGAGTTCATCCACAGAACACAATTAGCACAGACAAGATGACGTTTTGATACTATTTCGGTGGAATTTTTTGTCGTCAACTATATTCTACAACCAGTCCGTAGAGTTCAGATATAAAGCCAACTCTCTAATTGTACTGATTATTTCACTCTTATTTTAGTTATTCAGTGTTACACATTGGCTGTAACAAATTTAAATGCATTTTCTGATTATTCAAACATGACAGTAACAAAAATTAATTAAAAAAAGTAAATATGGATTAAATGAAGATTTTGAATTTTTTTTTTTTTTTGTTTCTTAAATTTAATTTCATGTTAAGTTGATTTTATTCACGAATCTTTAAATTAAATTAATGTAGGTGTTTTGCTTCAAAAAAAAAAAAAAAAATTTTTTTTTTACTTTTAAGGATTTTTTTAATTTTTATTTTTGTAATTTTGAGGTATTTCGATTTAAATTAATTACTGCTTAAAAATAAATTTTAGAAATTTTTCATAATGGAATTTTTTTTTTAAATAATTAATTATGAATTAACCTTACCTTGACTGTTATATTATTAAATACAAAAAAAAACGAGGAAGAATACAGTTGACTTTGTCAACTCTTAGATACCCGTACGAACCGTTAGTATGTTCACAGCCTGTCACTCTGCTTACAATATTATTTTTTTAATATTTTAGTATTTTAAAATAATTTGGGTGAATTTTATAATTTCTAGAACTATGGGTTGTACATATATTCAAACTATATGTTTATACATTCTTCAAAAGCAGATTCTAACCTTCCACATATAACGATTATCAATTCCAAACTTTTTCAAATATTCTATAGTACCATTTAATACTAAGCGGTTACTAAGTACAAAATAGTAAATATAATTTTAAATATTATATTATATTATATTTAAATATTCCATTGACAGAAAAATTTCTTATAAGTACAATAAAATACATTATATGTATGTAAATACGGTGCTATATAATATACATCTATACTCTTATCATTCATTCACTAGTAACATATACGATATGTAAATAAACATGATATTATATAAGTATGTATATATATCAATATCATATAAATAAAAATTCTTCAAGCAACCGTTATGTTGTTTATTTAATTACATGTTTTTGTACTACGCATTATATCTTCAACAATTTCAAATTATCGAGTAAAATAAAATGGAAAAAATTCGTTAAAGAAATTTGTTAGAAAATTTGAAAAAATCAAGTAACACTTTCGTCAATTATAAAGTAACCCTTTATTATTAAAAAAAGTTGTTAACAGAAATAAAAGTATAATGTTGGAGCTTTAATTTTTGTGTATTACTTCAAAAAAATTTTAACAGGTGTTCAAGTTACAGGTGTTTAAAAATAGGAAATTTTCAGTTTTTGACCCCTTACAGCTCCTAAACGGGGGGTGATACAAAAAAAATTTTTGAAATGACTCATACTAATTTTCAAAGATCTAACTTCTGTCAAAATTTCAAGTTTCCAACTTTAACCGTTTAGAAGATAGAAGGGTTAAAGGATTTTGCAAAATTTGAGTTTCGCATAACGGTAAATTAAGACACCGTATGCCACAAATATATATTTATTGCATATACACTTTTAAAGCTAATAAAAATAGTAATCGTTTGGCGTTTTCAAAATGAAGATATAACTTATACAACTTGTGCTATAATAATTTAAATATGGAGCTCTTTTGAACCTTTGGGGAGCTGTAGCTCCGTAACGGGTGGGGCTACAAAAAAAAGTTATTGAAAATAAAATTAATATTTTTGTGAGATCTATCAGTGGTTAAAATTTCATAGCTCTATTGAAAAAAAAATGTGGGGATCTAAAAGTTAGGTGTTCGAGAGCTACCCTAAGGCTTGGTCCAAACTCAACCAAAAAAAATAGGGAACCTACAAATTACTCCCAAAATATTTTGTGTAAATTTCAAGATTCTAGCTTTCTTAGTTTTTGAGTTAGCGTGCTGACGGACGGACGGACGGACGGACATGGCTCAAAAGTCTTAGAATTTTTTTCTGATCCGATCCATACCTTTGAAGGTATATCTAGCTCGCTTATTTCGAGGTGTTACAAACGGAGGAGTAATTTTATTATACCCGATCCTATCGTACGGGTATAAACATAATTATATTTAAAAATTTTGTAAAAGTATTTAGGTTAAATATTAAAATTTTTTAAATAAGTAACTAAAGTGACAATATCAATTATAATGTACCTATGTTACAACCAAGAGAAATGTTTTTTAAATAACATTTTAATTAAATGATGTAGTTGAATAGTATCCTCATCAATAGCTAAGTTAATACGGGTTGAGTACGAATGCTCGTATCTCAAAATCTTCTTTTTTAAAATCTCGTTTCTTAAAATCTCTTTTCATCAAATCTCGGTTTATCAAAATCTCGTTTCTTAAAATCTCGTTCTTTTGCTTTTTTTTTTATTTTATATTTTTATTTTTAGCACAATTTTAACAAGAAACATATGGATATCAAATGTCGGATATTTAAACTCTAAAATACCTTCTAATCTTTTTTTCATACATTTTGCAAGATGATAGCCTTTAAAATAATGGGGGCTGCCGCACCAAAACCCCCGCAAAATAAATTATTGGAACCCTAATTTTGAATCCTACTCTAAAATCCTTTTTAATTCACAATCTCACATATACATATATATAAATATTCCGGAAAAACGTAAAATCCTGATTTTGAATTCAACTCTAAAATTCCTTCTTATTTTTATTCGATAAAAATTAAAAATTACAATTTCTATTTTCTAAAGAAAAAAGAGATTTACCGAAATTTTTAAAGAAACTAGATTTAAAAAACAAGATTTGGTTTTGAGATACAAGTATTCGTAGTGTCCCATTTAAAACTTTAACTAAAATACAATTTTATACTTGTATCTGTACTTGTAGAAACTAGTTAGTGACACACGTTTCTGCTTTTGGCCCTAAACGTGTAATTATAAAACTCAATTTCCGTTCAAGATTTTTAAAAGAAAAACCTTTAAAAAAAACGAAAAATCGGAAATATCTCAGTATAAAAAAAATCAGTTAATGAACATATTTTGTTTATAAAGCGTAGGTACATCGTTAATATAAAATTTAGTTTACTGTTTCACATATTTCGATTAATTTGTCCTCTGCCTTGTAAATTATATATAAAACATTAAAATGAACTTTAATTGATGTTTTTTTTTTAAATTTTTCACTTTTTAATCTTTTGAATCTAAGCAACACACGTAAAGCTTATATATTCTGTTTAGCAGGATGCAATAATGCCTATAACAATAAGGCCTATAACGGGCCTTATTTCCATTTGGAATGAGAAAAAAAGTCTAATTCGCGAAATTTTTAAAATGATGGAAATAAAGCCTAATTGTATTTTATTATTCCAATAATATCATTTTTAAATACTTTTCTTTAATTCCCATATTTCAGCTTATTTAAGTAATAAAATATGTTCTTTTATTTTTTGGCACATTTCAATATGGATGTCCGTCAGTCAGTCTTTTTTCATAATGTTAATGTTTTTCATAATGTTCGACAAGTTAAAAATGAAATAAATTCGATTAAATTCAACATTCGAGCTTATTTTATTTTTTAAATTAATAATTATATCGAACTTAGTTGAGTTATTAGAGTTGGCTACAAAATCAGGATTGGTCCTTTTTTTCAAAATATGAATATACATGAATATGCGGGACTCTGAATCAGCAGGTATTTTATAGTTGGTTTCAAAATCAGGATTGCCGTGTTTTTCCAAACTATTTATAAATATTCTGGAAAAAACGTATAACTCTGATTTTGAAGCCAACTCTAGAATCTCTCCTAATTTAGCTCATTTCTTTTCAACCTTATTTCATTTTTAATTTTTCTATCTTATTTAATAGTGAAATTTTGACATTCAATTTTTTTTCATTAGTTTTAAGGGAATGGGGGAGCAGTCCCAGCGTTCGTGCTCGATCGTCTTTACGCGTTCGCAGGTACCATACGTGGCCACGGTAGCAGAAGTTGCAGATTCCATTCTTTCAAGAGAAGGGCGACTGAGAAATAAGACTCAACGCGGAATTTCGCGAATTAGGAAATAATGTCTATTAGGCCTTATTGATATAGGCTTTATTCCACTCTGCCATTTTATATAGTTGCGACACTTAATAACTTAAGTATATTGCTTTTACTTCTTGATTCTAAACATTGTTTTTTTTTTTTGTAACATCCCACATACTTTCTCAAATCAAACCATAAAAGTGAATGTAAATGTTACTTTGAATTTAATCTAAAATCAAAGTTCTAATCTCAAGAAAGTCTCTATAGACATTTTATAAAAAAAAGATTAATTTTTATTTTATTATTTTAATATCATATTTATTTTTAATCTTTTCTAGAACTTATCAAAAATTTTGTATAGGTAAAATTCGTTGAAAACTTATTGAAATTCTTTCAAATTTAATTATTGCCTACGCATAAATTTATTAAAAAAAAAAAATGAATACTTTTAAATTTAAATTAGTGACCTTTTTCATTTTTTTTTTGACATTAAAATAAAAGAATAAAATTTTAAAATTAACTACCATATTGCGATTTTCTTTAAAATAACTGTAAATTTATATGGGGAGACTAACCGTAAAGTTAAAATTAATTTCATTAGGATTTTATAATCAAATTTTTATTTGTCATAAAAAAAGGTATATTTAAATTATTTTCGTCCTTGATGACTCTATTATAAATAATTTGTATTAATTTCAATTTCAGCATAAATTGTTATATGTGGGCCGGATATTTTAATCTTTATGCTTTATGATATTATTAATAAAATATTTTGACTATTATATATGTGATAATATATGATGCAGTTAGTTCTTCAAACTTCTATGATGATAAATAATAATTCTTAAAGCTTTCTAATCATTAATATTGAAAAATATTTAATGTATTAAATAAATTTTTCAAACAATATTGAACTTTTCTAAAACAAAAAACTAACTATTCCTAGATTGTTTATTTAATTTTACTTAAAAACAGTTTAGATCTTAATTACTGCTTGCTAATTCTATTTTCTTATGTAACCAACACTTTAAAATTACTTTAGCTATAGAAAGATATCGAAACCAACTTCATTAAATTTCTAAACGAATTATAAGTCGTGAAAATGCTGTGAAAGTGCTAAAATATCGATCCATAACAATCATTCTAGGTGTTAGAAAGTTTTCGGTTAAACGGAAAAGGAAAATCTACGATCACACAAGTGTCAATGTATTAAATGGAATGCTGGGCAATCAATAAAAAAAAAACAATCAAAAATAGCATGTCGCTGAGATAAGAATGTTAAAGTTCTGAATCTGAAGTCGTGAAACTAAACTAGATAAAATGCGAAATTAATACCACAGAGATGTGTTTAAGGTTATGATTTTCAAAGACAAATAATTAGAAGCAGAAAAACATCTAAAATGGTAGGGTTATATTATGGAGAATAAAGAATGTCATATGGTTCGAAAAACTCCTAACATAAACAAATCTAGCAGATCATTTAGAAAACAATCAAAAATATTATTTTAAATTAATATAGAAATAAAGAAAACAGGATTGAAAAGTAAGAGAGCGACACTTATCATGACATGTCAATTTGAAATAAGGCAATTGATTATAAAGAAAAGAAGCAGGTTTAATGCCCCATAAATAAGTAAATTCAATATATAAATTAATATTTTATGTGGACACTTACAAAATAAGATTAAATGATGCAATTAGAAATCTGTGTATTTATAGATCTAAATAGTTTATCAGTTCGAAAAAAAAAAGAACAAACCACAAATTGATTTTCGGAATTCTTATTTAACAAATTTTTCTTTCCGAATCAGAGTTATTTTGGTCTTTCTCCTTACTCTTTATTCTAATCCAATTTTTCATCCAATTTTTCATATCTACAAAAAGAAATTACAGAAATGGACCATTTTATAAATTTAATATGAAATCAAATTAAAATACATATTATGTATTTAAAATTTAATATTCCTTTAATTCGTATAGTATGGTATTACTTCTCAGTTTTATTACTTTTATTTATCTTTTTATTAAATTTTTTTTTTTATTTTTGCTTTTTAAAAATTCTACTTGATTTTGAAATTTATTTTCTTTACCATTTAATTTAATTTTCTTTTCTCAGTTTTTTATTAACAATTATGGGGTTTTACTGAATAATATATAAACTAAAATATACATTAACGTAGTAAATCGTAAATTTATATGAACATACATAATATTATGTAATATATAATACAATAATATAACATTTAATATATGTACGAGTATATCTTTAAAAAATATTCAACAATTTCAGTAATGTTTTTCAGAGTTATATAAAAACCATAACTTGTCATAGCAGGATGTCTCATTTGAGTTTCAATTTTTTTTTTTTTTTTTTGTTGTTTTACTTAGAGTTTTTTTTTTTTGTGTGTTTTTTTTTTTTGCTGTTATTGGTGAAAAAGAAAATGAAAAGTGAATTATTTTCCATCGTAAACTTTTACCAGTAAATTTTATGTGACTTTATATGACTACATTTTTGTGTATCAGATAATAGGTATAGTATGCATATGTATATATATACATATTATAAAAATTACTAAAAAAAAAAAAACAGCAACAATAACATAAAATAAGAAGAAAAAAAAAAAAGGATCTATTAAAAAATGGTGCTCAAACTGATAAAAATTAAGGTAAAAGGCCCAAGCCTATTAGATTTCGATCCATAAATCAATGAAATAACATATCACATGCCATAAAAGTTTTTATATTAGTCGTTTTTTTTTTTTTTTCGTATTTGATATCAACAAAAAATTAAAAAAAAAAAAAAAAAAAAAAACGAAAAAAAAAAAAAACAAAAAAGGTGGCTTTCCAACATATTTTTTTATGGGTTGTCCCTAAGAGGCTAATCGATCAATAATGACTAAAACTATAAAATAAAAAACTAAATAAAATATTGTCGTCTTTTTCATTTTCTTCTTTTTTTTTTGTCCATATTTAACATCCTTTCTATACATTTTTGATACAAAAAAGAAAAAAGAAATTTTTTTTTTGTCTTTAATAAGAATAAAACAAACACAGGGTGTTAAAAAATAATAATAAATGAGTATGGTTTTCTATTTCTATCCTTCTATCTATAGTGGATGTCCTATCTATAAACTAAATCAAAATAGATCCTAAATCTGTCTTATAAATTATGATTAAGTCAAAATTTGAAACTGAGGTATATTAAATAGTTCGATATGTTAGTAATTAAATTTGTAAAGTAATTACATTCGATAAAAAAAAATATGATACCTATTTATTTAACATTATATGGTTTTGTTTAAAAATATTTTTTTTTAAATTCCCCATATAAAAACTTTGTCAAGAACAAAAATGGATTACAATATGATTGTAATATTTTGACTGAACCTTTCGAAACAGCGTTAGGATACTTTAATGAATATCAAAACAGTGAATACTTCCCATTTTACACTCTAATCTTCTCAGTTGAAATAAAATTATTAATGATTTAGATTAAACATTCAAATAGGTGGGTAAGTAAGTAAAAATTCCTAGAAATTCACTGTTAGACCAGTTTAGGTCCTTTGGAATTAAATAATTGAAACCTATCACCGGCAGATCGGGCAAGTTATAATCGGGAAATTCGGGAATCGGGAAATTCGGGAAAAAAAAAGAAGCAGATCGGGAAAGAAAATTTTCTTCTTTTTAGAGCAAAAGTCGAACATCCACAGAAAAGATGTAAGATTGATACCTCTTCACCGTTACAGCTTCTAAAAAATCATATTAAGAAAATCATAATCTTATGGCATGTTTTCTGATCGAACAGTGTCCAGTTAAAATTTTCTATTACATTTTTGATATTGCAACGATTTAGAGATTAAGAATCTATTTAATTGTTTAAGATCTAATATAAGCCATATTTGTTTGACCACAGCACAACATTCCTGTTTGTTTGACCACATTCATAGAAAACCAACTGCGGTTCGTGACAATATACTCAATTTGTTGTTGAAACCAATATTAATAGGTATAGTAATTTGAATCCCAAGATTGTACATTCCTCGAAATATTTAAAATTCCAGTGAGTTCCAGTGAGAAAGGAGCGAGTTCAGATAAAATGTAAAATAAAAAAAATTACACAGATCATCGCCAAAAAGATTATTCGTTTTATTATAATGCAGATTAAAAATGTTACAATAACCCTTTCACTGTACTCCTAATAACTATGTGATTTAAATATATAAAATTGCATTACTCATATGATTCATTATGTATATTACACAAATTTTACTCACAGGATTAAAATTATAATTTTAAAAATAGACTTAAGCTTTGGTTCAGATTCTCGTGGTTCAAATGTTAAAAATGTAATAAACAAAAAAAAATAATTTAATAGATAATAATTTTGTTTTTCTCAATATAGCAATTTCATTCAATCTATTAATTTTTTATTGCCTATATAATATTGAAAAAGATGAAGACAATTACTAGTCATCTATTAAACAAAATCTTACTTATTTTAAACCTAACGGAAAAATGCGAGCATTATAAATATATAGATATAAAAATGTTTTATCTTGTAGATCTCAAATAAATTTTTGGAGACATCGTTTCTCAATATCATACACTTTTATTAGTTATTTTACAGTTATACTTATTAAAAAAAATAAATAAATAATATAGAAATATTAAGTCCCTGTTGACCATGACCATTATATTGCTATAATTTTTTTTTTTCTTTTTTTTCGATATTACCCTAAATTTTTATAGCTATTATTTAGACGCAAAATTTCATAAAATTGATTATAAAAATAAAAATAAAAAAAAAAGAACAAAAAGAAAAAAATATATTATACTAATATATACCGTTATATATTGATTTAAGACTTTAAATTACCTCAAAATAAATAAACTTTTCAAAATAAATCTAATGACACCATAATAATAAAATGATCACAAAAACCATCAAAACCGTTAAATTACAGCTGGATACCAAATAAAAAATTGTAACTACATCTATTTAATGAGATGGTACTTAAACAAAATAAATTTAACTCTTTTTGGAAAAAAAAATGGAATACTTTTATTTTTTTTTTTTTATTTTGATAAATTTTCACCTCAATTTAATAACGGAAAACTTTTTGAATAGAAAAACAAACAAAAATATGGAAAGGTTTAATTAATTAAAAAATTATTAAAAGATGAAAAAAAAAAAAAAATGTTTTTTTCGTCTTTCCAAGAATGAATAATTTTATTATAATTAAATTCATATTTTGGATCTGATGAGAGGAATTTAAATTTTTTCATATGCCAAACTTAACATATTGTTACATTAATTTAACGTTAAGTTAGAGAAGAGGAGGAGGAGGAGAAAGTAGGTATAGTAACATTTGTATTGGATGGATTTTGTTTAGTAATAATTTATTTTATTTTTGAGTGTTTTTTGCTTTTTTTTTGAGTTTGTTAATTTTTGTTTATGTTACAAAAGTACGAAAAAGAAAAACCCAAAAAAAAAAGAGAAAAAGCAAAAAAAAAAAGAAAAGAAAAGAATCACGTAAATAAAAACAAAAATTTACGTGTTTAATTTTAAAATTTGAACATAATGAAGGCGTGTATAACAGCTGTTTATTTTAATGAGTAAAGCTATTTGTAATGTTAACCAGTTTATTTTTGTTTTACTCTGTTAAAATATATTAAAGTGACCATTTGTATTTTTTTTTTATTTAATATTGAAAGTGGTACACATTTGTATGGACAAATTAATTTGTTTTCAGTCTATTCATCTTCTTTATGCAGCTTTTCGAAGTTAGTTTGTACGTTCTAGTGTTTTATGCCAACAAAAGGAATGTCCCAATACCTCAAATATAATTTAAAACAATTTTTGACACAAGTAAAAATTAAGTATTAATTACTTTTGAAAGTTTTAAAATGAGTAAAATAATTTCAAATTGAGTGTGTTGGTGCGACTTATTTTGCATGACAGAAAATATAATTCAAATTTAAATTGTTAAATTGGATGTAAATACTACTACGCGTACCCTATATTATGTAGTTAGTAATATATTTTTTGTAGACCTCATTTGGTGCTTTTCATAAAAGATTTTATTTCTCTCGTTTCGCTTAATCTTGATTTCAATTAGTCTACTTGCCTTCTAAGAAAAATTTTATAATACTTTAAATTGTTCTTTATGAATTAACGAAATGTGAAAATCTATAATGATGAAAGGTAAAATTAAATTATTTGTGGGGGAATCCTTAATAAAACCGGCATCGAAATGCAGTTGAGTTAATGTAAATTTTATTCAGTTTTGTTACCAAATAAGTGAAAAAAATGAAGAACAAAATAAAAATAACGTATAACTAACCAGTAGTACCAATTGTAGTCCTATAACCAGTAGTACCAACAATATTTCTATACTTCAATCCCTATGTTTTATTTAAACTGAAAATAAAAAAATGGAATCGTAGTTTTAGTCAATTGAGTCATGAATTGATTTCATTTTGATAACATGTACATATTACATTTCATAAAAAATAAATGGTCACATCAATATTTTAACATGTAAATATTTTAGTTAACTTTAATGTTTATTAAAGTGTATGTTACTTAATGTTACTTTAAACAAAAGAAATAAAAAAAAACGGAACAAAATAATAATATGTAAAAATGAGAAAAACAACAACAAATTTTTTTTGATTATTAAAAATTATTACTAATGCTGTTGTAGAACTTTAAACAGAAAACAAAAAAAAAAACTTTTCTTTAAAATTATATATTTTTCTCTCGCACTGATTCTACATTCTATTCCGTATATTTTCCATTCTATTCAGTATATTTTTTATTCTATTCTTTTCTATTCTATTCTATACTATCCTATCCTATATTTACATTAAATCTTCTAGTAAATATCTATTTTTTTTTTTTTTCTTTTTTTTGAAATTTTCTTGTATTTCTTTTATGTCTTTTTCATGAGTTTTTGACATTCGCTTTAATTTTTTTTTTTTCTTTTTAATGTACGTTTACTGTGTAGGTAGGTACCCATTTTTAAATAAATGGATGAAATATTATTCGCACTAAACAAAAGTGCCCTGACATACAACACAAACAAAAAAAAAAAAAAACAAAAACAAAAAAAAAAATTTAAACAAAAGTGGTGTATAAATATGATGGCTAAATTTTCCATTTTGTTCCATTCTTAAAACAGATTAACTTAAAGGACAAAGTTTTTTTTTTTTTTTTTTTTACTAGTATTTTGGGAGTACAGTAAAATATAAGTACTCTGGTATTGTATATAATATGTAATATATCCTAGTACTTTGTATATATGTATATACATTTGATAATGGTATAGGAGGAGAATAACTTTATGGTTGAATAAACTTTTTTTTTAGGGAAATAGGGGAAAAATAAAAATGAATAAAAACAAAAAAAAAAAAACAAAAACAAAATTCATTACATTTACATAATCTTTTCATATACCTTTTCGTTTATAACAATATGTACACAATACTTTTATTTTTTGTTTTTTTTTTTGTTGTTTTTTCAAAATCTAACTTCTAAACTCTCATAAACATTAAACGAATAAACAACAACAATGCGTAAACCGTAAAAGATTTAGCAATTTAGCAAGGACAAATTGTTAGTACCTAATGGTTTTTTTTTTTTTTTTTTTTTGTTTATTTTTAATATTTTGTATTTTTCTATATGTAAGCAAAAGTTGATTAGCTCATAAGAAGATAATTTTCGTCCTTAAAGTTTTGCCTTAAAAACAAAAATCCTACTAAAATCATTTTCTCATAAATATGTATGTATATAATGTATGTATATAATGATTTTTAGTATAGAGTGTTTAAAAGCTTTTACTTCCATGTCAAATGAAATTTTTAAGAATAATAATCTTTTCTTAACAGATTAAACTCGTATATATATACTATATAATCTCGGTATACTCATATATATACTCAACTCTAAAATGAAACTAACTAATGAAAATAATATTTATAACCTTGAGAAAATGCTAATTCTCAAAATATACATTTATTTAGATATGATTTAATTCAAGGAAAAACTAAAAAAAAAAACAAAAACAAAAAAGAAGAAAAAAACAAAAAAAAAACTATAACCCTGTCGCTTTAATTTAAATGAATGAATTAAGAAATTCAAGAAAGCGTTTAACGAATATTAAAAAGTTAAAGTATATAACAAATCCGTTGAGGGTCAATTACTAAAGTGAAAAGTGTGTGTTTACTAAATAATTATGGAAATCTTTGATAAAAATTATAATTAAAGTTTTTTTATATTTTTCTCTGTTTTTTTTTTTTTTTTTTTTTTTTGTTTTATTTGTATTTTTTGGTATTTATGTTTTTTTTCTTTTTTGATTTTCACATCATCATCATCATATTTATCATCAATAAAATCAATATGATCACCATAATCATCATAATCATCATCATCATTGTCAAGTTAACATAACAAATCAAGAAATTGAATTTAATTTATTCATTAAAAATAAAAAATAAAAAACAAAAAAACAAAAAGACAAAAAAAAAAAAAACAAATTGTAGAAAGGAAATAAAATTTTAGTTTTAGGGTATACAATAAATATTAAATTATTCTTAAATAATTCATTTATACATCAAAAATTAGAAAAGTTTTTAGTCCTCATCAAAATCTTCTAATATAATATTTTAATTTGTTTGTTTTTTCTTTTGTTTTTTTTTTTTTTTTTTTTTCTTATTCTCTTTATACTATTTAATATAATTTTATTTAGAATCTGATTATATACTTTCAGCAATTTCAATTTAAGATTTTTTTTTTTTTTTTTTCTGTGGAAAACATAAGAAAGGCACAAGATACAAAATATAAAGATTAATTTTAATTAATTTAATAAAACGAAAAAGATATTGATTGATGTGGGATCAATATATAGAATTAAGAACAAAAAAAAAAAAGAAATTTTTCTTTTTGTATTTTATTATTTGTATTAAAAGTTTAAATGGACACCAATTAAATAAAAAAAAAAAAAAAAAACTTTTTAAAATATATCAAATCAATTAAATTTTAATTAAATAAAAATGTCCTATCTATGAAAGAAAATTACATTTTATTTTAATAATGGTATATTTTTTTTTTTTTTTTTCTTCATGGAATTACAAAACTTTGTAAACTGATTTTCTAAATTATACCTTTTATTTCATTTTCATTTCAAAGTTTACAAGTTCATTAAAATTGTAAAATTGTAAATTTTGATCTTATAATCATAGACAACATTAGGCTCCAATTGTCTTTCTTAAGTGCTTTTGTTTTCTAAATCTGAAGTCATGTTAATTTTTGGTTGATATTTTTTTCATCTACTAATACATCTGAAAGCCTATATACAATTCTACTCAATCATCTTATCTTTTAAAATAAGAAAATACAAAATAGGGAAAAATTTTAAAAGTATTCAATATATATGAAAATTATTTAAAAACTACAAAAGTTTCGAAAATCAATTTATTGTATAAAATCAAGTATAGTTCTAGTTATGTTCTATTTGTAATTTGCAAAAAAAAAGAAAACAAGGCAGAATCTAAAACCATAGGTTTTTTAAGGCGCACATTTAAAAATTTAGAATTGCGACTTGCATTAAAAAATTTTCAATTTTTCTTAGAATTTTATATACGTAAGGAAAAATTGTAAAAAAAAAAAATAGCAAGAGACACTTTTTTTCAATTTTAGGA
The DNA here is from genome assembly GCA_947095535.1 of Poecilobothrus nobilitatus. NCBI lineage: Eukaryota > Metazoa > Arthropoda > Insecta > Diptera > Dolichopodidae > Poecilobothrus > Poecilobothrus nobilitatus. Next base: position 197,042,498 of record OX352774.1, read on the forward strand.
AAACTCTATATAACTAAGAAGATCTGTCATGAACACGCCATGTAAAATTATAATGTTGAAGGTTTAATTAACAAGTGCCTAAGTTACTGGTGTCTAAAAATAGCAAATTATCAATTTTTGACCCCTAATAACTGTTAAACCAGTGCAGATAGGTATGAAACAAAAACAAAAAAAATTTCTGAAGTGACATCTATATACTAATTCTAAAAGATCTTTGTTCTCTCAAAATTTCAAGGTTTCAACTTAAAGCATGTTATGATCGAAACAAATCTTACAAAATTTTCTACCATGCAACGGTAATTTTAAATACTAAATTATAAAAAAATGTATCATTTGTATATAAAGGTAAAAAGTCCTGTCATTTCGTATTTTTATGTTGAACAAATATTACGCAGAACCTAAATTATGCACATTCGAAAACCCAACTTTTTCAAACTTAGAATGATTATAGCTTCCGAATAAGTGCAGTTACATAAAAAATTTGTTCAACAGCATAAATTTTTGTAAGAGAATTATCCATAGTTAAAATATTAAATCTGAAACAGGATAAAAGATTTAAAAACAAACGGACGAATTAATAAATCGGAAATATAATAACTAATAACCAAATTTTTCTAAATTTTTTTTTAGAAAATCTACTAAAAATAGAAGGGAAAATTTATTCATTTTCAGTTTTTAATTTTAACCTAAAGTTTTTCTCTTAATTTACATAGGAGATTATTTGCATAGTCTGAAAACGATGCAAATCAAAATAAGTTTTTCTTTAACGTTCAATGATTTTTAAGTTGATTATAGTTCCAGAATAAAAACCAATATTATACAAATTCTCAACATTAAGAACAACTTAAAACTAAAGTTTTATTAAACTTTATTATTAAGTTTTCTTATGAAAGTTTTGTTAAAAGAATTGCTTATCAAGTGAACATTTCAAATAACTCGTAAATATATCAATGAATAAAATATATCAAGCATTAATTACGACATAAAGAAAATAAAAACAAAAATGCTTTTAGAATGATGAAAAGAACGGACTTACGAGATATTGGGTTCAGTAACCTATAAATTCTGGTAAAAATAGACGGATTGGAAATTTTATAAACTTTTATTCATTATTTATCTTTAGAGATTGTGGTTATCACGATATTTTTGATTTGATCCTTATGGATTTGAATTTCAAATGCTGTAGCATTTGTACATCTTAAGAAATTATATATTTTAGTATAATAAAACTCGAACTAAAAAAACTGAAGCACAAAGGGATTTATTTTCATAATATTGAAGTATTAAAATATTTAACATCCCAGCTGCATAATTAATAGTCTAATATCCTGAAAGATAGAAAGATCAACTTCCAATGACATTCAAACAAAACGTTAATTTTTGTTTTTTTTTTTTTTTTGTCAATTACGTCCTTCTGGCAAATCTGAGATGCAAATCTATTCTAAGATATTTTATCTCAGACAACTACAAGCTTCTAGCAATTTGTTCTTCATAAAATTAAAAAAAAAAAAAAAACAAAAAAAGATTTCCCTTATTTTTATTTTCAAAATATATTTTTTATCTAAATTTTGATTTTCAATACTTTTAAAATATGGATAAACTGCCATAAATCTTAAATCTCTACATACATTACTTGTAATTATTTGTTATCAAAAAGTATTTTGTATTGCTATAATATGTATTTTTAGTAGGGTTTATATACATATAGCTATATGTGTATACAGTGTATTATGTAACACTGAAATTAATGGAATTTTTTGAACACTACGAGTATTTAATTTATAATAAAATAAAAGAGATAGTAAAATTATGCCTAAAACTACTTTAAATGAAATATTACTTAGATAACTTTCCTTTTCTGTTACATAATTATATTAAAAAAAAAAATTCTTTTTTTTTTTGTTTTATATTTTGTTATTTCTATTGCTTTTTTTTTTTTTCTTTTTGCTTATGGGCATATAAAAATATTAAAAATAAATTACAATATATGTATGTTATAATGTATATACAGTGAAATCTACAAAAAACTAAACCTGTTAGAAATGGAAAACTATCACAAAAAAATGCCTTACTTTAATTCCTAAATTGTTATTATAGTACAAGTATATATCATATCGTTATAGTATGGAGTTATCCGGAAAATTTATAGTACATTTATTATAAGATCCTAGAAATCATTTTTAGCCGAGATAAACTACTCAAACTAACTTATTTCTAAGAATTGTTATAAGTAAAAATCTCAAGAACATCCAACTTCCTTAATCAAAAAAAATGTTTTTTTAGAAATTTTCCATATAGTTATTTATATATATTTAAAAAATTGTGCATATCGTTGTAAGTATATAATTTAAAAATTTTCCTGTATGCACTTTGTTTGTATGAAATATTATGTTCCTTGTCCAAAAAAACATTTTCTCTTACAAATTACATATGATATTCCGAAATAAGGGTAACATATCGAAAAAGTTAAATCTTCTTCTCCTTCTTCCTCCAATACCGGGCGTAATTACATTAAGAAAACACTAATATAAAGGTCAAATAAGATAGAGATTAACAAGATCTTCTATTCTATGATATTTTTCATTTATTTCAGGCCATCTTATGTGTATTGTATATACATGAAAAACAAAAATATTAATTTAACTATTCCGTATGATCTGATCATTCTGTCGCATTCAATTCTATGTAAAAAAAAAACTTTATTAATCATAAACCTAAAAACGCTCGAAAATAAATAATTTTAAAATCTGCATTTTAAAGTTATTTATCAATTTTTTCTAAGTAACAATAAAAAATAATTAATTTATACAAAATTAACTTTAAAAAAAAAGAAAAAAAAATAAAATATTTTCCTAGCTGAAAATATTCGTAATATTTTCAAGTAAAAATGGACAAATATATAATGAAGTAATGAAAGCTCTTAAAAGAGGTATAAATAAAACTTAAATGAAGTAGTAAGTGTATACATTTTGTTCTACAAGATTCAATAATATTCCATAATTGATATTTACAATATTTAAACTTTAATAAAATATAATGAACCGTATATAAATCTTTTAAATCTAGAGATTTTTCAAACAATTCGAACAAATTGATAAATTTCGTGTAAAAATTTTAATAAACAAATATTTCAATTTGGGGGCATCGGTGGCCTAAAAGGGTAAAAGCGTATAAAATGTGCTGTAAAACACCAAGTAAGTCTTAGTTCGAATCCCACACACATGTCATAAGAGTTATTCTCCCTTACGACATTATTTACAGCCACGCCTGAGCAGGAAAGGCTATATGTAAATTCCAGTACACATTTATGTGGCAGAGAAATGCATTAAAAAAGTTTTATGCATTTTTCAAGTATGAAAAGGTAACTTGACTAACTGCAGTACAAAATAAAAGAAATTAAAAAGTACTAAAAAATTATTTATTTATATGTTTATTTTGAAAAGTTGCTGTATATTTAAAAAAAAAAAAAAAAAAAAAAAGAAAATTGTGTACCATTTAAAACTTTGGCAGATTTCACTGTATATATAATAATATTTATTACATAAACTTCATTTTTTTATTATTATTATTATTTTTTTTTTTTTAATATTTTTATTCGTTTTCTTTTTTAATTTTTATTATTTGTTTTATTATTATATTTTTATTCTTTTTGCAGATATGACAAGATATTTAATATAAATTCTTGTTAACAAAATTAAAAAAAAAAAAAATAAATAAATAAATAAAGAAAATATATTATAGATATTATATCGAAACAAAAACTTATACTGCTAATTCTTTTGGACCTTTTTTGTATAATCTATTTTTTTTTTTTTTGTATTTTGTTACCATTATATCTCATGCCTTTATCTAAAGACTACCTATATAAATACCTATACCAATATCATGACACAAACAAATCTTCTCAAATCTAAGTAAATCTACAAACAAACACGTAAAGTATCTAAAGTTTTAATATTTTCATTTTTTTTTTTTTTTTTTTGTGTTTATATATTTTATTTTGTTTTTTTTTATATAACTTTTAACTTAAATAAACTCTGAAAAAGTAATTTTATCAATTTATTACCTCAATTTAAACTATAATCAGTTTTGAAAAAAACAAAAAAAAAAAATTAAAACAACAAACACTTTTGTTAAAAACTATATAAAAAGTTTTTTTTGTTTTTCTTGTTTTTTTTTTATTCATTTAAACCCTCAGAAATTAAAAGTAAAACCTAAAAAAAAAAAAAAAAACACTTATAAAAACCTTGACGGACTTATAAATATAATTTTTTTTGTGTTTTTATTCTTTTTGTTTTTTTTCTGGACTCTTTGAAAGATTTAAAAAGATGTGAAAGATATCGACTAGATAAAAAAAAAGAAGTTTATACACATATTGTTTGGGAATTTTGTAAACTAGTTTAGATCTATAAATGCTGCCATTAATTTTAGACTAAAACCATCTAACACGACCAAAAAAAAAAAAAAAACAGAACAGAAAATAGCAAAAAAAAAAAACAAAAACAATAAAATTAAAAAAAATTATAAAAAAAAAAGAGCACAAACTTAGATAAACTACCGAAAACTTTTTAGAATATTGTTTTTTTTTTTTATGTGCTTTTTCTTTTTTTCTTTTTTTTTTTTTTTGGAAGAAGCACCAAAAAATCAGAAACACAAAATCAAAAAAAAAAAAAATTAAATAATATTTTCTCTCTACAGATTTTCATTTTTAAAAATAAATCGGGAGTCTTCTATAAATGACTTTTTCGTATACTGAATATAATAATCCTAACCGTAAATTATGTTAAAATTTTCGGAGTTTTTTTAATATTTTGTTTAAAAATAAAAAAAAAATATTTTCTATAACTTTTGAAATTTTTCTTAATATATTTTGAGTGAATTCAATTCTTTAATTTTGGACATGCCTAAAAATCTAATGAAAATTTATGTGATTTTGACACAGAATTTAACAAAATTGTTGAATTTATTTTCTTAGATTACTTAAACAAATATACTTTCAGACCTAATGTATATAATAAGTTTTTCATATAGTTACTTCATATAGTTTAGACTATGTAAGACTCAACAAGATCCAAATTTCAGGATAGTTTTTTTTTGCTTTGTGAATTCAATACTTTTCTTTACGTATACGAAAAAACAGAAAAAAAAAACTTTTCTTTTTGTATGCTTTTATTTTTTTTTACCCCCCTCTAAAAACAACATAAATTTTCATTTTTTTCTTTTACTGTTGTTATTGGAGGTCCTTTGAGAAAAATACTTTACAAAATAATATTCTCCACTCCAAAAAAAATAAAAAAACATAAAAAAAAAAATCTTAAATTTCTGAAAATAATACTTCTCTAATTTGGTTGTTTTTTATTTTTATTATTATTTTTTTTTTTATTTTTTATTTTGATTTTATTTTTGTTTTTGTTTTTATGAAGAAAAACTTTGTAAAAAACATAAAAAAACAAAATGAAAAGTTTTCCCAAAAGCACTGAAAGATCAAAATAGACCTTTAGCCTAAAGTGCTAAACTTTTTTTTTTTCCTTATAAATGTGTATGTTATATAATATATATATATATATATATTTTCTTTTTTATATATATACATTTATATAATAATATAATATTCACCTTTTTATGTTATTTTTATATAATATATGAATATACAACTATGGTGTATTTAAGTTCAAAAATATACCCATCAAACCAAACCAACTAACCAATATAGCTAACCAACTTGTATATTATACGTATTTATATAAAATATTTTCAAAATGTTCAGAAATTAAAACAAAAAAAAAAAAAAAAACAAAAGAAAATCAAACAAAAAATGGCCACCCTATAAAAAATAAAAAAAAAAAATAATCAACGACAAACAGTGTTAGAATATTTTTCCAACAAATTGAACAATATAACATTTGAAAGGAATATTTTTTTTTTTTTTTTTTTATGTTTTTCTTCTTTTTTTTTCTATTTATGTTTGATTTTTTCTCCCTGAATAACAAAAAAAAACACAAAAATGTTTCTCTTCAATAAACTCCAGGCAAACGTATCAATTCCTTTAAGATTAGTTAAAAAGGACAATTACAATCACAATCAGTATGTAAAACTATCATAAATAAAAACCACCTTCTATTCCCTTCGTAATACATATATGAAATTGTTTGCTTTGTTACCCCCTCCATAAATTATTGGTTGAATGGTATTATTTCGAAAATCAAGGACAACAAACATATTAGGTAAAGAATTTTTGGTTTGTTTTCTTCTTAATTTGTTATCATTATCCTTCGAGATTTTCCATTGCCCAGTTCAGAATTCTTTTGTTTTATTTTGAACAATTTGATACTTAAATATGAAATAAAATGTATCCTGAATAATATATATATATATATATACTTAATAATCATGTAATCATATAATGTAAAATATATGTTCGTACATGTGTAATGCGTATTCATATAATTATTTATATACAAATGTTTTGAAATTACACATGTCGCAAGTATCTTCGCAACATAAAAATACAAAAAAAAAAACAAAAAAAAATGGTATCCCAGGGATAAACAGTTTGTAATTAGAAACGCAACTAGGATTCTTTAATAACAAAATGTTGTCAATATTGAATGTTTTTTTTAGTAAAAAAAAAAAAAATTCTTATGAAAACATTTCAACTGTATAAGCTGAAATTACTTGAAGAAAAGATTACTGATAATTTTAACAGGGACCGAGTAAAACAGGATATACTTATAATATATTTTTCTCATCTCATTCTCATTTCACCAAGGAATTTTTACTTTCAAATGGAATTTTTGAAATTCGCGTTCTACTCTTTGATGTTTTAGTTTTAATGGATCGAATATGATGGTCTAATAAAGCTTTTTTAAAGTAAATGTAATTTAAAAGTAATATGTAAGTTCATATTAATAATATTTTTCTCAGATTTAAAGTACTTTAATATGATATTAACAGTTATGAAATTTTTATATTAATTATTATAATAAATAAATTGTTTTTATAATAGATAATATAAATTTGCGCTTTGTGTTATGCAATATATTCTTAGGATTATTTTTTTGTAATTGAAATTTGAACGAGTTTGGGGCTCCGGTATATCAAAGAAACTATCTCGAAAGCAAATAAGGCTTTTATGGCATGCAAGAAACTATTTTTCAATAAAAATATCAGTACAAGAGTTAAAATCCTTAGTTATCAAGCTTTTATCAGACCTACATTATCCTACGCAGTACAACATAAGTGCCAGCTTGATGGAAAAATTAAGAAAATTTGAGAGAAAGTGCATAAGAGTGTGTTTAAATGAAAGTAGAAAACCTGAAACAAATTTTACTCATTATCTTTCAAACAAATACATATATGGAAAATCAAAATTAACACGAATCGATAATTTCATAATTAAATTGATTCGCAATCATTTTGATAGAGCAATGAACACTCCCGAAAATGGTTTTATATCCCATATATTCTACCATAACGATGAGTATATTAAAAAAACATTAAAATCGGGCTTCATAGCACCCGAACATTTCATCTACCTAGATAAAGTAGGTTTAATACAAAATCAAAACCATGTTACTACTATTTCTACTATTTCATTATGGTAGAAGGGCTACATGTTCTAAAATAGAGTTTGATCCAAATAGTGTTGACATTGGGAGATTAAAATACGACATCCATATTCCAAATAGGGATATGTGTGTCTATAAAGATTATTGCTGGTTAAAAAATTAAATTGACTCTGTAATAGTTTGATATTAAAGTTTTATTTTATTTTTTTCTTTTTTGTTTTTTTTTTGTCATAGTCTAGTATGTTAAGTTAATTTTTAAGCTTTTATTTTTAACACATAAAAAAATAATTAATTGGTTTTTAGATATGTTTTTTACAATTAGTATATAAAAGAAATTCAAATACATATAAAATTATTATTTGTTAAATACAGAAGAGTAAATTAAGAAAAGAAAACCAAAATTTACAAAATAAAAATTATTATTTTTACATGTAAATCAATTTAAACATTAAGTTAATCTAATTTTGTAAACTTTTTAAGGATGTAAACAGAAACAGAAAGAATAAATAAAAAGTAAGAATAAAAAAAAAAAATAGGGCTCCGGTAGCCTAGTGGATAGGTGTGTGGTGTATTAACCGAAGTAGTGTAGGTTCGATCCCTGCACAGGTCATAAGTGTTTTTTTCTTTATATACCCCCCTTACGACCAAATATAATGTAAATATATAGAGTATATAATATAAACAAAATAAATAATATTAGTAGACCTTAGTAGCCGATGGTTCAATAATATTGCATTACATTTATGTATGTAATATCAGTATAAATAAAAAAATAAAATTGAACGAGTTACTAAAAATTAAATAATTATTCATAATAAATTACCAAACACCGGATCAACCAGGACACAAAATGAAAATGATAGATGATTTTTATTTTAAATTTTATAAACAAAATATAACATATAAAGTATACATATTGTATACTTATTCTGTAGTTTCTACTAATATTATCTAGAAAATTGATTCCATTATGTTTAAAATGGAAAATAGATATAAATATTCTTTTCTTCATTTTACTATTAGTTATTTTATATTTAATGAACAATAAATGTAGGATTAAAAATACAAGAATTTGTACAATATATTAACTCAAATCTGATTAACTCAGAATTAAATTTATTACAATAACTTAATCTAATATTATTTATTTTCATTATATTATTTATTTAATAATAGTATATTCGACCTATAATGGCCTTAGTAGCCGATGATTTTGTAATATTGCAATATCCTATGTTGTTTGTAATATTAATATAAATAAACTGTATCGAATTAGTTAATTATATAATAGCTAACTTAACTACTTCATAGTTTAGATTAAACTAAATCATCTTATACTTTTAATTAAATTAAAATTGTTTTGAATAACTCATGAGATCTCAAGATAATAGTCAATATCAATATAAATTTACGATATTAAAGATTATAACAACTTTGAAACTTTCTTCACATATAAAAATAAACCACAAAACTTCTTAAAGATAATCTCATCTTATTAAAACATGTAAAAGAAAGGTTCTTTCACAACATTTCTGGTTTGATGACTACTCCGTTTCAATTTAAGAAAGAAAACATAACTATTGAAATAAGTAAATTAACAACTTATAAAATTTAAAACAAATTGATAAATTATTATAATAAAATAAAAATAAAATAATTATTTTTAATAACTAGCAATTTATTTTGCACTTAAAAATTATACGCCTTAATTTATGCAATATTTTTCTAAACAGCTCTTGTTGCACAAAATATTGTAGGGGCTTCGGTAGCCTAGTGGGTAGGCGTGTGGCGTATTAACCGAAAGAGTGTGGGTTCGATCCCTGCCCAGGTCGTAAGTTTTTTTCTTTACATACCCCCCTTACGACCTTTTTTTTTTTTTTTTTTTTTAATGTTTTATTTATTTATTTCATCGATTACTAAAGCTAAGTTGTAAATAAAACTAAAACAACAATAATTCATAATGCATATATACAAAAAAAATGCACGTGGCTGATGTTAATAATTATCAGCACTCTCATTCATATATATTATAGAATTTAAGTTTAAGTTAATGCTTAATTGTAAAGTTATTATTTTGTGTAAAAAAAATATGATTTTATTCTAAATTAACAAATAAGTTTCTATTTTTACTTATTGAGAGAAAAATTGCAAAAAACACAGTTTTAATATCTTGTAAAAAAATTTTATGATAAAACTTAAATTAAATTAAAAAAACAAAATTAAAGAAGAAAAAAAAAAAAATAAAATAAAATAATAATAACAATCAAAAAAGAAAAAAGAAAAAAAATTAACCTATCTTAAAAAAATAAATCCCCCTTACGACCTAATACAATGTAAATATATAGTATATAATATAAACAAAATAAATAATATTAGTATATAATTTAATAATAGTATAAAAACCTATAATGGCCTTAGTAGCCGATGGTTCAATAATATTGCACTACATTAATGTATGTAATATTAATATAAATAAATAAATAAATAAAAAATATTGTATGAAAAACAATATTTTTAACACACTGAAGTTAAAATATTTTGATTGTAAAAAAGGATATTTAAGACAGAAATAATTAATTTTTTTTATAATTACCTAAAGTCAAAAATTGGAATTGGGATAAGCATATAGACGTAAAGGATTTGTTTTGTTTTTGTATAAAAAATTTTAGTTCGGGGCCTCCGTTGCCTAGTGAGTAAGAGCGTATAAAATACGCTGTAAACACCGAGGGAGTGCGAGCTCGAATCCCGCACATGTCATACTCACGACATTTACAGCCACGCTTGAAAAGAAAAGGCTGTATAATTTCCTGTTCACATGTACGTGACAGAGAAATGCATTAAAAAAAAATTTTAAAATAAAATTTTAGTTTATCTAGGCTAGGCTAATAAAGTATTGCCAAACCCCTTGTGACCAAATATCTATACATATATTTTTTTTAAAAAAATAATGCAAAATATTTTAGAATTTTATTATTTAAATTTAAAACAAAATAAATAATATATTATTGTAATGATTTGTAATTATTTAAACAAAGCGTTTGTTACCATTAGAAATACTTTACGTTTTGTTGACTTGCGTGTCTAATTGTTTTATTTTTGCTGAACATTATTTTAATACTTTTTATTTAAAGAATTTTCATAATATTATTTTATTAAAATTAAATTGCATAAAATTTTTTTTAGCAAAAAAATTTTTCAAGCAACTATAACTCAGCTATATAACGTTAGATTGAATAATACTTATGTGTAGATTTATTATAATATTGTTTTCAAAAGGAAATACAAAATAATTATCGTTTACTGTAATGTTAAATTTAAACTACAAATCTGAGATACTAATTGATAAACCTGATAAAGAAGTGTTTAAAAAATGCAAAAAATATTCACTTTTAAGTAAATCAGAGTGGAGTGTTTGGAAAGTAATAATTGAATTATTTTCCGATTTAAATATAATTCCCTTTGCATTTTTATCATTTCTTGACAACAGTATGTATGAGTATTGTTCATGGTAACATAAGGACATAAAAATTCATAATTTTTGTAAATATTTTTGAAAAGCAGTATATTCCTGATATATGATATACGAAGGGGATAGTCAAAGATGATGCGACCGATTCGCTGCAAACACATGCTTCGTGTGTTTTCTATTTTTGTCATTTTCGTTATTCTTATGGAATATTTGTATAGAAAATTTTTGCTGAAGGTATTAAAAAATACTATAGAGAAATATTATTATTATCTCTCATTTGATTACTATTTTTGTTAACAACAACAACAAATAAAACTCAAAATGAAAAAAAGAAAAACAAATCATCATTTTGAATTAAAAGTTTCTTAAAAAACTAATTATTCGTTTATACTTATTTTTAAAGTTCTAAAAACAAAAAAAAAAAATCGTTTTAGGTCTATGAAAAGTGACTATTCGTCATTAACAATAACTACTGATATAATATTGGTTTTATTAAATTTCCAATACGTATATTATTAATATGTAACCGTGTTAGTATGCATACTATTATATAAGATATGTTAACTTCCGCTTTTAATATTGTTATCATGATATTTTTTCTTCCTTCTTATTCCTTCTTCCTTCCTTTTTCTTCTTATGTTTTATTTATTTTTTTTTTTCCTCTATTTCGTATTGTTTTGATTTTATTCTTATTATTATTAAAATCTTATTCCTATGTTGGATTTTATGACATTTTTATTTATTTGTTTTCCTCTTTTCTCTCTTTCACAATTTTTTTTTTGTTTATTTGGTGGCTTTACATTTCAGTTTTAATTTTCTTTTTTTTTTATAGAAAATGAAAATAAAATGAAAAACAAAAAAAGAAAACTGAAAAACTCATAAAAACTAGAAACCATTACAATACGATATAAAAATGAACGAAAAAATAAAATGAAAAATAACGAAAAAAAAAAAAAAAATAACTATATTTTACCTGATAGAAAAAGTCTGTCATATATAAAATAGAAATGAAATATTTTTGTTGTTAAATAGCATATATATAGGAGTAGATGGAAAACAGAGTTAATATTATAGAAATGGCAATTTAGTTGTTCAGTAAGTTTATGGAAAACTTGCCAAGTCTTATGTAATTGTTTTTATTTCGTGTTGTAAAAGGAAATAAAACAAATATTTGAAACAAAATGAAAACAAAAAAATTTAGAAAATGTTGGAGGAGTAAAAAATGTAAAAATAATAAAAAAAGCAAACAAAAAAAAAAAAAAACAGTTATACATTTTTTTTGCCGCTTTTAATTATAGTTTTCTTTTTTCTTTCTAGTATTAAAAATACAACGAAAAAAAAAAAAAATAAATAAAAATAAAACGAAGTTTTAATTGCTGGATCGGTTCACATTATTTTTATCTTTGGCATGTTTTTCTTTATGTTACTAATATGTATTATATAATATTATATGTATAATATTCATATATATATATATATATAAATATGTATATATATTAAAAATTTTATATTTTGTAAACTTATGTATTTAATATTATGTTCATACATATATTTGCAATAAATTTTCCCGGGAAGCATAAGAAACATTTTTAATAGGTTATCTGTTCTATTATTACATATATTTTAGGTTATATGAGTATATATTTAATTAATAACCAAAAAATGAAAACTAAATTAATTACAAAAAAACAAAATTAAATTAAATTTAAGAAACTTAACTAATGAAAATTAATTTATATATATCTGTTAATTGACAAATTAATTTTATTATTGTAATAATAAAATGACCAGGAAAAAAATTGATTTTATTAACAAACTAAATTTAATTATTAAGTCTTAAAAACTTTAAAATTATATTTATTTTGGATTTTTAGAGAATTTAAAATTGATAAATTATTATTATTTTTCTTTTGTTAATTTCTCTGTCACATAAATGTAATGTGGAAAGTACACAGCCTTTTCTTTTCAGGCGTGTCTGTAAATGTTGCAAGGGAAAATTATTCTTACTATATGTTTTCTTGTTTCCTCGGTGTTTACAGCGTATTTCATACACTCTTACTTACTAGGCCTACTAGGACCCACTATTATTTTTTATCTTATAATTTTATTTGCAAAGGATGTTTGTTCGTTAATAAATAAATTTTTTCGTTATAAGAAATTTTACAGTTAATTCTAATAAATAAGTTCTAGCCTAGAACCTTTCACAAATACCCTGAATCAAACAAAAAGTAAAATAGGTACTATTTATCTTACATAATCTCAATCCGATGTGGTAATCGCTGTTCTCAAAATATCGTCTCTTAAAATCATTCTTAAAATTACTTACGCTTTTGAAGTAAAAACAAAACCTAACGTAATTCTTTTGTTATAATGTATTTCAAATATTTAGAAACATTTTGTACTAGTTATACGTCTTATTACGTTAAAGGAGTAATTTAAATCTTTGTTAATCTCTGTTTTAAACCATTTCAATAATTTTTTTTTCATCTCAATTTTTCCTTTTTTTTTTTGCTTTTTTGTTGTTTGTGAAAAACTTTCAAAGACCCTTAGAGCATTCCCACATGATTCTTCAGGATATTGTTCGACTATAAAACCAAAACTACCCATTTTTAAACCAAACTTTACATTGGAATCATTAATACAAAATGTACAGTTTCTTTTGTAGCATAAGGATATATTTTACTCTAAGTTTATCTAAGTTTAAGTCTAGTATATATTTACTCTACTCTTTTCAATTTCTATCGTTATTTTTAATTAAACGTACATTAATTCATAATGTCAAAAAATGAAAAGCGATTAAGTAAATCAAAATAAAAATCAACAAAAAAAATAGTTTCAAAAAGTATTCAATGTAATTCATTTGATTAGTTATTAACTTATTAAGCAGCGCTGGTGAGTCGGACTCCGCTTCTTTATTGTTAGATCGGCTTATTTTGTATACGGCTTCACTCCGACTCCAACTCAAAAAAACTTATAATATTAAATTTAAAACCCATACTAAAAAAAAATACAAGTACATATTCGGATACGATTTTTTTATTACAAAATCTACATTAACATATAACCTACATATGTAGGTATGTTTAGAATCATAATTTTTTTTTTTGTTTTCTTTTGGAATACATTTTGTATCCCATACGAATTTTTTGTAATTTAAATGTCACGGTAAATGTCACACTAACACAACAACAACATGGCCTCCAGTATGTTTATATTTACATAAAGAAACCTGGGTATATGTACATATATACATATTTAAATTTCAATTATAACTTAAATTATTTAAATTATACACTATTTTCTTTTGATAAATACTTTCTTATTTATTATATTCATGTATATATACACATATGCATTTTATATAAGTATTACAGGTTCTCTATGCTTTCTTAAATTTATTGTGTGATATGTTAAGTATGTATACAGTATGAAAAGGGTAAGATTATGTAAAACTTGTTTTATTGAAGAGTCGAAATCGCAGTCTGAGACGATTTTAAAGCTAATAAAAAGTAGAAGTCATAGACGATTTTAGAATTTAAAACGATTTAAAAAAATATAAGAGTCGAAGTCCGAGCGATAGTCAGTATATTTGATTCTTGACTCTACAGCCCTCTTATCTAGTCAAAAAGACTATAAGAGATTATGTTAAAAAGTTCCAAAAAAAAAAAAAATATTTTTAAAACTTATTTTAATTGTTCAAATCAAAAGAAAAATTGTAAACCTCGTGTTAGATCAATATTAGACATTACATATATAAACATATTATATACGACCTTTTACGACAGATCCATTTATTTAAGAATACTGACATTTTCAGAATTATGAATTTTTTTTTTTGTTTTTTTACTTATTTTCAATATATCGAAAATAATATTTTATTTTGAATTAAAATGGAACTTTTCCAAAATTTTTCAAGTTACCTTTTTTACACTTTGTTTTCTGGGTATATAATATAATATGTTATCTTAATATGTATATATATGTACATGTATATTTTATGATATTACATAATTATACGAAAGAGTTATAAAAAAAAAAAAAAGTAATAATTTGAAACCGAACAAAAACACATTTCATATAAATAGTTTTTGTTTTTTTTGTTGTTTTTTTTTTTTTTGTTGATAGTTTTCGCTTATTATCAAAAAAATATAAAAAAAAAAAAACTTTTGTTTTTTATGAGTTTATTTTTCTTTCCTTTTCCTATTTTTTTTTTTTGTTTTTTTTTTTGTTATTTTCTGGGTAAAATATAATATTCTTTTGGCATCTACAGTTTAATTTATTATACACTAAGATATAAAAACTAAAAAATTTGAAATAAAATGAAATATTTATATAAAAAATAACTGATTTTTGTAATAAAAATAAAAAAAAAAAAATATGTAATTTTTTATTATCTATAAGATTGCACAGTTTTCCTAGTAGATTTCAAATTTCAGATTAATTTTTAAAAATTCAGGTTAATAAAAAAAAAAACAAAAAAAAATGAGAATAAAAAAAAAAAGATTTTGTAAAAACTATAAAATAAAACTAACACAAATTAAAAAAAAAAAAAATAAAAATTAAGTACTAAAACTAAAATTCGTTCACTGAACTATGAAATTTTTTCTACCGATAAAAAGAATCCAAAATTTCTTATTTTTTTTTTTTTTGTTTTTCTTTTTAAATCTAAACAATCAGCAATATATTTCTTTTTTTTTATTTAAAATTTGTGTAACAGCAAAAAAAAATAAGGTTTGTAGAACATCATTTAAAATCAATAACAAACTTTATGGTTGTTGATTTTTTTTTTTTTTTTTTTTTGGTTTTTGGTCTCTTTGATTCAGTTTGAACAAAAATTATTTTAATTAAAAACATAAAAACAACATAAAATCTGAAATGCTAACATTTTAAGGAGTTATTATTATTTTATTTTAAATACATTTTATTAGTCATAAAATAATAAAACGGGTGAATACTCAGCTTTTTTCCTTCTTCGACGATAGTCTAATGAAAGACGAAGTGAAAAATTACTTATACAAAATACCTAAACAAAATCCTTCATAATCTTATCCTCCGTTTCCTATCCTACATAATCATAATTATCGCAAGCCCAATTTTCCAAGAAATCCTTCCCTCATCCTTTTCCTCAAAATCAAACTATGCATTATATGATACTATGTATTAAAGGACCCATCCTAAAATTTGATTTTGTTTGAATAACTTTCGATGTTTTCCATTGTTCCTCGTAAAAAAAAAAAGTAATTTCCATTCTTAAACGTTTTAGAAATGTGATTTAGTAAGTTATAAATTTTAGAAATGGTAATATGAAGTTGCGGTTCTCGAAAATAACTCTTCCTTTTATTTGACTTTATTGTTGAAATATTCTTTTTTAATTTATTTAATATAACGAGACCAATCATCACTTATTTAGGCTAATAAAGAGCAGAGCAAAGAATAATTTTAGATAAAATTAGTTTTTTTTTTTTTTAATGCATTTCTCTGCCACATAAATGTGGAGGCGTGGCTATAAATGTCGTAAGGGGGAATAACTTTTATGACGTGTTTGAGATTCGAACCCACACTCCCTCGGTGTTTACAGCGTATTTTATACGATCTTACCCATTGGGCCACTGGGGTCCCAGACAAAATAATGTGAATAAAAGAATAAATTGTACTATTTATAATTTCGTTTAGTAAAATTAGGGTTAAAACTCTCTTTTCCTTATATCGAATGTTTTTTCCCGAAATAAAATAACATAACTACGACTGCTCCCAAAGTTTGATACAAAATTAAAAGTTTTTCATAAAGAATAAATCAAATAAAAAAACCTTAATTCAAGAATTCTCTAGTGACACTTTTTATGAAGCCGGTTTTTCAACAAGTTACGAATTTTATGATAATCCTTTGATTGTGGCAATATTATTCGAAGTAAGGTTTTAGTTTGCCGGTTAGAATAAGTAGACCAAATATCAACAAGAGGTTTTAGTAGCGATTTTCCGCTAAAAAAATTTAAAGAATTAATATGATTATATATAAATAAGTCAAATTAAATGAAAACTAAATTATAGATGAAAATACTAATGAATATCAAAAATTGTAAGATGAATATTAAGGCTAAATAAAGATGATAAAATAAAATTTAGTTCAAGGGTCGTCTATAGTTACCTTTTTTACGTACAGATAGATTAAAAAATTGTATTTTCAAATTGACAAAGATCAAAAAAATCAACAACTATATCAACTAAATCATAAAGCAGAATTTTTCCACAAATCCTAAAACTTTTCTTACTACCAATGCGAGATAATAAAAAAACAATAATATTAACTGCTATAAAAAAAGAACTATAAATATTATCTTTATTTTGCAAACTCTTAATAATATTTTTTATAACAATTTATATTTACCTTTACACAATACTTTTTATTTTTTGAACAATAAAAAAAAAAAAACAAGAACAAAAAAATGTATTATAAAAGATTGTTTTTCATTAAAACTTTTTTAATATAATCTAATAGCTAAGTAACTCACTGCTTTTTTACAATGAGAAATAGGAACGGATAAATTTAGCACAAATAAATGATATTAGAAACAAAATAATTATCTTTTTAAAACAAATTTGTTCTAAAAGTCATTTATTGTTTATTTATTTTTTATTAAGGGCTAAAAAACAAACCATCATCAAAAAACTTGAATTTCAATACCAACTAAAAATTTTAAATCACTTGATTGAATTCTTATTCTTAAATCAATATCAAAATTCTTAAATCAATTCTTATTCTTAAATCAATATCATCAATTTCTTAAATAATTTTTGATGGTTAGGCATGTTTTTGGACGTTCATGGTATGGATAATTTTTTAAGACTGTGCAAAGTATCAAAACAGCAATAAAAATTAAGAAACAAATTCCTTTAATATTATCACATATGTGTTGGTTGGTACAGGGATGATCAATTATTTTAACACCTAGATCCTGCAACCCGTTGGATAGCCCAACTCCACGAGATGCTTGTTTATCACAGCTAGTAATAAGAGTTAGTTAATGCTCCTGAAAAATTGGATAATGATCGCCTGGTCAATCCCCCTCGCGTCGGTGAAGCCTTCCTAGTAACTCTTTCCTGAGACTCCTCTCCTTTGAGATGCGAGCGTCAGACATTTGAAAAGTACGATTAACGCAATTAGTTCTGATATTCCATATGTTCTTAATATGACAGACATATAACTTCAAAATGGAATACAACTTTACGTTCAACTACTTTAATTAATTACATATATTGTTTTCAAAATTTTCCGTCAAATTGAATTTATATTTTTGTAACTTTTAATAATCATTTCTCTCCTCTCTTCGTTATGCATTGAACAAAGCTCATCATTTTAAAATATTGAAGGTTTTCAAAAGAATTCCTAGGTTATGTTAGGTTAAGGTGACTCTTAGACCGTATTTGGTCCATTGTGATACCACATAGAAGCTTTTCTATCCCACTCGTTAAAACCAATTTGAGCTTTTTGCAAAGCGAAAAATACTCTTCACATTTTTACCTGGTAGGTCGCTAAGGTTGTTGAAGAGATATTTCCCCAAATGGGTATTCCTTTTTGCCGACAAGGCCGGGCAGGTGTAAAGGAGATGGAGAGTAGTTTACAATAGTCGTTTGCGGATAAGCCAAGTCTTCTAGCATGCTTCCCTATTAGACAGTGACCGGTGATTGTACCCATTGTCATTCCAATGTCTGCCTTTTTGAGAGAAAGCAGATCATTGGATCGTCTTAAATCGGTTTTGGACCATATCACTCTTGTGATATTGCACGAGGTCAAGTTTTCAAGAATTTCTAATAAGATAATAATTTATATTTGATATACGTGTATATATATTTAATCTACTATTGACAAAAAATTTGTGATATGTACATGCATCCTTATTTATTTACTCACAATTGTCACTATCGATGCTCAATCAAAAAATCGTCGTCGCTGAGATTAAGATATTTTTAAATTTTTTTTCGCTGATAAATTTTAGCAGTAAAATTTTTTTTTTCTCTAAGCAATAAAAATTAAAAATGTTTTTTATTTTTCGTTTCCCTACAATGTTTGATAAGAGGGGATAAGAGGTAATGTTTCATTTGACGCAAAATAGTTGGGAAAAATAGAAATGAATTTTGCGACTAGTCGACGGTCGGAATTACATGCATTACTTCAAATGCAAAAAAAAATATCCTTAAATATTAATTGAATTGTTTTAAATACAATTTTTTGTGATATAATAATTTTTTTTTTTTTTTTGTCAAATTGTTAGTCTTAACAGAAAAAAATCATTTTGGATCAGTAAAAAATAAATAAAAATTTCAATATATGTCCATTATTGTAACATATATAGGAAATTTGCTGACCTACAACAAATTATTAAGAAAAAAGTTTAAAAATTAATTAAAAATTTCAATTAAAATCAGTAAAATGTCAAAAATATATATTAAATTTTATAAAAAAAAAAAAACAATTGGTGACAATTTTATTTATTTTTTATTGTTATATTATTTTATTAAAAATTGCAATGAGATTTTTTAATTAACTAAAAATGATTTTAATTAACTGAAAAATTTAGAATTTACCATTTTATTGCAAAACAACAAAAAAGCAGTCATTTTTAAACATATCATATAGAAAACTGACATACGAATATTTAATTGTAGTTTTTAACATAACAAAAAAAAATTTAAGCATTTTAAGCCATTTCAAAAAAAAAATTATGTTTTATTCTTTGGACCCGCCAGTCTTTTTACACTAAAACTTTCAGATCATTATTGAGTTAAATTAATGAAACCGTAAAAACGTAAGTCTTATTAAAAATTAATTTTATCTAAAATTTTTTTTATAAACCGCCACCTATTACAGAGCTATAGTCACCTAAAACATTGAAATATACCTTCATATCATCCTTTATATACTGGTAATCTGAACAGCATGAAATTTTTAAAGTTTTATAAAATATCAAAATAAGGGTTACTAATTATCGTATTTTATTTGACTCCATATCACTTGCCTGTATGTTCATTTTGCTGTGTTATCATTTGAATGTATTTCGTTTAACTGGATTTCATTTGGAACCAACTCTAAAATCCTCCCTAATTATATGTTTTATATATACAGTAATACAGTCAAGTGAATTACAGACTAATGAAATACAGTTAAATGATAACATAGGCAACTTGCAAAATAGTCAAATGAAATTGCAGACAAATGACATATAGGCATATGACACGCTCACATCAAAACAATAATGGTATAAATCTGGTAGGTAAAATTTGGTATTAATATTGGTTGTTATGCGTATTAATATTGGTTCTATATGTGAAACCAAAATTTTTCAAAATTTTACGTCCCTCTTATCAAACATTTATATTTAAAAATTTTTTGAAAGGAGAAAAATCCTTTAAGAATATGCAAAAGTTATCTCAGAAAACAAGGTTTTATAAATATACAACTTGTAATATTTTTTCGTTTTAAATAATACCTTATTTTTTAATTACTTCTAAAATTTTAAAATAAATGAAAACATACAAGGATATAAATTCATTATGTGTATAATATATACCCACTTAAGTAGAAACATTTAAGTAATAGAATACAAAATTTTTTATATTGTTTTTTTTTTTTTTCAAAAAATGAAAATCTTCATTTAAAACAACATCGTTTCAATTTATACTAACCATTAAAAATGCTTCCAACAAGTGTAAACTATAAAGAAACACTAAAAAATACATTGAAATAAACATATGTTCAAAAAATCAAACCAAATATCATGATTGAAATTTTATTTTACCAATTTTCTACTACTATATATATATATACATTTTTATTTTTTTCTATTTTTGTTTCTTTAAATACAGAATACAAGGAAAATTTATAATTAAAATGAAAATGAAAATAAAAACAAAAACAATAAAAATAAAACTACATATAAATGGGTATATAAAAGAAAATTTTAGTTTATTTTTTTCTTTTTAACTGTCCATTATAACCATGTATTATACGATCAGATATTTCAGATAATTGCATCGGACTGCACCAAGTGTTCACTATATAATACAAAAGGTAAAGAGAAAATAAAAACAAACAAAAGACAGAACAAAACAAAAAAAAAAAAAAATAACAAAACTATATGAACATGAAAAGAAGTTCATCAAATATCACTACATAACACAATACAACACAGAATAAAAAAAAATAAAAAAATATATATTTAAGATTCTTTACCATTTCACTTTTCCACATAACACAAAAACAAACAATTGAAAAAACTGTTAAGAAAAGAAAACTTTAGACTAAAATTTACAACAACAATACTATTCCCGTAAGGAATAAACAGATCTCCAAAAAAAAAAAAAAAAAACATTAAGAGAACTTTAAAATTTCTAAGAAAATTTTCGAAATTTTCTTTAGGGATCAAAAAACTAAAAAAGCATAATAAAAAATAAATAAATATCTTGAAAAGTTAAAAAAGAAAACCACCATGTTTTAAATTTTATTTTATTTGATTCAATAAATAGAGTTGCAACAGCAACAAAAAAAAAAAAACAAAAGAAGAAGCGAAGAAAGAGAAAAGATATAAAAAATATTGTTAAGGATTAAATGAAATGAAAACCAATCGTATTTCATTGTACATAAACTTTTTTCTATAGAGGAAAATTAAATGCACTAAGTAGTAAAACTAAGATTTTTTTTTTTTTCCAACTATTTTCTTCTTATTGTCAAATTTGAAAAGAATTTAAAATACCACACACAAATTCAGGCACATACATACACACAAACATGAACAATAGAAAAATAAATCTAAGAGTTCAATCATGATTTTTAAAAAGAAAAACAGTTTTTTTTTTTTTTTTTTTTTTTTTTAAATTTAACTTTTCTTATTTATTTTCTTCCTAATTTAACCAAATTAAGAATTTAAAATCGTGCTGTGCATCTAATAATATTTTAAATAATCAAAAAGGGGAAAAGAAAATTTATAGTTTTAAAAAAAAAAGGACTTTTTTGAATTCTAGATTCTTGATGGAGTTTTTGTTTTGTTTTTTTTTTTTTTATTTTGAAATTTTATTGCAACTGTAGTATTATAGGATTTTTTCAACTCGTTTCATTGCTATATAGTTGTATAATATTAAAATGTATACAGGGTGTCCCACGTTAATTTGCACAGAGAGCAGGAGGTGATGGGGAGCGTCACAACGAATAAAAAATTATATGGGAAGAGGAGTCTATTCTGGACCCTTTTCGAGATATGAGGGATTAAAGAGGTTTTAGCGACTTTTCATAAAAAAAACTATAACTTTTGAACGGCTTGCTATAGAGAAATAAAAAAAATACAAATGTCAGCTTTAATTTGTGTATATGATCCCCATATACCCAACAGTTACAAAGTTATGAAGATTCAAAATTATTTAAAATGAAAAAAATTATGTTTCAAATTCAATTTTCTTTTGAAACACCATATATTTTGGGTACTTTTTATAGCATATTTCGAAACGGCCTTATAATTAGTACCTAATAATTTTTTCTCTATCTCTAATAGTTTTTGAGATATAAAGAATAGAAAAGTGTGTTCTTTTCAATCGCTGTCTTATTTTCAATCACAATAGAAAAGTGTTTTTAATTTTCAAAAGTGTGTTAACACATTTTGTGGGTTTTTTTATCTCTCTATAGCAAGGAGTTCAAAAATTATAGATTTTTTTATGAAAAATCGCTAAAATATCTTTAATCACTTATATTTCGAAAAGGGTTCAGAATAGATCCTCCTCTTCTATATATTTTTTTGTTACGTTTTTGTTGTTTTTGTTATTTTTTTGACCATATTTTGGGATACCCTGTATATATGTATATGTATATTTCATTTCTTCAACTTTATTAACTGTTTTATTTTAATTTATTTTTTTAAATATTTTAAAGTATTGTTTACCAAAAATATGGTCAATTAAAATTTTTGTTCTCAACACAATGAATTTTAAAATGTGGCAATTTTAAATAAGAATTCTTTAAAATTTAATGTCAAAAGACAACAAAAAAAAAAAAAAAATGGTGAAATAAAAGTTTTTGAGAAAAATTTCCAGAAAATTATTTTTCTTTTTTTTCTTTTTGTTGCTGTTGGATGTAAAGTTTTCTAATTAACAGATAATATTGAAATTTTCTTTCTATTTTTAAAATTTCAAAATGAAAGTTAACTGATTAAGTGATTAATATTTTAATTTACTTAAGATTTTTGATAAATAAATTATATATTTTTATTATTGTTTTTTTTTTTTTAAATATAAATTGTTATGTTGGAATTAAACTAATAAATAAGAAATTCATTTTGCAAAATTTACATTAATAAATAATGAAATTAAAAAATAAAAATCTGATTAATCAGTCTTTAAAATGTCCTTGAAGGTCAAAATATTTCCTTTAAGTTTCATTTTCGACAAAATGGTTGAAGAATTTGTTTTTTTTTTTGCCTAAAAATACAATTTAAATCTTTTAGATTTTTTTAAGATTTCAGAATTTATTTAAATTTTCTTGGAAATTTTTGTTATAATTTTGAAGTTGAATCAATTTAAATTTAAAATCTATTGTATTGTAGTGTTATAAAAGTATTATGAACATCATTTTAACGATTATTTAAAAAAAAAAACCAAACGTTTAAATTCTTAAAAATCCTTTTGAATTTTCTTGTATTTTTTATAGTTTTAATTTTTTTTTTTTTTTGTTTAACTGAAGACATTTATTTTGATATTCAAATATTTTCTTTTTTTAAATTAATTTTAAAATAATTAAAAATGAATAGACAACAGATAGACAGTTATAAAATAAAAATAATTTAAATAATAAATGAAAATGAAACCATAGCTTCATTTTAAAACTAAAACAAAAAATTTTTAATATTTTAAAATTTTAAGAGTTTCTGACATTGTGTATTTATACAAATTTTTATAAATAATCATAAAATGTTATATTTACTATAAAAAAGAAAAAAAAAACAAAAACAAATCAAATGTAAAGACAAACTTGCCATTACCATAAAAATAACATTGTTCTGATGTTAGAACCAGAAATAATGTATTAATTATTCAAAGATGTGATTCTTTTTAAAAATATTTTTATTTTTTAAATACTTTGTTTTTAGTAATTTTTTAATTAAGATCGTTTTTTTTTTCTCAAACTTTAACTTATAATATGGGATATGGGATTTAAATCCCGCACACGTCGTAAGATTAATCCTTTCTAAGGACATTTACTGCCACGCCTGAAAAGGAAAGACTGTGTGATTTCCTTGTTACATTTATGTAGCAAGGAGATGAACTAAAAAAGAAAAAAATAACTTAACTATATCATCACTCCTTTTGTTTTAATGATGGTTTGTTTGTTTATTATTATTTATTTATTTATTTATTTTTTTCTTTATTTTTCCTCTGTATTTTCCTTCAATATCTTAATTTTTTTTTAATAAACTGAAATTCTGTATACCGTCTTATTTTGCGCCATTTTTTCATGTATCAAATTTGGTTATATCAAAAGCATCCGATCATATGGTTTATACAAAAAATCTTGTTTATATGTGCGTCCTTCATTTTAACAGGTCTTCATTTTAATTATTTTGTCGTCAAGTGATAAAAATCATTATATAAGATCTACTGACATTAAACATTTTCTTTAAAATAGCATAAATTTAGGCTGCTTATATGAAATCTGTCAATATAGAAAATTTTTAACAAATTTCAGAAAAATTATTGTTTAAAAAGATATCTCTTTTAGTGAAAAACTAAAACAAAATTATTAAAATTCTTTATTTATTAATTATTACTAAGTAAAATTTTTTAATAACAACAAAAATAAAAAATGTGAGTCAAAACAAACAAAAAGGTTTTGTGAAACTTTTAAACATTATTATTTTTATGTGTGTCACACAATTTTATTATTATCATAATTATATTATACATACGATCCTGCACTAGAAACTATATATTAACAAGAATTAAAATTTTATTTGATCACATTTTTTTCACCTCAGGCAGATGAAAATCTTTAAATGACACGAAAAATACTCGCTTGGTAGTGTCATATTGTTACTGATTAAAACTTTCTCGTCTTTAGCTAACATAAAGAGATGACAACCCTAAACTGCTAACTGTCAGTAAATTAGGTAGTGATTAGTGGTAGGAAAGTATTATAACAGGAATTCAGAAACTATTAATTTGGAAAGGGAACTGAAAGAAAACGCAGAACCCGTCGATTATTATTTTACTTTGGATTTCGCCTCCCCGTTATTTACTACCTAAGCTTAAAACTATGTATTGATTTTTGATTTTTTTTTTTTTCCAAATTTTTCTTCTATTTTTACATCTCGCAGTTCATTTTATTAAAATTTTATATAAAACACTGCGGTGGATAAAAATTTAGTTGGAGTTATCTAGGAAGTCAGTCCAGCACTACAAGTTGCCTATTGAGGACTCCAGTAGTGTTTGGATGGACGAAACACTCCAAAATTCACTTCATTTTGAAGTTAAAAAAAAAAAAATAAGAATGTTAATGATGGCATGTACATCATGTTGAAACGCATTCGCTCATAAATGTTAGTTTTTTCTTTCATTTATATTTTGTGTAAAACCATGAAAGGTGTTATAAAATTTTTTTGGTATATTCAAAAAATTACATACTTAACTTATTATATACCTACCTATAAAAATAAAAATGTTCACAATTATAAATTCAAAATTGTTAATTTAATTAAAAAATATTTTTTTCTTTTATCAAATTATTTATAAAACCCTTATTCCAAAATGGTAATATGTTTAATGAAATTATAAGTCATAAAAATATCTATTGTGATTAGTAATCGTACCTACAAATGCAATAATAACGGTATAACAACTAAAATATGTAAAAATATAAATAAATTCAATAAAAATAAAAAATCTAATTAGTATTATTTTTTATAAAATTCTTATTCTTTGATTTTTCATATATAATTTCTATTTTAAGTTAAATAAAAGCCAAATTTTTCACAATGGTTCATGTAATTCACATCCGTATTTGAAATGATTTTTTTTTTTGCCAAAGTATAAAAAAAATAAAAGAAAAGAAATAATATTTACCTATGGGGCAAAATATATTTTATTTGTAACTGGTGTTGATTTAGTTGCCACCAATATAAAATGTTTATTTTTTTTCTTTTTCTTTTATTTTTTCCTTTTATTTCAATTGTAATAGAACACCATAACCGCTATTCTTTACGAGATTTCTTTCTTTATATTATTATACATAGGTATATTTTTCTTTTTTTTTTGCTGTTCACAAATTTACACCACCATGTTACAATAATTTTTACTTTATTTTTATATCAAAGCTAATTTAAACAAAACAAATAATGAAACGAAAAAAAAAAACAAAAATACAAAAAAAAAAGAAAATTAAAAAAAATGGTTCGTATTCAAATCT
Organism: Poecilobothrus nobilitatus; assembly: GCA_947095535.1. Lineage (NCBI taxonomy): Eukaryota > Metazoa > Arthropoda > Insecta > Diptera > Dolichopodidae > Poecilobothrus > Poecilobothrus nobilitatus. The sequence continues at coordinate 197,068,974 of OX352774.1, forward strand.
ATGATTATGTCACCAAATTCTCAGGTAAAGCAATTCAACATGGCGTCGTTCTCCTAACAAAAAAAAAAAACTAATATATATATATATAAATAAAAAACAGAAAATAAAATATTTGCTTCATTCTGTTTATTGTTATAGACTTACCCTACCTTATTGTTTATTAGCGCAAAACTCTGTATTCGTCTTTACAAACGAACGTTGTTTTTTTTTTTTTATTCATTTAATGTTTTTTTATGTACAGGTAAAAAAAAATACAGGAATGGATATAAAATAAATAAAATGTACCAATTTCCATTAGATTTGTTTTTAGTGATGAATTAAAAAAACAAAAAAATGTATGAAAATGGTGGAAATTGTAGAAAAGGTAAAAAGTTTATTGAAGAGAAAAAAAAAATCAATTACGAGGTCAGTACCTATTAAAGTTAATTCGAAAGATTTATCAATAATATAAAAGTATTTTGAGCTAAGTCGGGTAAAATATCACCCAAATGCACAATTTTTTATTAATGTTTTAGCCAGAAAAATTTAAGTATTCAATTTTTGATTTTGAATATTTGATTGATTTTATTGAATACAAATCGATTTTATGAAAATGTACAACGTCTTTATACCAATGAAAATACGGGAACAATCAAATAATTATTATATTGGCATTCAACTTTGAGTTTGAGCCAAATAAACGCGTATTAAAACAAATACAAACTTTTCAGAATAAAGTCGTGCGAAAGCGCGTCTCGGAAGCGCTTCTTGGTGTGTATGCGTAACAGTCATATTCATAGATATTTAGGAGTCCCGAAAATTCTAAAGGGAATATCAGCCATAAAACATAAAGTTGATCAAAAACAGAATATAAATAAATGTAAAATGTGGTCTACTACTTATAGAATGTAAGCTATAAAATACAGAATATTTTCAGATTACTTTATGAAGACTCGAACAAGTGGAACCGTTAAATATAGTGTAAAGTACAGATTTTAGTTTGGAAAAATACATAAAAACAGAGTACATAAAAGTATACTATAAGAAAACGATAACAAAAAAATTAATGCTTAGTAAGTTCGACTAGTTGTAGTACTCTACAATAAAGTCGATAAAAATGCCGCATACATTGTGGTACGAGGTACATTGTATATTTTGAAGATTCTCATCAATCCAAGAGAAACAAAATGAATATATTGGTGCATAAAAATTGAATTTTAGAATTAACAGATAAATAAAATAATGTAGAGATTATTAGAGAAAAAATTAAGTCAATTCCAATAGTTCCGGAACTCAAAAAAAAACACTACAAAATTGGTTATTAATACAGAGTAAAGCTAAATATTTCAAATTGCCTTGGGAAAAAGTTTTTATGGACAATACTTGTGTAGAAGTAGAATGTTAGATAAGAAAATTCAAAAACTACCGAAAAAAAAGGTTTTACGTGGTTTGACGTTATAAAAGACATCTTATTTTATAAATTATAAATATATTTCAGTGTTCTTTATCCATTTTATTTATTCTTCTTTTGGAAATTTTTAACAATCGAATGTGTCAACCGGGTTTAATTATTTATTACTGAAGTTAATTTTCAGAGTTGATTTATTTGGACTGGATTTACACTTCCACTTCAATTTTTCAGATTTTTCTCGCTTCGCTAATCTAATTCTTAATGCATCTAGCTTTTATATTCCTTCGATTTGATTTTCATTTTTCAACTTTATTTTTATTGCATTCGTCATATGTTATTAACCTACACTTCTTTAAATTATTACACCACCCCTTTATGTTAAGAGTCCATGAGTGGCTTTTAGGCACTATAATATGTATTTTCTCTCACTCCAAGCTATTCAATCAAATCAAATAAATGTTAATTTTGATTTTTGTTTATTGAAAAATTTCAATTTGTAATCGTTTACTTAAGTCCTCTGCAGGTATTTCTAGATCTACATTAGTAACAATAACAATAATTTTAATTTAATTTTTGTTTAATAAAAAAGAAAAAGGAATAATTTAATTTTTTTTTTTTTTTCACAAATTACAATTTTACACAATAATATTAAAATTTATATTCCCCAAAATGTTTATATTTTCTAATGAAACAATATTAGTTTTGTTTTTTCATTTTTTTCTTCTTTTTTCAATATTAAATCCAAGGAGATGTCGCCAATAATAATTAAGTTACAAAATGAAAAATTCTCAAGAAACTTAACAGTAATAAAGAAAAACAAAAATTTCCCTTTTTTTTCATTTTATTCTCTGCAAAAAAAAAATTCACTATAAATTTACAAATTTAAGGAAAAATTATTTATATATATTTTTTTTTTTTATTATCTTTGCTTAATATTTTTACTTTTTATTCTTTAAATTAATTTTTATTCTGGTTTTTTCTTTAACAATTGCTTACAATTTCACAAATCCACCAGTACAACAGTAAAAAAAAAAAAAAAAAAAATCCTTCACCACAAAACCTATGTTATATTTTATGCGGTTTAAAATCAAAGACCACTTTAAGAAAACTTTTGTATGAAAAATTGAATCAAAATGTATATGGCGAAAGAAAACGAAAATGTAAAATGTTTCAAAAGAATTGAAAATTAAAAAAAAAAAAGAAAACAAAAAAAAAAACAAAAAAAAAAAAACCAAAAAGAACAAAATTAATTTTTGGAAAGAAAAATTTAAAAAAAAAAATTTATATAAATATATAAATGGTGAAAATGCAAAATTGTTATGGTGTGATGTCATATGGTGTTTCAGGTTCTTCCCAAACAAAAAACAAAAATGGTAGAAAAAGTAGAAGACATAAGAAAAACATCATTTTTTCCCTATAGAAAAATAAATATGAAAATGGAACTTAAATGTTCACGTTTCAGTACACATGTATGATTATAGGATATATGTGCATAGTACATACCTATTAATGTAAACATATATATATATATATATATATATATAAATGTATATTAATGAAAATGTATAGCAAAAGGTATATATTAGTACATTATTTTATGGTGAAATATGAAGATCTAGAAAACAGATGAAAATTGATTTCGTTTCAGGGAATTACTGAAAAAAACATCAATTTGGTGTTTTTTTTTCAATTTTTTTTTTTCCAAATTTTTGTTTTCGGTTTTTTTTTTCTGTGCTCCTGAATTTTCATTGTTAAAAAAATAAGCATAAGAAAACAAATACAAAGAAGAAAATATGAAAAACTTCTAAAAAGTAAAGTAAACATTTGTCGTGAAAATATGTACTGTTTCTTTTTCTTTACTTTTCTGCTATTTTTTGAACTTCTTTTTACTTCGCTTTGGTTTTTTTGTTTTTTTTTTTTTTTTTATTTTACATTCATTCGTGTGGTAGTAAAACAAAAAAAAAAATAAAATAAAAAAATAAAAAGGACTTCATAACCAATGAATTTACCAATGTTTAAAAACGTTCATAGTTTATATTGCTTACTGAACTGAACTGAAAAAATTCTTGCATACCTGAATACACACACCTTTACTTTAATTTTTTTTTTTATTTTTTCATTTTTCAAATTCAATTTTTTTTTATTTTGAATTTTTTTTTTTTTTGTTCCTTTTTGAAAATTTTTATACCTTTAACTTTAAGTTCCTAAGTTGTGTTTTCTTCAATTTACATCAATTGAATTTGTTTTTTGTTTTTTTATTTTTTTTTTATATTGCTTTAGAATGTTTTTTTTTTTTGTTTTTTATTATTTTATTTTGCATTTTTTTTTTTTTTTCTAAATCGATATTCACTGTTTTTAACTTAAATATAAAAAAAAAAAATTATTTCTAGATCGATTCCGAGAGGGCAATTTTAATAGAAATGACTAGAAGAAGTTCATTAAAAAATAATTGAAAGCTGCTAATAGTTTTTTTTTTTTTTATAATTTAGTCATCATAGTATAAGACTTCAGATTTTTATCTGAGTTTATTCTAGAAAAGTTGTTTGAATTTAAACCATGTTTTGTTATTATTAACTATTTCTATTTTTACTGATCTGAGCCGTATTTAATAAGGTCCGCTTACTTAATTTTGCCCATTTGGTTTAATTTTAGAGTTTGTCATTTGATGTTATATGCTGATCTTTCGATACTATAAAGTATACTTCTCCATTATCATATTTTATAAATAGTTGAATACTTATTGGTTCGAATACATAAAACTGAACTTAAATTTAAATCTCACTTTTCGGAAGAAAACTAGTTCAAGTGTGATATTTATTTGAAAAAAAAATGATATTTGAGTTCAAACATAGTTTTATGCATTTTACCTATTGATTCAAGCCCTCTGTTGTTTTCCATATTGTTTCATTTCGAACACTTTATAATTTTAAATATTGTATCTATTGTTAGCCATTTTCGTTTTTACCTATAGTTTTAAAATGTCTATATATAATATTGTCTATTTAATTTAGTTCGCAGATATCTTCAATTTTATATTATGTATATGTAGTTGATTCGATATTCGATTAACTTACCAAATATTTTGGGAATAAATATTAATCAGTTTTTTTTTTTTTTTTTTTTTTTTGTAGAGAAATGGAATCAACTATAATTTCCCAAATGGAATTGCTCTGAAAGAATCGGTTATTGAAAAAAAAAAAAAAAAACAAAAAAAAAATTTATATTTTCTCACATTTTTTCTCATTATTCCAATTTTTTATAAAAACCTACCTACTATTTTCTTACTTTAATATTTTCTTTCTCTTTCTAAATTTTCTTTTTTTCTTTTTATTTTTTATTTTATATTTTTTTACAAATAAATAATGTTCTCGTCGTGTTTTTCATTTAAAAGTGATAAAAAAAAAAAAAACAACAATAAAAACAAAAATAAAATATAATAGAAAAAAAAAAACAGGTGAAAAAAAAAATATAAGTCTAATTCACTCGATAATACTTGTAGATCAAACAGAATGGAATAGAATTGATAAATTTTATTCAGATATAAAAAAAAAAAAGAAAAGAAATAATCAAAATAATAATAAAAATCAACAAAAAAAAAAGTTTCACCTTAAGAATAAAAAAAAAAAAAAAATTCTTTACAAGTTACAGTTACTATTACCGTTACAGATTTTTAAGATGTATTACTTTCATTGCAAATAGTAATATCGTTTACTGTTTTGTTTTGTTTTGTTTTTTTTTTTTTATTGTATGGGCTAAGAATAGAAAAAGTTTACGAATGACGTAACCATATCAGTTATATAATATCATAGGTGTTTATACTTGAGATATATATATATATATATACATTTTTTTTTGTTAAGTTATTTTATTTATTATTCCCCCCTTTTTTTTTACTTCTGTTTCTTTTATTAATGTTGTTGTTGTTTTCTGTTTTCTTTTTTGTTATTGTTACATATTTTCAAGGAGTAATCAAGAATTTCATTCACATCTACACTAATACAAATAAAAGTAAAAAGGAAAAAAAAAAAAATTGATTTGTTCTAATCTTGTATTCAAAGTAAAAGATCGTGGAAATTTTTCACCTGTATAAAATATATAAATTTTTTTTTTTTTTTTTTTTTTAGTTGTAAGTTATTTTCCTTTTAACAAGAGTAGATGACAATTTTTTTGTACCTTTACATAAACATATACATATATAGATAGATATATACATTATATAAATTTAATATATTTTTTATCTTGAAGTTTATTTTGTTAATTTTTTTTTTTTTTTATAAATTGAAATAAGTTGGAAAAAATTGTTTATTTCAGCTTTAAAAAAAAAAAAAAACAAAATATTAGAAAATTAGCTCTAGGGGATGGCTTGTTATTGTAAATAAAAGCACTACTTAAGATTAAATTTGTATATAGTTTCGTCAAGTTATTGAAATGTTAAATTTTTATGTAAAAATATCGAAACATTATTATTTTTTCTTACTTATATTTTCAATATCAAAATTTTACTTTTAACTTTTTTTTAAATAAATGTGAAATTGTGTGAATTGTTCGATTTTCAAATTGAAAAGGTAGGTACACGTTTTTCATACGAAATGCTGGTTAGGATTTCTATTATTGTGTGTTGTTTATTGTGATTAGCAGGCGTCATTTTTTTATTTAATATTTTAATTTATTTTTTCATGTATATTTTATTATATTTATATTGTATTGTTTTGAACATAGACCTACACATAATGAATAAAGACAGAAACTGAAGAAAACGAAATCACAATTTACCCCACTATTTATAATCTCCATTATAGGAAAATCAAAAAACAAATAATGGGATAACTAAATTAAGCCTTAATAATTCCGAAAAATAAGAAATTTTTTGAAAAATTTTCAAAGCAAACATCAAAATTCTGAATTCAAAAATAAAAGTTTTTGATTTTTTTATTTATAAAAATGTTGCTAAAAGTCTACTCGATTTTCGTAAAATTATTTGATATAGAAAAAGTATATTAAGTGTTAGGGTGCTTAAGTGAAAATTAGACTTCTACAGCATTATATAAAAGTACTAGGGGCCCCTGTTAATATGTAGTCAAATTCTATGTTGAATCCCAATTCATATAATAGACAGTTGCAGTTTAGAAAAATTGAATTTATGGAAAAAGTACAATCCGTAAAAATTCAGAAAGCAAAACCAAATTCGTCAAAACACTAACTGAAATTATTTTTAAAATAACGCCAAAATAGAATTAAATTGTATAAAGAGCCTGTAGTTGGTGTACGTATATTTAGAATTTAGATTATTTGGTATTGTGAGTGAGGACTATTATGTCTATTTATTTATCGAGTTCGAAATAAATGTTTTAAAGGTACGTGGTGAAAACAGAATAGGTACCCTTAAAACATTCGGAAAATGCACAAACAAAGGTTGGAGCAAAATACAGTTAAATTTTTTTAATGAGCAACGTTGTCTGTAACAATATTGCCGTTGTTAGTTTTACCTTGCCCTAATGTGAAAAATTTAAAATCTAAAAAGACCCTATAGGTATTTGTTGTACAATCCTTGATTAAGATTGTACATGTAACATGGTACAGAGGGCGAAAAAACCGTACAAATATTACCACAATTGTACAAATGGTAACCCTGCATAAAATTGACATACAAAATATTTAAAAATAAAAAATTATTCAAATTTAATTTTGGTTATAAGAACTGCTGTATACTCAAATTTAAGTATATGAGAAGAAATTGAATTCAAAAAAGAATACAATTAGAAAATCGCTTCAAATAATATACAAACATTCATACATAAATGCAACAATTTAATAGAAAACTAAAAAAACCAAAACAATTATATATTTGAATTTTAAAGAGACTCGCCCGCTGGTTATTCATAAGTACATACTTAGATACGTATTGATTATTAATATCAGATTAATATCATTCATCATTATTTAAAATTTCAATAAATATTGTGATAAATGACGATTTTTATCAATTTTTAAATTTTTTTCTTTACACATGCATAAGTTAAGTACATTACATACATATAGCCAAAGAATAGTTGAGCCTTTGAGGTCGAGTCGTGTCGAGTTGAGACTCATGACTCGAGAGGAAAAAAAGAATACACAATTTTAAAGAGAGTAAGTGAGAATGTCTCTTATAATTTTTTTTTTTTTTGTTATTCTGTTCTGTTGTGTTTTGTGTACATTTTGTTACTATACAACTACCGACTATCGTAGGTACCATAGCATAGGTACTACTGTAATGTAAATATGAGATGTGTTGTTTATGTTTTATTATTGTATAGGTTTTATAGTAGAAAAATCGTAAAAAATATGTCGTTACTGATGTTCAAAGCTTGACACGGAATTCATAATACGTAGTGTGTGGCTGAAAACTACTAAATTATAACTATAGATAAAAAAAATGAGTATATTGATAAAAGTATCATTCTGTACAGCAATTTCTTTTAACAAAACATACTAACATACAAAACTTAACAGTCAATTTGAACAGTTTATTAAAGAAAGTTTCCAAGCATTTTCAAAATTTAGTCAGTATATTAAGACTTTTATCGAACATAAAAAATTGAAATGATTTCAGGTTTTTAATGTGTTGTTTATCAATATACTAATAATTTTTGATAATTTCTATTAGGAATAAAATTTACTGGTATAAAACAATGATGAAAAATTCAAAACATTGACAATTAAACTTCAAATAAAAACGAAAAAACCGTATATTTCAAAAGTCAATTGAATTCAATTTAAAAAAGAAAAACAAAACTAAAGAATTTCAAATATAGATTTATATCTTCACAAAAAAAAAATTAAATATTATTTCGAAAAAAAAATGATATTTTTACTTACCTATCAATCATCAATAATGCAAAAATAAATTTATTTACAAAAATGTCATAACATACGCATGTCATTTTCTATTTACAAACATATCCTTTCAAAATTCTATAAAAATAAAATGACAGATAGTATTTATCTATTTATATTAGATTTACATGATTTAAATATATTATTTTTTTTATATATTTAAATTTAAAATAAAAATTAGGTAATTCTTAATATAATTCAATTAATAGAAAAATTTTCTTTTTGTTTTTTAAAGGTACATACACTGAGAATTTTTTTATTTCCGCATTTTGTTAAAATTTATTATCAACAATATAAACAAAAAAAAGAAACAGACAAAAATAAAAAAATAAAAACAAAACAAAGATAAAAAATAAAAATAAACAAAGATAGAAAATAAAAACAAATCTATTTTCTGATCGTAAATTGTCAACCATTTTGTAGATATTTCTTATTTTTTTTTTTTTATTTTTCCTCATTACTTTTTTTCTCAGATTACAGCATCACCATTATCACCACCACCACCACCACCACCACCAACACTATTATCACTAAGCATAAAAGCGCCAGCATTAGTCTAATAAGTAACAGTCAAAATAATAACAGAGAGAGAGAAAGAGAGATACTATAATATCAAATAATAAAACCACCATTAGAGACCATACAGCATTTATAGCATCGCAACAAATTTAAAACAAAAAAAAAAAGAAAATTCTGATGGTTGTGAAAACTAAATTTAAACAGTTGTTATTTTTTTTATTTTATTTTATTTTATTTTTATATTTTTTTCTTATTTTGTTATTTGTAAATCTTGTTTTTCATACTCTTTCCCTTTTATGTTCTCATATTTTTACTGGCTCAATGTTTTTCATTTTATTCAATCAGTCAGTGTGACAAAAGATAAGTAAATTGTGGAGAAATGGAAAGGCGAGATGGAAATTTTCCAACATGTTTATTAAGTGAAAAATAAAGTTAAAACTTCAACTTTTTGTTTTGTTTTAAAATGAAACGATTTATTTTATATTTTCTTTATATTTTATTTTGTTTATTGTGAATGGAAAAACTTTTTCTCACATTATTTTCGAAATGATTTTTTATTTTGGTTTTTTTTTTTTATTTTTGCATATTTTTTCCATTTTTTATTTTTATTTAACTTTTTTATGTCCTTTATTTTTCTCTTTTGCTTTTTTTTTTTGTTTTGTATTTTGTCTTATGTACTCTTACCATAAAAATAATAAAAATCCTTTTGAAATAGTCCTAATTTTATTGTTTACTGTAACAATTTACTGTTGTTCTATACTGTAACGGTTATTCTGTTTGATTGAGTTGAATTTATTCATTTTTTTGTTTTTCTTTTTTTTTTTTTATATAAATATCAAATAAAAAACCTGGTTTATGAGAATTTTCTATAAGGTTTAGATTTGTATTTTTTTGTTTTTATGTCGAATATAAAATATATAACGGTATATTATTTGTTTGTTTTGTTTTTTTTGATTTTAAAAAACTGTTTTAAACTTTAATTTCCAATTTATAAAAATAATGAAATCATTTTTTTTTATATTTTTATTTTCTGTTTCTTGATGAAAACTAATAAAATCCAGTGAAAATTAAAGTTTGAGATATTAGCTAATAAACCAGGATTTATTGTGTTGTCTGTATTAGAATCCAATTTTAAAAGATTTCTTTGTTTTTTATTCGGTTTAATCCTAATTTTTTTTTTATTCAGCCCAACAAAAAACAAATGTATTTTTAATGAAAAACTTTTTATATACATATATGTATATTCACTTTCTTATACATATATACATATATATACATTTATATACATATTAAGAATATAAGAATTGGAATTGAGAAAAAAATTTAATGTCAAACATTTTGATGGATCTTGAAGTTGAATTCCAAAATATAATTTAATTTTCCTTTATGATTTAAATTTTTCAAAAAAAAAAAATTAAAGAATAATTGGATTGTAACTATCAGATTACAAAATAAGTCTTAGTTGTTTTACAACCAAAATATGAAATTTATGCAATTATTTGTTTATTTTTGTGTATAGCACCTTAAGTTAATTTTCCATATAAAAGAATTTCTTTATAAAATTTTCCAAAATCTTGTAAAATTATTTGATATTGCCAAAAAAGAAAAACTTTAATTATAAAGTTCAAATAAAAATTATTGAACCCATACCAGAACCGGAAGTATTTCTTAAAATTAATTTTTTTTTTTATTTTTACTTTATGATGAAAATTTGTAAAATTATTCAGAGAAGCTGCACGACTGTTGAACTTTAATCAACTGAAAACCTTTCATTTATCAAACCATCCCTAATATAAATGTAGGTACACTTTAGTTTTCGGGATAAGGATGTAGAAGAATTGTTTGGGAAAATTAAGAGGGTATTTGTAACAACAATTTAAATTTCCAATGTTCTCAACGCCAAAATATATGCATCTTTCTATACAGTTTAGTATTGTTCTAAAAATATTTTCGATTACATAGATCATATATATATATTATGTTACTCAAATATTATTCATTTAAATTTATGTTTAAGTAATATGTGTAAGTGTATTATATCAGATATTCAAAAGGATAATAAATCCGTTTCATAAATTTTTTATTTATAAACGGATACAAAATTCATTACATTATGAATTTAAAAAAAAAAAGTTTTTGTTGATTTTATCAATTTTAACAATTTCAGACCAACAATTTTGATAATACTTAGCCCCTTGTAAAAAGGCCTGTTTACTTGACTTTATAAGTGACTGGTTAATAGAGCACTAAAATAAAAAAATTAAAAAAATAAAAAACACAAAAAAATCAAAAAAAAATACAACCAAACTTAAAATGTTTATAAATTGTAATAAAAAATAATTTACGTACATAAAATGGATCCTTCCATTTATTAAAGTAATAGAATAATAATATCTATAAAATTATATATAAATACTGTATATAACATCGTCTTTGCTCGTTTTTACCGTTAAATTATATTCTTACTTGTTCTTTTCAGTTCTTTTTTTTTTTTTTATTTTTCTTATACTTTTTAACTTCATTATTATTGACGTCATAAATTAAAAGAAAACCTCTGGTAAGAAAAATATTATATCAGGGCTCAACATCGCGTTTTGTGTTTTTTTTACTCTGAAACAAAAAAAGAAAAAATAATACAAAAAAGAAAAATATAAACATTTATTTAGAAAATACGCAACAATATGTATATGTATTTTATATCTATCTATACACAACAAAAACAAAAACAAAAAAACAGTTAGACTGGAAAGGTATAAGTAGTTCAAAATTCAAGACTTTCATAATGTTTCGTTGCTTTATCATTTTTTTTTGTTCTTGTTGTTTTTGTTCTTGTTTTTTTTTGACTTTATTCAATTGTTTTAAAACGAAAAAAAGAGCAAAAACAAAAACAAAAAAACAAAATTTATAACTTTTTTTCATGATTTACTATTTCATGGTTATTTTAACGCATAAAAGGTGTAAAGAGGACTTTAAATATAATTCTATTTCATTCACTCTCTATATATACATATACGATAATATTATATCTATTACAATATTTTCATTAAATTGCTTCTACAATGGGGCAATAAAAATTGTGCAAGAAAAATTTATTTATATTTGCATAGTAAATAAAAACAAAAAAAAAAAAACAATAAAAAACAAAAAATATTTTAAAATAATGATCTACAAAAAAAAAAAAAAACAAAAAACAAAAAAATAGACCTGAATTGTAAGATATTTTTTTTAGTGACTATTAAATAAAAAAAAAAAAAAAAACGTTACGCAACAAAATATTTAAAATTGTGAAACAGAAAAATATTTTTAATACAAAAATAAACACCAACATTTAATAAAAAAAATTTCCAAAAATATTTTTTTATAACTTTTTAAATTGATATTTTTGTGTTTTTTTTTTTTGTAAATAAAATTATGATAATAAATTTTAGTACGCTTTAAAGTAGGGATGGCAACTATAATATATTTAGTCTAGAAAAATTCATTTTTAATTACATGAAATATTACTGAATAGTTTTAAGTTCTGCGTAAGCAGAAACCAATATATATATATATATATATATATATATGAGATATTTGAAAATGACATAAATAAGAAAATTAATTAAAAAAAGTAATTTATTGGTTTTGATTAGCGTTAAATATCTTCTTTTTTTTTAATGGTAGAATGTGGCACGATTTATTGATTTATAGATTCAAGATTTTCGGTATATTAAAATTTAGAAAAAAGTTTTTAGAAAATTTTTTTTTTTTTTTTTGAATTCATATATAGTAAACTTTACTTGAAACAAGAAGAAAATAAAATCAAGAGTTTCTGTAAAAATTTATAGTTGAAAAGATTTCATGGAATATTTACTTTGTAACAAGCAAGGTGTTAATTTATTGATAAAGCGAAATAGTTAGATAATTGAAAACCATCTATTGCTAAACTGACAAATCACAATATGAAAACTATGGATGGTTTATTTATAATAAATGTTCAATATTTGTTTTTCGTTTCTTATCTATGCACCGTATTGGATGTTTGGCGATTATACAATGTTTTTTTTATTATATATATTTTTAAAGTTTCTTTTTAATATCTTTTAATTTAAAAAAAAAAAAAAAAGAGGGATAAAGATCAAATCATAATCTATAATTATAATTTAGTAGTTTTCAGCTACACACTACGTATTATGACATTCCGCTAAGTTTTGAATACAAGTACATATTTGGATAAAATTTTTCTATTACAAAATCTACATTAACATATTATAACATAATGTACGTATGTTTAGAATCATGATTTTTTTTTTGTTTACTTTTGGAATCAAGAAATTTTGTATCCCATACGATTTTTTTGTAATTTAAATGTTACGGTAATCATACTTACACATCAGCTACAGGACCCCTAGTATGAATATAATGTTATGTATGTAATATAATATATGTATATGTATTACATTAATCAAAAATTAAGCCTCTTTATATTTAATTTTTCTTAAAAAATAGGTACCCAATTAAAAAAAAATTTTTTTTAACCGATATACATATACAAATAATCTAACCAAAAAATCCAAAATTACATTTTTATCATTAACACTCTGTTTCAAAACACAAAAATCAAACAATCAAATTCGGAAAGTAAATATAGGTAAAGGGTGACAATTGTTTTAAAAGATATCTCAATATTTACTATAATTATAATCTATTAACTACGGTTATTTTGATTGCCAATCAGCTTAAATATATTATTAAATTTATTAAAAATTTGTAATTTAAATGCAGATTTTTTCCACATATATGAATAAAAAAAATTTTTATTGAAAAATAATCAAAGTTATTTAGAATATTGAGCAAAATTTATCTGCATGGGCATTTAACTTTTTTCTGATGCATTTTTTACAAAACCGAAACTCTAAAACTAATCCCAAAAAAAAAACAAGGTAGAATGTAAACGAAAGGTTTTTTAAATTTTCAAAACACAATAAAAACTGTTTAGAATTGTGACTTGCACAAAAATTTGAAAATTTAAGCAATAAAATTCAAGAAATTTTTTGTAATTAAAACAAATGTTAAAATAGGACTTTTCTGGAATTTTGAGGGGCTGTAAGGCCGAAACCCTATATAACTAAGAAAAACTGTTAACACACGTAAAAATATATTACTAGAGCTTTAATTTTTATGTCTTGCCGAAGAAAAATTTGTACAGGTGCCTAAGTAACAGGTGCCTAAAAATAGCAAATTTTCAATTTTTCAGCCCTAATAGCTCTTAAACAGGGGGAGGCTAAAACATTTTCTCAAAATTAATTTTTTTATGACACCTACCGATGGTTAAAATTTATTTTCTCTATCTTTAACGGTGTGGAAGTTTTGTAAACAGACGGACGAACGGACAGAGTGAAACTAATAAGCACATTTTTTCAATTTTTTTTGGAAATGTGCTAAAAACCTGGTCATCACTGATATAAAAAAAGAAAAAAAAAAGAAAATCGAGTCTTTAATTACTTCATAAATATCCAGTTTTTGTATAAATTCTGCTGAAAAAACTTTTTCAAAAACTTTTTGTAATTTTTAACCAAGGGACAAAAAAAAAAAAAAATTTTTGAAACCTTTATTGCATATCATAAATTATAATCGGATTAAAAGTTTTTTTTTTTTTTTCCAAAATTTTCTCTCTTAGAAATTTTTAAAAATTTAATTAAATTAAGTTTTTTTTTTTTTTTAATTTTTTTGTTTTAACGTCGAGACTTAATTTTACTTTTAGAAGCACTTTTTTTTTTTGTTTTTTGTTTTGTTTTGGAATATTATGAAAAACTCAAATTTACAGATCAACATTATTATCTATTTATGTAATATACCTATAGATATTATACTACATATTATTTAAAAAAAAAAAAACCGAAAGGAAAAGTTTTAAAATATAATTTTGCTGATTATAACTTTGAGAACTTCATATTTTCAATTTAATTTTAATATTAACTGAAGTTTCTATTATGTTATAATTATTTTTTTTTTATACCTATTGTTTGGTTTTATGACCATGATACATACATATGATACATATTTTTAAATTTTCTATTTAATACATAATATCATAATCTAGCTACTGTCATAATTCAGTACCTATATTTAATTTTCAATTATAAGTATTTTAAATTTTAATGCGATTTTATTTAAAAATTAAAAATAAAATTTTAGTTGAAAAAACAAAATGTATTATTTTTTTTATTCTGAAAAGAAAGTAATTAAATTCGTAAACGTCAAAAAAAAACAAAAATTGACAGTTTATTTTTTAACAGTATAATATTGTTTTTTTGAAATTTTTTTTTTTTTATTAGGATTTAGTATTTATGAAATTGACAGGAATTATATCAATTACATTACAGTTATATAGTACATATATAGTTCTTATTATTACACCTACACTAGGCGGGTATAACTAACTATTTCTACATAATAGCTACATTATAAATAAAACAAAAAATAAAGGAAAAGAAATTTAAGAACAATTAATATTTTTTAATGTATGAAAACAAAGTTTGACGAAAAATTAACGTTTCAATAAATGGGTTAATTAACATTTTGGTCGCCATAGAATATGTCAAATCCCAACTCATTTTAAAATAAACTATAACAAAATACTTTTACTTTTACTGAACTTTTACTTACTTTTACTTTACTTTTAATACTGATAATTAATTTTCTAATTAAAATACTACCAAAAAAAAACTCTAACATTGATAAAAAAAAATCAATTATAAGTATACTGCCAAGATGTTATTTATGTTACTGTCAAAATAAAAAATTTTACTGAGAAAAAAATTATTTTTACTGACAAAATTTAGATTTATCTTGGCAAAAAAAAAAAAATAGATATGACTATATTCATATTAATGTTCAAATTAAATCAATTCTTTGTTATTTTAATTAATAAAAGTAGATACGTTCGTGATTTATTAAATAATTTCATAAAAACTTATTTTATCATTACATTATACGGCTTTCACATGTGGACCGTACGTATTCCAATGACTGTCTTTCAAAATAGTAGGCAGTTCATTATTGTAACCTTCAGTTAGTGTTAAAATAAAAATACAAAAATTAGGATTTTTAAATTAAAAATCTTCATATAAAAAGGTACAAAATAAAAAAACAAAGTGAAAGCTAATTTAATTTGATTGAGGAATAAAATTTAAAAAAAAAAAAAAACATATTTTATACGTATAATATTATAAAAAAAATTGCTTTAGACACCAATACACGAAATAATATTCCAAGTAAAAATGAAAATTCATTAAGAAACGATCTGTTATACATACATATATTTTGCAAAAGGTATTAAATCACTTTCTAAAACTTTTAATCTTTGCTCTCAAGAAAAGTTTTTAAGAAAAAAAAAAAAACAATGCAACCACCCTTTGCCCTTTTAATGAATTGAATACATATAACAAAAGAATAAAAAAATTTCTTAAGTAGCTTTCCTTTGCTATTCATGTCTCTTTTTCTCATTTTCTTCTATAATAAATTCTTTGAATAGAAAATTAATTTTTTTGTTATTTTTATGAATAAAAATTAAACCATACCATAACTTTTATATTGAAAATTATACACATAATGTAGAAGAAAAATTTTGTAATTTTTTTTTGTTTTTGTTTTCTTTTTAACTTATTAAGTATAAACTTCTTTACCTGACACCGCGTCGCCTACATAACAATATCAAAAATATTAAAAAAGAACTACAATCATCACCAATACTACTATTACAATCCATAATCATCATTGCATGCTACAATTTCCACTTAAACTAAATCTCTATGAGACCAATTTTATGTGTCAAGTAATATTAGTAGTAAGAAAACGTTTCTTGTTACTGCCTACTAATGTTTCTATTGTTTAGTGTATCTTCTTTCTAGAAAATAAAAACAAAAAAAAAGCATTGTGATACATGAAATATTGCGACAGGCATAAAATCCTTGGCCTTAATAAGATGTGTATGGTATGTCAAATGAATAGAAAGTAAAAATATAAAGAAAATAAAAACAAAGTAACATTTTATTCATTCACAATATATTCATACGACATCATACCATGTAACATATACCACAAAATATGAAATCAAATCGTATTACAAGCGATTTTTTTGTTTTCTCTACATTTTATTTTTGGTTTTTGAATTATTACCTAAAATACAAAAACAAAAAAATAAAAAAAGAAAATTTTGAATAGAAAAAAAAAAATTAAATAAGAAAAATAATTATTAAAAGTAAACACAAATAATTTCTTTCAATCTTTTTCTTTAAATTCCCATACAAAAACAGAAAAAAAATCAAAAAAAACGTAGTCTGTAAGTTTTTGATAGTTACTAGATTGGTACTTGGACTTTTTTTCCACCTATTCCTTATTCCGTATTTATTCATTTCATATGCTTAAAATATATTCTTCTTCCAAAAAATTCTTTTGAATCATTGTTGTGTTGTGTTGTTGTAGTAGAAAATAATACAACAGTGATAACAAGAATAGTATAAATATAGTAGAGTTAGTACCATTTTACAGTTGGACTCTTTTTAACATTCTAAAGAGATTTTATTTATTTATTTATATTAATATTACATACATAAATGTAATGCAATATTATTGAACCATCGGCTACTAAGGCCATTATAGGTTTTTATACTATTATTAAATTATATACTAATATTATGTATTTTGTTTATATTATATACTATATATTTACATTATATTAGGTCGTAAGGGGGGTATGTAAAGAAAAAAACTTACGACCTGTGCAGGGATCGAACCCACACTCCTTCGATTAATACCTAAAGAGATAATTAGAATTTTTTTCTTTTAAATGTTAAATTTAATTGCATACTTTTAGGCTGCTTACAATACTGTGTGCTTTTTAACAATTAATAACAATTACAAAAGTTTCTAGAACATTAATCCATCTTATATTTAAAGATACATTGTAGGCTATTAAATCCGGAAATATAAAAATCTAACGTAATACTTTTTTATAGACCAAAGTTTACAGTTTCATTAAAGTATCTTTAACATAGTTCAAAATTTAAAGTAAGGGTCTTGTCTAATAGGGGATCCTGTCATTCCACACACTCTAATTTCTCTTAATATTCATCGAAATATTGGAGCATCATCTCTTTTTTCTAAATATCTTATGAGCGAATGACACTTGTTATATTAAATTTAAATTAAAAATACCTCATCTCAAACGATTCCAACCTAACACAAGAAATTATGGAAGTTCTCCATCACCATGAAAATTCTTAGAATGTTTAATACTGATTATGAGAACTCTTTAATTGACAGAACAGCATAAATATGGAAGATGATTCCATCAAATAGTTCCATGCTGTCCGCGATGTTCCATTTCAGAAGTTGCAATTATTAAAGAAGAACCTTTTTAAATTTGTTTCTGATTTCTGATTTGTTCTGATTCTGATTTTAACTCCAACTTATTGTTCTATTTTTTTCCTCACTTTCTCTTTCTTTTAGTCAAACTTACACTAATGTGGTACAAAGGAATTCCGTCGTAAAGTTTGACTAGTACATGAAGAAATAAAAGTCAATAATTAATTTTTTAGTTTTTGCCTAGTAGAATCAAGGTAAAATATCTAAGAAAACTAAAACCAAACTTTGTATCCAAAATTTCAAAGATGTCCTAATTTTTTTTTTCTTCAAAATGTATTTACATATTTAATTTTTAAAGGCAATATTATTATTCGGTAGCATCAAAAATCATGCTCAAAATTTAGGGTTATCATATAGTGCCACCTCTACTGTACATATTATGGTATAACTATATTTTGACTATAGATTTACAATATTAAAAAATCCATTTACCGTCATATATATAGTAAAGTGTTTTTGACAAACAATTTCAGACAAAAAATAGCTAAAAGTAACAAATAAAAATTCATTTCATATCCAAACATAAAATTTTCTTTCCTTTTTAATTTCTTTCCATTTTCTTTTTTTTACAATTTATTTAACGTTGTATTCGTGTTTTATTATTTTTGATTTTGTTTTGTTTTTTTTTTTTACTATTTTGAAAACGGCAACAACAGAAAATAAAACCAATGAATGGAATTTATGTGATATCAACAAGAAATATGCCAAAAACAGATATTAACATTCACATTTTTAGCTAAATAAGAAAAAGATTACGTTTAAATCATATTATTATATATTATTTGTGTGTCTGTATGTGTGTGTGATTGTATGTCTAAATATAATTGAAAAATTATGAATATGTCGTTTCTATTATTATTTGTTTATTTAAGAATTTTGTGGATTTTCAAAAGAAAATCTGTCATAATGTTGTATAATTCTTTGAAAAAAAAAAAAAAACTGTTATATTATATTAATTACGCAACACAATAACATTCCAAATAGCAATGCTCAACGCAGATCTATAAACTATTATTAAATAGGATATTGTTAAAATGTTAATGTATACATAAATATGTACGTTTGTGTATACGTATGCTTTTCATGCTATAGTGACTGAAATTCAGATTTTTTTTTTTATTAGGTGAAATATACAGAAAAAGTGTATAAAATCAAAAATTTTTGACAATCAATTTTTTTTTTTTTTTTCGTATTTAATTTAAAAATCTCAGTAACATTTTTCTTAGTATTTCAAGTGACTATTGGTAGGTAGTTCTTTTAATTAAAAAATAAAACGAAACTTTTAGTTGTTTCAATATTTCTTTAAAAAATAAATATTTTATAATTGTTTACTTAACAATGGTTTACATTTGGAAATACCCAAAATAAAACAAAGTTTCTCAAAGTAAGAGAGTTTTCCGCAATCTGTGCTACCGATTTGAGAATTTTCGATAACTACTACAGTACAGTTCTGTAAAGGTCTAAACACTAACACTAATAAATATAAATTTTATTCTAAACTTTTAAACAACAATTGGTATTTTAAGGCAAATTTGTAAGGCAGCAAATTAGTATCAATTCATCAAAGCTAATTTTTTTTCATTAGATTTTATTCCTGTTTGACACTATAAGAGTTTTTAAAAACAAAATATTTTCTTTAGGTTTATTGACTATGAAAAACTGTTTTTAGAAACTACTTCAAAGTGGTGTAGTTGACATTGAAAACACTAAAAAAGAAGATATATAAATATTTGCAACAGCGTTTCAATATATTAACGCTAAGTATCTGACCATATTGGCGCAGTGCGCAGAATGAGCAATTCTTTCAGGCCAAAAAATGTCGGATTCAATTGCCAATCAGGTCAAAATATCATATAAAATATAATAAAATAATGTAGACAAAAAAACCTAATCAATGTTGTAGTGGTTAAGACACCAACCTTTAACTTGAAAGGCCACGGGAATCATATAGTTTAATAAAAAAAATAATACAGATTTTTTCCTATACTATAAAATTATTATAATATAAATAAAAAAAATACCTTATAATTAATATCATATCGAAATATATAATAACATAAAAGTCTAGTATCAGAAAAATAGATGGCACACAAATTCAAATATTTATTAATGACATATACTGGAGCCGAGTAATCAATGACTAAGTGAAACTAGTAATTCCAGAAACAGAAGTTTAGTCAAATATAAATAATAAATAACTTATGGGGTGTCCTATTATACTCCTTATAGGAGTGAAAAGAGAAAAACAAAGTGTAAAAAAAATATATAATATATGTATGTAAGTATGTACTTAAATTTCAATACTTGTATCGCAACTGCACTTGAAAACAGAAGAGATTTATATATTCACAATGTATATGGTGAAATGTTATGAAGTTGTATAAATTAAAATGAATTTCAGTAACATATAAAATTTTATGGAAAAAATTAATCGAAATAGCATTTAATTTAAATTTATCACATATGGTAAATTTATCTTTAAATTTCTGATCATATGACATCTGAAGATAGCAACAATTATAATATCAACAATTTACATTAATTTTATAAACACATCAAATCATAATTTACACAAAAGCTACGAAATAATTTGTACTTTTTTCTATCAATCAATTAAATCATCATCCGGTTTACTTCAATTCAATCAATTAAATCATAATCATCAAAAGAAAAAATGGAATGAAATTGTCCTGTAAAGACAAAATAAAAAAAAAATGTCATAACTTGAAAAGATTAGAAAAACGATATTAGTATTAAAACAATAGGAAATAATGTTCAAAGAGGACTTAATTGGAATTAGAATATCTTAAAATCACTGTCAACAATAACTATTAACTATAATATACCAACATTTGAAAATGGATTAAAGATATAAAAGAATGGATTAAATACATAGATTAAAGACTATTATACCTAATAATTACTAAGAAACATAAATAAGTAAGTAGTAAGTAAGAAGCATAATTAAGTGCATAATAAATATTGAAAATGGGATATTTTCATTTTATTTAGTTAAGGACTATTTTCAATTGGACTGTAAACTACAAAATAAAAAAAATTTTGGAACCATTCTTTTGAATTACAAAAACAATCAATTTACAATTCGATTAAATTTACTTTTCTTTTTTGTGCAATTAATGAAAACATTCCATAATAAAAATGCACAATGTATTCATTTCATTTGAAACAATTTATTATTTATAAATTTTTTCTTTTTTGTTTTTTTTTTTTTCAAATTTTTCTTTCAAAATTGAAATTCAAAAAAGAAGAAAAAAAAACATTTTTTTTTTTTTTTTCAAGAATTCAAAATACAAAGTATAAGAAAGTTAAATATACCCTTTGAATCTCATTTTTCTTTTTATTCAAAAAAAAAAACATGACATTAATATTCATAAAAACTAATAATTTCATTTCAGAGAGTATACAAAAACATAAAAGAAAAGAAAAGCAAATATACATTTTTTTTTTTGTGTTTTTTTTTTTTTTTTAAATTTATTTACATGTACTTTTTTGTTTTGCTTTTTTTTTCCTTGAACTTTCCACTCTATATAATTTCCCTTTTCTGTTTTTTTTTTTTTTTTTTTCTACATATTCAAATAATTTCGAATATTTTAAAATGGATGGAAATTTGAATTTGAACAAAAAATAGAAAAAAAAAAAAATAAAATAAAAGACAAGGATCAGAATATCACACGATTCATCGATTTCATAGTCATTGAATTCTCAGAGAAAACTTCGGGAAAAATGGTATAGAATAAAAAATAAAAAATAAGGACAAAAAAAAAACACTAAAAGGAAAAACAAAAGAATAGCAATTTTGTTACACAATTGTTTTTATATATGAACAACATGTATACATACTTATATTATTCTGTTTATGTGGCTGTTATTTTTCTTTTTTTTTTTAACTTACTTCCCAAAAAAAATTTCATTTTTTTTTTTTCCGTTTCGTTCCATTCTGTTTTTCTTCTGGTTTATTTTTTATTTTTTTTTTACTTTCTTTTTTTTTTTTTGTTTGCATATTAAAGTTTTTGGAGCAGAAAATATTTTTGTTTTCTTTATTTTTTTATTTTTACTTTCCTCAGAATGCACTGATTTTTTTATTCCCTAAGTTCACACATATACTTCTCAATATACTGACATATTTGTACATACATACATATTAATTTTATGTAAAATATAAACAGTAATTCACAAAAAAGTGTTGCATAAATTACAAAATGATTCATATAATGATAGTTAGTAATACTTTATAAAAAAAAAAAAAAAAAAAAAAAAAACGTTTAGGTATTATTTGAAAAATGAAAATAAAGGTTCAAAAAATGTTCTTGCTTTAGCTTATTAGTAATTTTTTATTAATTTCAGATTTAAAAGGAAGCAATTTTTCTGATTATCTCATAAATATTTTGGTTATGGTTACCTAATAAATATTACGACAATTTTAATCTAGTCCTATCCAGATATACTTATAAGCAATATCAAAAAATTTATAATAATCAGCATCAGAACTATAGAATATCATACACAGAATTGAAAATGTTCTGATTAAGATGTGTGCGAAATATGAAGCCGCACACCCTCGCTTAATAAAGCCATTTCTACCGAAGTCCTCTCACTATTCTGATTAAATGTTTAATTGGATTTTAAAATTTTTGAATCTTTAATTAAATGACTTTTTAGATGAGCTAATGTTAAACATTTTATGCTAGGATCAAAATTTAAACTTCTTACTTATTTTCTAAAATTAAATATAACAAGTAAATGTAACAGTAAGGCGATGCAACCGACTTATTAATACCCTACACTTGAATAATTCGAATGAAATTAAAAATCCATAAGTTTTTTGGCAGCTGCTTGAACTTCTTCCCTTTTCTTTCTTAGTCAATACAGAAACGTAAAAGATGCATCCTTTAACCCCCTTGTACAAAATTTCAAGTTTCTATCTTTCTAATTTCGAAGATATGCTTGTTAGTTCTTGGGTGGCGTGTGTCAGATACCCGAATTGTCATTCCAATTCATCAAACCCATCTCAGGGACGTTAAGAAAACATGCCAGAACACCATTGTACTAAATTTAAAGGTTCTACTTTTGTCGGTTTTGGAGATATGCTTGTTTGCTCTTGTGTTCGTCCGGAATATATTAAAGATGAACATTTTAAATATTAAAGAGAAATTCGTCTATGAAAGTTATTTTTGAATAATTGCCAATTTTTATAATACCAACTGAAATGAAAATAGTAGTAAGGTGCAGATTAAATGCAGAATGACGAATGAATTTTCTTTTTTTTTTTAAATCACCTCAGGAATAACTTTAGTGAAGTAATTAGTACTTGAATCCATTCAGATGTTTTGTTCCAAATTTGTAAACAAAAGCTAAGTGTATTTTACTTTATACTAACTGAATAAATTACCTACAAGGATACAAAGTATTTAGAAAAATAAAACTACCTTAATAATAAGGTAAATCTTACAGTAGTTTATGCCGTTCACTTTTAATAATTTATCTTTAGTTTTTAATTGTTTATAACACTGTGACCTGTAATTATGTATACTTAAAAAGATCACTGTGTAACCTTATAAATAATTGATTTCTATTTTCTTAATGATTTTTAAATATGTATATATATATATATATATATATATAATGGTATACATACACATATACATATATTATAAAACTAAAAAAAAAAAAAGGTTGACCGAAAGTGAAATATTTGTTAAAACCAAAATAAATGTATGTTAGTTTTATTTTTTACTTCTCATTTTTTTCTATTTAATTTTAAAATAATTTTTTGGCAAAAATATTTGCTATTTTTGTTTTTTTTATTTTCTTAGATTAAGATGAAAGAAATTTTTTTGGCTACATCAAAAAGAGCACAAAAATAAGAGAATATTAATCGTTAAATTAAAAATTTTTATTGTTTTTTTTTTCATTATTTTTACAACCACGATGACAAGAAAAGAAATGGGATGTTGTCGTTTGTTGTTCCAAAAATTGATTAGATTTAAAGAAGTTTTAAAAGTTGTTGTTGTTTTTTTTTTTCCAATAATAATTATAGATTATATTAGAAAGATTTAATAACATAAATGTATAAAACTAAAGACGAGTAGTCTAGATTTAAAAAAATATTTTTTTTTTTTTTAAATGTTATAGCAATTCCAAAATCATAAACTTATAAAATTTTGTTGTAAAATACTGATTATAAATACAAATATAGATTGTAATCACACTTAAAACTTCACAGCACAACCATTTTTTTTTTATCTTATTCTTAATTTTTATCTTTAATCAAGATATAAAATAAATACTTTACATATATTATGAATTATAAATAAGGAGTCAGAAACCTCATAACAGTTTTATTAAAGAACTTTTATGTTTTGAGCATGATATATATATATATAAATTATATATATATATATGTTCTTATATATCTAATACATATAATGATGAAATTTGATCAAAGATACTTGTAAAAATTTCTCACAGATTTAAAATACTGCAAAAAAAAAAACACAAGAAGAAGCAAAAAAAAAGAAAACATTCATATATACAAATCATTTGGGACACTTAGAAGGTACACAACTGTGTCATTTTTTTATTTTATCATAAATCATTAATAAAACCCTATCAGTGACGATCGACACTATTATGTTCAAGGTAGACATTGTATACAAATAAATTTCTGAAACTTTGTTTTTCTTAATGGTAAAACCTTTTTAAAATTAAACCCATAATGCATGTTTATTTATTTATTTATTTCTTTTCTAATTCTCACACCACATACAATGTAATAAGGAAATGGTGACAGATTTTCTCTTAAGAGTGTGGTTAACACAATTCAATGTATATTAAATAAAGTTTTTGCAATGCAATTTTATTAACTTTTATTAAAATTCCGCCTTAAGCTATGCAATTTTTTATATATTAGAAATATTTATTTATTTACTTACAAAAGAGTTTTCCGGGGCTTCGGTAGCCTAGTGGGTAGGTGTGTGATGTATTAACCGAAGGAGTGTGGATTCGATCCCTGCACAGGTCGTAAGTGTTTTTTTCTTTACATACGCCCCTTACGGCCAAATATAATGTAAATATATAGTATATAATATAAACAAAATAAATAATATTAGTATGTATATAATTTAATAATAGTATAAAAACCTCTAATGGCCTTAGTAGGCAATGGTTATATAATATTGCATTACATTTATGTATGTAATATTAATATAAATAAATAAATAAATAAAAGTTTTCCATGCACATACAATATATATGGGAAGTGGTACAGTCTTCCCCTCTCGGATGTGGCTGTAACATTTCATATTAGAAATATATTTTTATATATTTTTTTTAATAAAACTTTATTTTCATCCTTTATTACAATCTTAAAATTAACTTAGCGAATAATGAGTTTAAAAAAACAGCTCTAAATATTTTTCATATTACCTTCTAATCTAATCTAATCTAAACCAAACTTTCCCAAAAATGAATATTTCTAAGTAATAATTTATCTTTGGAAGGAATGTATAGCTAACATATTTATATTTAAATAACTCATTATTGTAAACTTGTGTCTCTTAATATGATATAATATTGGAATGCAATCAATATTTTTAAAAATATTTATACTTATATAATAGAAAGGAAAGCTTCAGAAGCAGCAAACCCTTACTTAGATAACTTTTAATGTACTTTCCATATCCATTCCAGAGACGGCTTATTAAGTAATTTTCATTTGTATTAGTACTTCTTTCAATATGGCTGTACTTATGAGACAAATAATGATATTATCTTATGATTCTAATTATATTCGCCTTATCATAAGTAAATTTATTTGAATAGAAATATTCAAATTTTGTTGATGGTTTTACATTGTAATTTCTAACAAACTATAAGATACTTACGTTCGAAAAATTTGTAATTTTCTGATCGGATTACATAACATTTTTTTAAGTAATTCCATAAAGGAAGTAAATTTTGTATTTTGTAGAAAAAGAAAACAAAAAAAATTCTTAAAATGGAAAATGTATACAAAAAACTTTTTTAAAATATAATCTTTTAATTGAAATTCAAAAATAGCATTGCTTCTGATATTTTAACAGATCGTTCTAACATTCATATTTATATTTAAATATATATTACATAATATGTATATAAATTTACATGTCCCAAATTTAATACAATATAACTATCATTTTATACCCAACAAAACTGTAAATATATCCAAAATCCTCAAAAAGCTTTTTAAAATTGATAAAAGGTTTCTTTAATTTTTTTTTTTCCTTTTTTTTTTTTTCTGGTACTTTACTGGTACTTTTTCTTTTTTTTTTTTTTTTGTAAAATAAAAAATACTTTTTAATGTTTTGATATCTGGTAGTAAAATCTGAATTTATAAAAAATTCACCCAAAACTTTTAAAAAATAAAATTTTTGATATATCTGAAATAATAAAAAAAAAAAAAAAAAAGGAAACAGCAGAAGAATTTATATGTATTTAAATTTTTGTTGAGACAATTTTTTATTTAAAAAAATATATTCAATTTTATTTAAATCTTTTTTATTTAACATAAAACATACCTTTTGAGATTTTGATTTAAAACTTAATTTTCTGATATTGCTGAAAATAAAAAAAGAAAATTTTAAAAATTACTATTTTTGATTTTGAAAAATTATTAAAATAAAAAACAAAAAAAAAAAACATAATAATTAAAACTATTTTATTTCTATAGAAGTTTAAGTTATACTTATATGGATTTACTGAATAAAAGCATTCTTCAGATTTAAATTGTAATTATATACTATAATATTCATTAACTTTTATCATCATTAAATACCTAAGTAATACCCATAACTATTGTCGCAAAATAAAATTAAGTACTTAATAACTTATAGTTCGAACTAAAATTTGGTAGCAAATTTTGGGATTTTATTAATTTTATTCTTGAAATTCAAATTTTTTAGTTTAAGAAAATTGTTACGTATTTTTTTTTTTTGTATAAATTTAATTAAGTGTTAATAATATTTACTTATCTACTTAGGACTTAAAATTATTACTACTTAAGTTTATTAAGGACCAAGATTTAAAACATTTTTTTTTTTGTGCAAGGGTAAATGGGAATCATCGAAGGACATTATAGAGAAGTGAAATTAGCACGAATCCTTTATTAGTGTGTGGGACTTTAATATACTAAACAATACTCCCTTTTTTGACCAAACAATATGTTATACGAATTTAGTACTCATATAAACCCTGCCTGTAGTCAAAGAAAGTTGAATTAGGGAATAAAAATTGTGTTTGAGTTAGGGAATGAAAATTGATTTATAATTGGCAGGCATATTGTGAACAAAGTTGTTAAAAAATATTCACATTCAATTTTTGCACATTGTAAATGTAATCATCACCAATTCTAAGGAACACATGAGGTGGGAGATGGTTCCACATTTGTAATGTTCTTATCACAAACGAGTTCCGTATACTTAATATGCTGAATTATAGCATCTGGGAATTTGAACTTCATTTCGGTGGGAGATGGGGGCCTACTTTCCTCGATCCTTTAGATAGTTCAAGGGGTCTAAGGTTTTTTTTTTAAGTTTTGATATATGTAAGTAATTTGATTATATTTAATAACTAAGTAGTTAAAGAAGTTTTTTAGCGACGTAAAATGAAAATTTTGTCTAAATCATTTTGTGTTATAAATTGCCAATTTAAGACTTTAATTAGACAAAAAACCGACTGCTTACTTATTTAAAACACACGTAAATATCATAATTAAAAAATGCAACATCATCATAAAAACTTTATATTTATCCCTTAAAAAGAGAACTTAGAAAGAGAAAAGAGATTTATCCCTTAAGGAAATCAAGGTTATTATGGAAGACAACAAAATATTGCTGTCTAAGTCAATTTTTCAAAGCTAGGCTCCAATGGTTCAGAAATTTGGAGTAATTCAGTAAATAAAGATATTATTATAAATTAAAAGATCTGATTTATGTATACTTAGTAAGTGCTTACTTAGGGGAATAATGATTCTCAAAATCCCCTAATGCGAGATTTATTTAATTTGTCATTTTGATGTACTCATAATCATCTCACTCCTATTCCTTCTTCTCCTTTATTCCTACTCCTTAGTTTTAAGTTAATAGTACTTAAGTACATAAATTTGGTCATAAGTTAACAAAGCTCAAAAGAGATTAAATATATACTTGAGGTTAAATATATACTTATATAAAAATAGATTTTCTTTTCAAAGAGAATAAATTCTATCAGACATTAGAAACTTTAATAAATTGATATTAAAAATTAATACATTATGGTACCACGATTATGATAAATACACAAAAGTATTCTACTAAACATGTAACCAAAACAAACAAAAGTTAAAAGAAAGGAATGAATAACATATAAAAAATCTATAATCCCAAAAGTAAAAGTTCTGCCAAGAAACAGACTGGCTGCAATATTAAAATTAAGACATAATTTTGAAATTTCCAAAATTTGAAAATTGATTACATAAAATAAAAGAAAATTTAGAGCAATTTTGAAAGAGACTGAGCATATTATATAATGTCAAATAACACTCATTTGAAACACTTTATTTAATTAAAAGAAAATTTTTAAAATTGCGTATATATAATAATAAATAAATATATATAGTATATGTAAATGGGTACAAAATTCGGCCGATCTCACATAATTTTCCATTGGTCAATTCTATCCTGATATCCAAATTTTGTTAATCCTGTTCTGCTCTTTATTTCCATCTTAATTTTAGCCTGCCTCTGCTACGTACACCTTTTGGGTTAGATTCAAAAACCATTCTAACATGACAATTTTCTTCCTTCTTATAATATGTCCTAGCCAACGTAATCATTGTATTTTAACTCTTCTGACTTGAGTTTATATTATCGTAGAGTGAGTACAATTCTTAGTTATATCTGTACCTCCAATACCCTGATGAAAATATGTAAAGCAAAATATGAGAAATATACACATTTAAAAATATAACTTTTACAAAATTTAAGATACTGTAGCTCCGTAATCAGTGAGGCTGCATAAAAAAAATTTGTTCTGCAACTTTAAATTTTTTTAAGAGATCTACAAAAGATGATACAATCAATATTAGTTTGGTATGATTAAAATTTCATTACTATATTTTAAACGGTGTAGAAATTTTGTAAATCGGGGAACGAACAGACAAACAAACAAAACTAATAGGTAAAATTTGTTTTTTAAATGTGCTCAAAATAATTATTTAAAAGATATTAACATTACGAAATCATTAGATGAAGGAGGTTTAATCATTCAGGTATTTAGCAATTTGCATCCATATTTTATCCATTTTATGAATATTCATGTGATTTGAATTATTTTGTATCAGTTCAATTTCATTTTCAATTCTCTCATTTCATATTTTTCAAAGTATATTTGAAATTTTATTATAAATATATAAAACAAATCATTTTGTCACTACATCCCTTAATGGTAATCATTCACCAAAAAAAAAAAAAATTATATCGCAAGGATCAAAATTATTAAAGCATAGTTTAATTGAATCAAAATTATTTTAAATATTTAAAACGAATTATAAATATTTTAAAAATTATCGCTTTAAAATTTTCCTTTTTACAACCAATAAAAAAACTTTTGTTCAATACAATAGAACTATTGCATACATGACATATTTTGTGCTGATCTAATAACAATTCTAGTCGATACATTTTATGAACTCTTTGTCCGTAGGATATGTTGACTTGTGATACTCCTATTAATTTTATAATGTTGTATTATTTATATTTGGTTATGACCAGATCGAAGTTTAAACTCTAGGCCTTTTTATTATAAGGTATTAGCGATTTAAACACTTCATCGTTGTTCTGATTAAAATAACCAATTATTGAATATTTATTTATTTTTTTTTTTTTTTTAATAATTATTGCTTTAATTGATCCTTCAGTATATTTTTAATATTTTTTTTTATCAATATATAAATTGAAAATTGCAAAATAAAAGCATCATGATTTTAATACACTTTTAATTAAAACAATAGTAACATTATATAAATTTTTAAAAATTTTAAATTTTTTAGTTGAAATTTATGAATAAATTCTAATGTATTCTATTGTCCTAAAATGATTATTTTCATTGATCTATATACATATATATATATATATATATATATATAAATAGGTTATTAAGTCAAACTTTTGAATAAAAGTATAATTATGATAAAATAAAACTAAAAAATATTTTTACTCAAAATTTTTGTTTATTTTTCATAAAATTATACAAAATATAATCGATTTTTAATGGGTCACCCCTTATATATTGAAAAAAAAAATCTAGAAAACAAAATCTTAAAAAAAAAATCTTTTAAGGACAAAATCTTGAAAAAATAAAAATTTTAATTTATTTTAATTTACAAAATTCTTTAAAATTATGTCCGATTACCGCTGATTTATTATTAAATATAATTTAAAAATAAATTTCATATAAGTTTTAAAAAAATTATAAAATAAAATGGAGAAGGATCGCACTTAAGTTATTTAGTTCATAGAATTGCCATGAACTTAAACCTATAAATAACGAGAGAAAAAAAAAATTTAAAAACATTTCTTTGTAGAAAACCGCAAAGCATCCTTTTACCAATATAAAATTATTCCTAATTCAAAATCTCTCATATACGTATATATAAATATTCTGGAAAAAACGTATAACCCTGGCGTTTGAATCAAACTCTAAAATCGCTCCTAATTCAGAATTTCTCATATACATAGAATATATATATATAACATTCTGTAAAAAGCATATAATCTTGTATTTATAACCGACTACAAAATCCTTCATAAAATTTTTTTTAAATTCATATCTGTTCTTCAACAACAAAGCATTTGAAAAATTGACCGAAACCCCTGTAAAAAAATTTACTGAAACATTGATTTTTAAATCGACTTTAAATTTCTTCCTAAGAATTTTTCAACAAAAAGCATGTAATCCTTGAAAAAAAAAAAAAAATCTTGAAGCAAATATTTGATTTCAGATAAAATTCAAGATTTTCTCATTAATGATTTTTTTTTTTTTTCAAGATTTTGTACGAAAAAAAAAATTCAACATTTTCTCAATTCAAGATTTTTTTTTTTTCAAGATAAGGTCGTGAACCCATTTTTTAATACATAAACATAATATTTAATATTTTATCGTTATAGATAAAATATTTTCCGTTTAAATAAATAATTATAACGAAATATTTGGGATATTTTAAACTAAATATTTGAAATTAAAATTAGTTTTTATAAATTTCAATTTCCTGTACATATTTTGTAATATTGGCTCATATTAAATATATACTGACCAGACCCTTTAAATTATTTTGCAACATTTAGCTCAAAATTTATTGAATGTATAATTAAAATTTTTCTTTTATCAAACTAAAAACACAAAATGTTTTCAAAATTTTTTTTTAATAAAACAATCATCTAAAATATTCAAAATAATTTATAATTAATTTATAATAACCCGAATTACTTTAAAAAAAAAAAAAAAAAAACTTTCCACAAAGAAAAAAAAAAAAAAATAATATAATTTTTTATTTTTTTTTAAATTGAAAACCTAAAAACCAATAGAAAATAAATTTTCAGCACATTTTTTTTTTTTTTAGGACACTTTTAGCTTTTTTTTTGTTTTTTCCTTTTAATGTTTTATAAAAGTCGTAAAAGTCGTAAAATTTAAGAATTTTTAAAAAAAACTTTCAAGTATAAAAACTACAACGATATAAGTCGATTTTTTTTTTAAAGTCACTCAATTTTTTTGTTCCACTTGGACCTTTCTATACTCCAAAATCCTACTACATGAAAAAAAAAAAAAAACAAATAAAAAACAAAATATATACAATCCATTCCATTTGCAGATATAATTTAATTTTTTATTGCAGGAAATTTTTTATTTTTTATCCCAACTTCAACGATCACATCAAAAAAAAAAAAAAAAAGAGCAATTTTCCTGATTTCAAATTCAAAATATCATTGAATAAATTTTTCTGTGGTGCACTTAATTTTATGGGTATTTAAAAAAAAAAAGAAAAAAAAACTTTTTTTTTTTTTTATTGAAAAATTAGCACAAAAAAAAATTTAATTAGAATCAAAATGAATCGAATCGAATTGAATTGCAACAAAAAAAAAAATAAAAAACAAACAAACAAATTACAAAATTTTATTAAAATTGAATTAAAACCTCTTAAAAAATGTTTTTTTCAATTATCAACATTTGTTACAAAAATTTGAACAACTCTCTCTCTCTGTTTCTCTCTTTCTCTCCTTCTGCACTTCTCTTTCACTTACTTCTCTTCACTAACTTTTCTATTATTTGCTTTGGGGCAGCATTCGGAAACAATTGAATCAAAATAATTGAATATGAACCAAAAAAAAAAATTATTTTATGTCTATTTAAAATTCAGTAGAAAAAAAGAAACACATTTTTTTTATATAACATTAGTGCTAAGTACATACAATTGAATTAAATGCAGCAGCTAGACAGCCGAATGCAGCCAGGGAATACGAGGGAAAAAAAAAAAAAAAACAAAAATAATGAATTAAGTACCTCGAATTGCCACAAAAATATAGTCATTAATATATTGATGCTATTTTAATTCTTTCTCTTTCTATCTCTCTGTTTTCTCTCTCCTATATACTTTGTTCAATACTTTTTCTTCACAACTGTTTTAATTTTTTTATTTCTTTTTGTTTTTTTGAAGTTGGAAAATTGTTTAATTGCGAAATAAAAACTTTTAAAAAATGAGGAAAATTTTTTTTAATTAGTTTTTTGTTTTTGTATAATATTTAGAATACAAAAGAAAAAAGGAAATTAAAGTTTACCTATAAAAATGCCTTTTTGACTTTCGATTTATACAAAAAAAAAAACAAAATTATTAAAAAACAAAAAAAAAAAGTCTTAAATTTCCTGGTTATTCCTACAACAATTTTACATCGATAAAATATTTTTTTATGAAATACATTAAATATAAGTGTACCTACAGAGTATTCTACAATTGGTAAAAAATTATTTTTTTTATTTTTAAATTTTAAACTTTTTTTTTTCTTAAAGTTCAAAGTTTGAGAAATTTTACTGATTCGATCTTTTATACAAATAATACGTACCGATATCGTTTTAAAAAAAAACCTATAATTATTTGGTTTGGCATATTATGCGATTTAGAAAACTACACAGACTATCTTTGTTAGCAGAATATTTTCAGTAAGTCGTAAAAGTTTCATGTATTCTGACAGTCTATTTTAATTTGAATAGTCAACACCTATTGCAGATCACAATTAATACGATGTGCATCTGATATTAATTTCAGACTATTTGCCTCTAATCATTGTAATATTTCAATATTTGTTTTACTTTTAAATCGCTGAATGCTCAGAAAATTTTTATGCTAAGATATGTTATAAAAGGGTTATCAGAAAATTCCCAAGTCAAATTCCCCAAAGACAAAATTCCCCAAAAAACAAAATCCCCAAAAACAAAACCACTGAAAAGAAAAATGTTTTTTTTATGAATTTGAAAATTAAAAATTATATTTTAAAATTGACATTCAGTAATGTCTTAAGACTTTTGTGGTGGGATCAACAAAAATTTTTTGAACAACTCTAAAATTCCTCTTAATACAATCAAATATACATTATAAAATAAATATTCAGGAAAAAAGGAATACTCTGATTTTGTTTCCAACTCTAAAATCCCTGCTAATTCAGAATCTTCCTCATATGCATATATAGAAATATTTTGGAAAAAGTGTGTAACTTTGATTTTGAATTTAATTCTAAAATACCCGCCTAATTCAGAATTTCGGATATAAATATTCTGTAAAAGACGTATAACTATGACTGTTTTTGGGGATTTTGGCATTGGAGATTAGTCTTTAGGAAATTTTTCTTTGTGGATTTTGTTTTTGGAGATTTTATCTTAGTGGGGATTTTGTTTATAGGGATTTTTCTTTTTCGGTATTTTGTACTTATCCCGTTATAAAATCAACACAAAGTCGCATGCAATCGATAACACTGTCCTATATTTAAAGTATGTTAAGATCTTTTATATAAAAAAAAAAAATAAAAAATATTGTAAAAAAACATCAGTTACATGCAACTAAAATCTTGAAAATCCTGAAAAATTGAAATATATTACTACAAAAAGATTATCGAAACGGTTAAAGTCTCACGATTCAAGAACACTTTTGTTTTCTTTTTACTTAAGATGATTTTGACAGTTTTTAATGAAGGTGAAATGAAATGATCACCTTCTAACTTCTATTACCTTCTAACTGCTAGCATTAAAATTATAAATTTTAAAAAAGAATGTGTGCTTTTAGTTTTATGTCCTTTTAACAATGGAATAAATTACATTCATTCAATTACTTTTATAAAAATGGCTTTGTTCAGGACACTTTGTATATATATTATAATTTTTATTATATATATTTGTATAATTGTATACATTAGTACATATCGTATTTATTTTTATATTATATATATATACATATATCGGATATTGTTTGTATTATATATATATATATATATATATATATACCGCATATATTTTTAAATATTATATATATACATATATCTATCTCATATATTTCTATATTTATATATGTATTTATATTATATAAAGAAATGAATTTTTCTTTTTAAAAATAGGTCTATGTATGTGTTAATTCAAAAAAATATATAAAAAATCAATGCAAAAGTTCACTGAATTAAAAAAAAAAATAAAAAAGAGGTCACTACAGTATTAATTGGTTGCAGGTGTTGTTATTAAAGAGTTAAAATTCAAATGAGTTTTAATTATTTTTGAATTAATTATTTATTTATTTTTTTTTATTATTATTTGCTATTTTTTTTTTTTTTGTTTTTGCTTCTTTTTTGTTTTTCTTTTTTCTATTTTAAATTATAATATTAAACAAAAAAACAAGAAAACGATAAAACGATAAAAATAATATTTTTATTGGCTTAATGGTACAATAGTTACTATGAATAAATAGACTGCATTGGAAAATAAGGTGAAATACTAAAAAAAAAATTTTGTTATATAAGAAAATTATATATTTTTATTTTATATAAAAAAAAAATAAAAAATTTTAAAGTTTTAAATAAAAAAAAATTAAAATTAAATTGAAAAAAAAATTATTTAATGTTTTTTTTTTATGAATGAAATTGAACCATTATTAAGAAAATAAATGAATTATAGATGCATTTTTTTATAGATGCAAAAAAAAAAAAAACTTTTATTTCGAAAAATTTGGAAAATACATATAACAAAATAGTCCTCGAATTTAAACCATTTTGGCACTTAAGTAAATACATAATGTTAAATTGGTATCCTGCCATACTTTTCTTATTGTAGTCAAAACTATACAGTATTAATGCAAGGAATAATTTACAAATTTAAAGTTTTACCTGATAACATTTAGGATCCATCACTTTTAGTTTCCTATTTCCTATACAAACTTCTTTAATGACAGAACATTTGAACATTAAAATTGACTCATAGTTGTTTGATTTTAAAGAATGGTATTATTTCAATTTCTAAATTTTTAAGCATCATATTAATCGATTTAACATTTTATATTTTGATTCTTAATTCTGTTCTTAATTTTTTTTTAAAATTTTCTGGCAAAATTTCCGTCAATAAAAAACAAAGTAAAAAAGAAAAGAATTATAACTCTGTAGTTCAAAGTTCATTTAACTACAAAATGTACCTTAGCTTCAATATTGAACATAAATTATATCAAGATGGTGAAATACAGCTTATGGAAATTCATTTATCATGCGCACGTCCCGTTTGTGGAACCATATACCATCGCATGTGTTCCCTAAAGTTGGTAATTCATATGTGTACGATTTACTTAAGTTCAAGAAGAACATTAACATCTTTCTTCAAAATGTCCCTCCAAATTCTCCCACCTATCCCCCATAATCCAAATTTTCTAATTCCAATTTCCCAAATTATTCTTCTTACATCCCTATCCCAAACTGTACATTTGTATTAAAGATTCGATCCTAAAGTTTGGTTTTAAAAGGGGGGTGATTTTGGTTAAAGTCCAACACTACCCTGAGGAAGCACGTGCAGTTCCTCTTGATGACTTTCGAGTTTTCCACAAACCCTCGTAAAAAAAAAAAAAAAAAATTTCTTGAATCTAAATTTCTTGTTAAACAAAATTCTATCCACATCAAAGGTTATAGTATATAAATAAGTTTTTATATACATTGACATAAAAAGAATATTTTGACAGATTATTTTTTAACTAAAAATAATTTTTTTAGAGAGACATGCTTTAAAAATTATAGGTTTTTTTTTTTTAACTTTAGATTTAAATATTATGAAAAAAAGTCGTCGCCAAATAACTACAAAATTTTTTAAATTAACGTCTAAATCTTATAAATTTATTTATAAGTTTATAATATTATCATTTTTGCTCTAATTTTTACGAAAAGTCAATTAGGAGAATCTTTTAGGATTTATATATAGTGTCGAACTGCTCATCCGAACGATATTCTCATTGCCCCATATATACAAATTAATTTACTTGATAATAACTACAAGATTTTTCGTTTTATCTACCTTTTACGAGAAGTCTATCAGAAAAATCTTTTGGGACTTATTAAGATATTTACGTTCCATTATATTTCTTTTACAATACACATATAATGGACTGTTTATCCGAACGATATCCTCACTGTCCCATATACAAATACATTTACTAATGCCTAAAATAACAACTAGAAGTTTTTTATTTTTATAATTTTTATTTTAAAATCTATTTAGTAATAGATATAATACTATATTAATATAATAGATTTTAGATTTAGATATCTATTTTATTACCTAGTATTTAGAAATGAAAAGTTTATTTAACAGATATACAGATATAATAATTAAAAATGAAATTATTTGAAAATAATCCAGACATTAAATTGTTTATGAAATAACCAAATTACATTACATTTATTATCGTCAATGCCATATTATATATATATATATATATTTTTTTTTTATTATTAACCAATTATAAATAAAAACTAAATCTCTAAATCTAATTTATTTTTACACTGATTTGTTATAACAATTATTTTTCCCATTAATTTTAATTAATTGAAATTAGTTTTTTTTTTTTTTTTTTTTTAAACAATGCATTCATGTGAAAAAATTGATGTAAACCTAAATGTTTAAATCTCCCATGACTTTAAAATAGATTTATTAAAGTGATACGAAATTTTAATTAAAATACATATTATCTAATTTTTACAGTTACGGATGTTAAATTAAGAACAAACAAACTGCAACACCATGTAATCAAGAGATTTTGTTTTAAAAATAAAAATCAAAAATGACTGATTGAATGACCTCTTCAATGGATTAATAATAACTGCAAAAAAAAAAAAACAATATTATAAAATATTTTAACGGATCACGAAACTGGATCTTAAATCCAGGCACTTCCATTAAATATAACATTTTTCATATCTTAAAATGTCACAGTTGTTACCGTTACTTTTTGAAATTTTGTTGCTTAATTTTTCTATCACTATAATCAAAAATCAATTATCATCTGTCAATTAAAATATACAGAAAGCTTAACTAATTCAATTTCAAACACAGCCTATGCATAAAGTGTAAAATGAAGTAAAAAAATCAAATCAAAATTTAATAAATAGGTGTTATAACAGTAACTTATAACTATAACTTATAACTATCTCTCTAATAACTTAGTGGTTAAATTATCCGGACCAATCGAAAGATTCTTGTATAAGATAAATAAAATGGCGCGCAAATATAGTTCTTGCATTTCATAATCCTATTCAAGAATTACAGTCGAGTAATAGTGTAAAGAGACTGAAGTTGGTCAAGTACAGGACTTAGTGAGGACTTTGGGTGGACCCTATATGCTTCATCTACAGGAATGGAAAGGAAAATAAAAATTACCATTCAAATACTATATTGACAAAGATTGCCAGTATTTCTTTATAATTCATATATATATATCCTGATGCATTAAATTCGTTCGTCCCGGACAAGTAACATGAAAAATTTAACAGATAGGTGCATTTTTAATATTAAATGTGTTCAGTTAAATTAAATTGGTTTGGATATTGTATTGTAGGAATCTGGTTGGACTTATATCATATTGACTATCCCGTATCCGTCAATCAACCCTTAGAATTAGAATTTCTTATAATTACTCAGTTATCTTTTTGTCGGTTAATGAAACTTAATTACTTTTTAATTAAATTAGCTGATTGACTTGAGTCCTACGTTATTTAACATATGGCTTATTACTCAAGAGAGTATTTGTTTAAATTCCGGACAATCGGCAAGCGTTCTTGTATAGAACTCTTCTTCGTTTGAAGGTTGCACTACAGACGTTAATAACCTTCATCAATAATAAAACTGAATACTGATTGACATAAAAGTTGCATTATAGATTACGTAAATTTAAAATTACAGTTGGTTTACAAAATTATCGACTATAACAACTTTTGTCAAATATGGGTAATTTGACTATCTGTAATTTTGTGTATTTGACTATTTATATAGATATATCTTTTGAAATTCAGAATTTACCTCCTGAGTAAATCTGCTATGTGGTTCAGTAATTTGACATCCATCCCTACTTTAAGTATTCTTAAGCCTCATAGTATTTGTATTTTTAAACTCATGTACCATTTGTTATTTAGGTATATATACTTGTAATAAAATCGTATATTATAATGAATTTAAAGTAATTTTATATTTTAAATTGAAAAAAAATTTAATTTTTATTTCGTATTTTAAATTTATTATTCAAATCATGAATTAAATAAATTTCAAAACATTTAACAACTGTTCACATATAGTTTTTTTATTTTATTTTTGTTTTTTTTGTAAAATGTAATAAATAAATAAATAAAAAAAAAATTATTTAAATTTATCACTTTATCTAATAATATTGCATTACATTTATGTATGTAATATTAATATAAATAAAAAAAAACAAAAAAACAAAAAATCACTTTATCTAAAATTTCCTTGATGCTATTCAAGTTTTTATAATAAATTTTATAATAAATCCACATCTACTCGTATATATAATATTTCTATAAATTTATTTAAATAGAAAAAAATATATTATTATGTATGGTAAAGTTGGTAAATTTTGACAAATCTGGAAAATTTGATATCGTAAAAGAAAACTTTTTTTGAAAAAATCTGAAAATTGTTTAAAAAATTGTAATAAATTGAATGCCTATACCTCATATCCAGCCAATAGTGTAGTGGTTAAGACACCGGCCTTTCATACGAAAAATATCGGCTTGAATCACCGGCTGGGTCATATTGATTATTAAAAAATAATATAAATTTTTCTTAGTAGAATATAATTAGTAGAATTTAGATAGACATTATAATTAGTAGAATATAATTAAATTAAAAAATAAGTATATATATCTTATAAATTATAATTAGGCGTAGATGGCGTAGAAATAAAAGAAACGTTTCATAGTCTTGTACAAAAGCTACAGCCAAATAATCAACGACTTAGTGAAATAATGATTCCAGAAACTGCAGCTTAGTCAAATATGAATAATAAATGACTTAGTGAATGCCCTATGCTCCTTATAAAACTGACAAGAAAAAAAAAAAATACCTCAAATACATCAGTTGAATTTTTGCACATCAATCATCTTACGTAATCTCTTACTCTTGTTGAATTTAGACAACTCATTTCAATTTTCTCGTTACTTTTATAAAGAAAACATTTAGTTGTCGGTATTTTGAATGCGTTATTGTGATTTATTTAAGTTTTATCTGATAGCTTGCATAATATTGACTAATTACAAGAAATTTTTATCCATCTAATAGTTCAATGAACACTATATTTTATAGAATTTTTATTAGACCTAAATAATATATGGCAATACCTACAGAAAAAATGAAACTATTAATATTTTTTGTTGACCCTTAAATGGTTAGATATTGATTTAAAATTTATTTATTTTTCTAATTATTATTTGAAATTAATAGAGACTGCGATAAGCATATTACAAAAAA
Organism: Poecilobothrus nobilitatus; assembly: GCA_947095535.1. Lineage (NCBI taxonomy): Eukaryota > Metazoa > Arthropoda > Insecta > Diptera > Dolichopodidae > Poecilobothrus > Poecilobothrus nobilitatus. The sequence goes on from OX352774.1 coordinate 197,109,247, forward strand.
AAAATTTTCTTAATTTAAACTTCTCTAAATTCAAATCATCCCTAACATAAAATTCAAATCATCCCTAACATAAATTTACGTCCCCACATTCATTGGGCATATTTTTTACTCGAAATAGGTATACTCAAAAGCTTTTCAATTCAAATCAATTATGTTTTTCCTTCTGAATTCGACTTGTAAAAGTCACTGCCTTGCATTTATATAGAAGTTTAGCACATATAACACATAATACAAAATACTTATAACTGATTATCGTATTTTTAGAAAATAAAACAATAATCAACTCAAACAATTAAATTTTTCGAATCTATAATTTGATGATCTTAAATCTACGATCTATAATTTTATTTCAAAATTTTAAACTCAAATGAATTTATATAGGACACAAACCAATTTATACATGACTCAAACCAATTATTTTTTATGTTTTGTTAGATCAAATAGTTACCACCCTACTATATATAATACAAAAATTATAAAATATAAAAAAAAAATTGAATTTTCAGTTTTTAGAAAAATAATTTCTGATTATACATATACTTTTACTATATTAAACAAACTGACATATTAATATTAACAAGTCAAAATAATAATAAATAATCAAAAATATCATTATTTGGCCATTTTTTAGCATATTTTTGAAAAAAATTTTTTAAAAATTTGCTTTTAAGTTATACTTGCTGCATGTCCATCCGTTTGTCTGTTTGCAAACCATCTACACCGTTTAAGATAATAAAAGGAAATTTTAACCATGGATAAGTCTCTTTAAAAATTTAATGCGGTACAACAAATTTTTAATATAGCCACATCCATTATGAAACCACAATCACTTAAAGTTGGAAAAAAAAATCATATTTTCAAAAGTGCTAACATTTAAATATTAGCAAATTAGTAAATTTTTTTGTACCTTCCCCTGTTTAAGAGTTATTAGGAGTTAAAAATTGAAAATTTGTTAATTTTTAGACACCCTTTAACTTAAGAATCAATGCATAAATTATTTTAAAGGAAAATACAAAAATTAAAGCTTCAACATTATATTTTTAAATATTTTAATAGCTAGAGGTTACTTCTTCATTAATAGGATGTCCTTAAAAATGAAAAAAATATCCCTGGATTTTTCACAAATTTCTCTTCTTCTAAAATTCTCAAAATTCCAAGAAAATTTACATGTAATGTAAATCACAATTCAAAATTATTTTTAAATTTTTTTTTTTTTTTTTTAAATTTACTCCTCAAAAAACCTTTGGTTTTGCATATTTCCTGGTTTTTCTCCTTTCTTTTTCTTTTTTTTTTTTTTGTTTTTTTTTTTTTGTTATACTAAAACCCACATATTTTAAAATCAAAATTATGATTCAACAATTGATGCAAAATTAATGTGAATTTCCGAGATATACAGAGAAAAAAAAAAAATAAACCATAAAAAAATTCAAAATTTCATTCACTCAAAAAAAAAAAAATTTATTCAATTCAATTTTTACCACAATAATTGCATTAACCTGCAAAAATTTGTTTTACTTCTTCTATATAAAATTATTTTTATTAGTGAATAAAAAAAAAAAAACCTTTTTTTAATATTCAATTCAAAACTTAGCAATTTGAATTTATGTTTGATGAAGGATTAATCATCCGTTTTAAAATTATTCATTTATTTATTGTAGTTTTTTATTAGTTTTGTTTTTTATTTTTTTTTTTTTTTTTTCTGAATATATCACATATTATTTTCCAACTAAAATGCAAATTTATATTTAAATTTCAAAAATCAATAAACCAAAAACTATAAAGAAAAATAAAAACCAAAAAATTAAAAGAAAAAAATTATTTTAAAATACAATTATATAAGGATAATAAAATAATAATAGTGCAATTTCACTCAAAATTTAAAAATTCAGAAAATATTTAAAAGTTTTATCAATTTTATCAACACAAAAAAAAAAAAAAATTAAAATTACAAATTAAAAAAAAAAAATTATCTTTATTTTGATATATAAATTTTTACAAATATTTAACGGAAATATTATTTATAATTTAATTATACATTAAATAAATCGAATTTTTGAAATATCACATATCAATTTTTCCTAAAAAAAGAAAAAACAAAAAAAGAAAAAACAATTTATATTTCCTTTTTTGTTTTTTTTTAAATTTTTTTTTCTTTTTGTTTTTTTTTTTAAATAATATCATGTTATATTTAAAAATATTCTCTAAATTTTTGTTATTTTTTTTTAATCTATACCTAGTGTAAAACCAATAGGAATCAAATAACATTCAAAAGGACGAATAAACGGCGGGAAGTTATGGCTTCAATTCTTATTCACGATTTATAATAGTCCAAACCAACTTATTTTTTAAAGTTATTATTAAGAGTTGTTGTGAACAAGTGATTATGTGACCAAAGAAAAATCTAAAGATTCCAACACTTCAGATATCACAAAGGTTTTTTTAATAGAAAAAAGTAATTTTCAATTATAAGATTCCAGGATACATGTTTCTCAGCAGACTGAAGGTATTTATAATAATTATATATTATATAATTGGAAATTTTCTTTATTTTAATAAAAGTTATTATTTTTTTTTTTTTTTTTTTGTAGAATTAATACAGAATTACTTTTACTACTTTAGTTTAAAATTTATCCTTATAAAAGGACATCAATTTCAAATCGCATAATTTTAATTGATATTCAATTTGTTTTATTGAAGGAACTCGACATAACGCATCATTAATTACTAGGTTCTAGGTTCTGCAGTGCACTTTCAAATGTAGGAGAGATCAATAAGAATGTTCAACACCTATATGGAATTTTAATACGGACCATCAGCAAAAACAATTGGACCACCGAACCTTTAGACAATATTATTTTCAATCACATGGATCAAGGATGCTGCAGGCTGTACAATATCCTAATAATAAATTTGTAATATATTATAAAAATACAAAAATCTCTTTTGATATACAATACTATTAATAACAGAAAGGGCCTCGTTGGCCTAGTGGGTAAGAGTGTATAATACGCTGTAAACACCGAGAAAGTGTGGGTTCGAACGTCAGAAGAATAATTGCCCCTTACGATATTTACAGCCACACCTGAATAGGAAAGGCTGTGTAATTTTCCGTCCACATTTATGTGGCAGAGAAATGCATAAATAAAAAAAAAAAAAAATAATAACAGAAACTGTTACCTGATACGATTAAAATACATTTTAAGTTCTATGTGTTGTAACGAAAAAATCAAAAAAATAGGAATTCTTTTCATTGTTTAAGAAACTTTTTAACAAAAAAACTAACTATCTCTTATTAATTATTTTCTTTATTTTAGTACCCTTCCATTGAATTTTCAAAAATATTACAATATATAAATTTTCATTGTAAATTGTATTGAATATTAAGCTTTATTATGCTTTTAAATCCTCTGAATAGGTCAATGAATGCTTTTGCATCTTGGCTTACCTACTGAACATCAAATTTTTATTAGTAAGGCACATATTCCATTTCTATTTCTTAATCACTAAAAAAGTTCAATTCTCTAAAATATGTTCCTATTATCAAACATATAAATACATAAAGTATCTTTAATATCATATTTTAAATCTAAAAACAAAAAAAAAAAAAACCCTAAATAGACCTTGTAGACCCTATTTATAAATTTTTTCATTTTAATTCTGTTTATTGTTTGTGTTTTCTGTTTGATTTTCATATCCAATTCAATTCTTGTTAGGTGATAAGTCACACGAATAGATTAGAATTAGAATAAATTCGTTCCCATATTGTTCCTAAAATAATATAAAAGGTTTATGTTTCGTTATCAATTTTTCTTTATTTGATTTTTTTTATAATATATAATTATATGCCTTGAAAAAATTTTATAAAGACAGTATTGTAATCACAAAAAAAAAGAAGTTCCACCTAAAGATTATAATTGGCCTTTCTGTTTCCGAAAAATGGTACATTTTTAGAACTTCTCTGTGATTTTTATGTAAGTTTGTTATTCTGTATGTTATACCTTGGGAAGCCAAAGTTTACATGAATTATTTTTAAAAATAAGGAATTTTCATTATAAAATGAGAAAGAATGAAAAATCGAATGAATAAAAATCATTTTGATTTAAGAAAATTAACTAAGAAAATTCAGTATACGGGTGTTGTGTTAAAAATTTAATTTTGCAATAGATCGGACAACCAGAAATAAACAAAATCTATAAACAAGAAGGTGGAAAAAACTCCATAGTTATAGAATATTTTACATTAGAGTAAAAAAATTTATAATATTTGTATTACAGATGAAATTTTTCATTTAAATCAAAAGTACGGGACGAACCTGAAAAAGAAAGAATCATCGTATATTGAATAATTTTTATCAAAACTCCCTCCAAGTATATTCTCCAATTCTATAATAATTTTAAATCTCTCTACCTTAAAAAAGTTTTCATATCCATTACAAATTTGAATAAGTAAATTTTATATTAACAACTTGAATTTATATTTAAGTATAAAGGGTCTTTCAAATTGAGTTTTCAAAAGTAGGCACCTGTGTAACACACTTGAAACATTGAACGCACCCATATTATATGTAATTTTGACAGTTAAAGGTTTGCCATTTACAAAAATGGAGTCGTATACATTACAACAACGTGTAATTGAATTATGTTATTAAAATGGTCGTTCTGTAAGAAATGTATTTTGCAAATTATGCGATGGTTGACATAATCGTCCAACTGAGGAACAAATTGATAATATTGTGCGGAAATTTCAAGAAACTGGTATACAAGTTTCAAGAAAGATATCAGTATGCTCGTGCCGGTGGTTCACAAGAAAATATTGGTGCTCTGAGTGATAGTATTTTTTAAAAAGAATCATCTTTTCGGACGAAGCACATTTCGAGATCGGTGGCTACGTTAATGAACAAAACTACCGTATTTGGGGAGAGGAAAAGCCTCGCGTGATTCAAGAGAAGCCAACGCATTTACAAAGAATCACTGTTTAGTATGCATGGTGGTTTGGTGGTGTGATTGGTCCGCACTTTTTCGAAAATAATGCTGGAAGAGCCATAACCGTTAATGGCACCAGATATCGCGACATGATCACAACTTTTTTATGACCAAAACTGGAAAATATTGATACTGAAGATATATGGTTTCAACAAGATGGGGCTACGTATCATACAGCCAGAGAAACACTGTAATTACTGCATACAAAGTTTTCAGACCGCGTTATTTCCAGATTAGGTGACGTGCCTTCAAGATCCTGCGATTTGACACCGTTAGACTTCTTTCTTTGGGATTATGTGAAAGGACAGGTCTACAAGGATAATCCTCCAAACGTTGAAGCATTGAAAGCAGAAATTATTCGAGTTAGTGCTGAGATAGAGCCGCAACTATGCCAGAATGTAACCCAAAATTTTGATAAAAGAATCAGGTACTGTAGAGACGGAAGAGGTGGTCACATGGGAGATATCATTTTCAGAGTATAAATGGTAAACATTGTACTTCAAAAATAAATAAAAACTTTTCCAGTTTCAATTCAAATTCTATGTCTTTTAATTATTTACTTTTGAAAACTCAATTTGAAAGACACTTTATATATACAAATACGAGAAAGCCAACAAGAGAACACCCATCAGTTTATAATATTTTTTTCCTTTTTAAAATTATTCCTAATCAAATGCAAATACGGATTAATATCTTTTTTATATTCTTTAGTTTTTGTTTTTCTTTTTTGCTTTAGCTTTTCCTTTGGTGTTATTATCCTTCAGACCAATTTTTTTTTTTTTTTTAATTTTATGTAGGGAGAAAAAAAAAAACCTAAAGTCGAAAAAACAAATCAAGAGATTACTTCAATTTCTTTTTTTTATTTTTTAGTTTGTTTTTTACTTTGTCGTATTGTTTGTAGATTATTTAGTTTTTTTTTTTTTTTGGTTTATTTGTCTCTTTTGTTTGATTATGTTTAAGAAGACTTTTAGGACAAAATATAGAAGTTTTGTTTTTTTATTTAAATACAAAAGTACACACATATAATTTAAAAAAAGATGAAAAATAAAAAAATATACATATATAATATATATACCTATATAAAAAAGAAATTTTTCCAGACATAACCCCTTAAAATAAGATTTTCATTTATTTATTCTTATATAATTTTGTTCTTTTATATTTTTATATTAATTCAAATGAAATGAGACAAATCAAAAATAAATAAACAAAAAAAAAAGAAAAAAACAAAAGCAGAAACAGATAAGTTTTAAAATCAAAATGAAAACAAAAAAACAAAAAACAAAAAACAAAATGAAAGATATGAAAATTAAAAGAAAAAAACGAAAAAAAAAAACAAGAAAAAAAAGGTTAGGTATATACGGTACCTTAATACTTTAACAAAAAAAAAAAAAAAAATTTTTTTTTATTGTTAAATTTAGCCCATTTCATAAAGCCCAATTGTAAAAATTCTTTTTCAAAGTTCAAGGCTAATACGCAAACAGAATTACCACAGAAAGGTTAAGAGGATTTTTTTTTTAAACTCTGCTCTGGTTTTGATTGCCTTATTTTTGTTTATACATACTTATATATTCTGTACTTTTATTAAGGTACTCACATACATAATGTTACTAACGTACATACATATATAATGTAAAAAAAAAAAAAGAAAATATAAAATGGGGACCAAACTTTAAATCAATTTGCTGAAAGTTATCTTTAATAATATGAAAAAAAAAAAAACAAAAACAAAAATAAAAACACAAACCGAAAAAAAAAAAAAAAAACAGCAACAAAAAATGGTTTGTTTTTGTTGGATTTGATATAAAAATAATACTTAAATTATATTCAAATTTAATTTAGCATTAAAAAACAAAAAAAAAAAATCAAAAACATATTTTAAAAATTTAAAAAGAAGAGTGGCACATGTGTTTCTTAATTCGATAAAGATTATAAGAAATATAAAATTTATTAAAAATAATAATGACTTGTCTCGCCTTCAGATAACTGATTTTATTAAAAAAGTGTTTTAATATATATTTAAGGATTTATACAGTTAAAAAACTAAAACAATAATAAAATGGTACCTTTATTAATAAATTATACTTACTCCTACTAAAATAAATAGATAATTAAATCATCTGAAATTTATTTAATATTTTATATTATTACTATATATACGAATAATGTATAGAAACTTTTGAATCTTAAGATTTTTTTTTCTTTGTTTTTTTTTTTTTATGAGGGTTTTTAAAACTCAAATGTACCATTTAATTGTATATAAAAGAAAAGATATAATTTTTTTTTTTTCGACTCCCACAAGAAGCATTTAGGGCCTCCACTAAGTCATTTATTCATAATTGACTTAGCTTCAGTTGCTGAACTCATTAATTTTTATTAAGAGCGTTGTTTACTCGACAGTACTATTACTACTATTGTACATTTATTATATATTTCGATATAATATTAATTATAATTTATAAGACATGTATAATTATTTTTAATTTAATTATATTATAAGAAAAATCTATATAATTTTTTTATAAATCTATATGACCCAATCGGATTTTGAAACCGAAACCTACAAACTAACTTAACAACTATACCCACCATTGGATTAGGAAGATAGATATATTGTAGAAATTTTGATTTTAATTAACTGAAAACATAGATTACAATATAGACCTCAGTAATAATTTTTGTTTCATTCATTTCTATTATACCCTTCCCCATCTGAGTCAAATTCTTTATATGACTTCCTACAATCAGACATCCTTTAAAATAATATGCATAATTTTTAATATAGAAATTTTATGTAGGTTTATAAGTGCAATAACAAGCTAATTAAAAATAAGTTTCATAAAAGAGAAAAACCTTAAAAGATGCTGTAATAGAATCTGACAACTTCCAAATATATTAAAAAGCACAAAAACTTTTAAAAGAAATTACAGATTATTTATTAAAAAACTTGAAAAATTTTAATATATTATAAAAAAGTTTTCAACAGATTTTTTTTTTTTAATTTTTTTTTACAAAATAAAAAGTTATAAAATGTTTTATGACAATATATTTTGAAATTTCATTTGTTTTATGGTTTTCAATTATTTTGAAAGTATAATCAAATCAATTTAAAATACTTAAAATTATGTTTTTAATAATGAGACTAAAATTTATTTAAATATAAAACTGTTATTGTTTTTCTTTGAGTGTTTGCTTTTGTTTGAGTTTTTAACGAATGAGTTTAATACTTACTAAACTCATTTCCTTCATTGTCAGTTATATGCATTATGCATATCCTATTATAACTCATAATAAAATAGGACATACACCCAAATAGAAAAAGCACTACAAAAATTACCTTAGAGAATAGGAAAGAAAAGCTATCAAAGATCTAATTTTTTTGTTTTTAAATTACATGTATCTTAAAGGATTAAAATATAAAAGATAAAGAATACTACAAAGGAGTTTCTATATTCCAGGATTCCAGTCCAGGATTCATCAAAACGTATGATATTTCAAAATTGTAACAATTGAGTAAGTTTTTTAAATACCAGAACAAAATTGTTTTTATCCATATCCATTTACGGCATCAGATTGTACTACATAATATTATATTGTATTAAAATTTTCAAAGTAAACTCCAGTATTTGTTAATTCTATCTTTACAATACGTACAAGACAATCAAGAGATCAAAAGTTAATAAAGAATATTATAGTATAATAAGAGAGTATTTTTATGTATATTGAGTTGAAAATGAAAAGTTGAGTTATTTTACATATTTTACTCATTTTCAAAATATGATACTTTTACTTATATAAAAAAAACTAATACTTTTATATATATATATATACTTTTATATTATATATTTCTATCAAATTGATTTATTTAAATTATTAACATCTTAATTTTTTTGTTAATTTAAAAACTTTAATTTTAATATTAAAACTTTTCTCTCTTACCCAAAAAATCTATAGTTTTATGTTACTATATAGAACAATAGTAAATTGTTCCAAGAAGAATTAAATTTTTAATTTAAATTTTGTCACAGTTACGTGGTAAAAATTTTTTTTTGTTTTATTTTAACTTTTTTTTATTAATTTTATTTTCATATATATATGAAATAATAAAACTTTATTTTAGTTCTCCATTTAATTTAGTTCGTTAGTTAAACTTTTTTATTTTGCAAAATAATTGAGAACATGATGTATCCTTGATATCCTTGATAAATTTTTAAATAATCAAATTATAATAATAAATACAAAAAATATTAACTTTTTAAATGTTAATATACAAAAAAAGAGATAATAAAAAAATTGAATTGAAAATTGAAATTTTAATTGAAAAACGCAAAATTATGAAATAATCTAAATTTAAATTTAAAATTTTGAAAAATATGTTTTTAAATTATTAACTCTTGGAGGGTTGTAGAACAATGCAAATATTATTCATTTACTACTATAATTATAATACATGAGATTCAAAGTTTTCAAAAAACAGATTTTAGTATTGCATAATTTTAGGAGCTAGATCACAAGCGAAATGATTTTTGTGTTAAAATTGGTCCATAAATAAGTAAATATTTTGAGATAAATTTTCTTCACAAAAATTTATAGTACAAATAAATAAACAAAATAACCAAAACGATTCTATTTGAACGGAAATGAAGAAAACACCACAATATTATTCCTTAATCCTGCCAGTCCATACAAAGAAAACCCTGATATGAAGGAGTACTTCATTTTATAGCATTTCAGTAGAATGATTACTTATAAAAGAGTAGCAGGTACCTCAGGACTTATAAATTCTTGGTGTCTTTAAAAGATTCCCACCTCCCTTAAAAAAAAAAAAAAAATAACATAAATAAATATTTTTCATTCGTTTAGGACCAAAATTTACGTGTCTTGAGAGAAAACGAAAGGTTATAGATGCGGTAGGAGTTATTTCAAGAAGAATATAGATCAAAATTGGAATTGTTATCATATCTTCATGGTATGAATATATGTATTATTATAAATTTATTATCTATTATACTTTAGAACTTTTTTTTTTTTTAAATTATTTTATATCTTTTATAAGTAAAGACAAAATTTATTCAATCCTTCCTTGTACCCTTAACCAAAAATGTGAAATAAATATAATGTTTTTAAATTAATAAACTTCAAAGGAATTTATGAACATATTAACTATATATATATATACATATGTTTATATATTAAAGCTATTTATACATACATTTATATATATATATATATTTATATATATTTTCATTTATAAACATTATAGGTACATATACATAAAATTCCTCTTTTTTTTTTTTATTGACTATAAAATGCAAACTCAAACTAAAAACTAAAAAGTAATTAAGATTAAGAAGAAAAAAAACTATTTGTTTTTTTTTGGTTTTTTTTTTTTCGAAAATTATTCATCTGAAAATTGATTATGATTTTGTAATTTATATAAACTTTTTTTCTTTTTCAAGTGAAAAGGTTTTTTTGTTTCTTTGCAAAAAATTATGTTCAAAAAAATTTTAAATATTTTAATGTTAAAGTTTTAAAACTACTGTAAACTATATCAGACCTACACTTATATATATATCCATGTATAGTATATACATTAATACATAAATATACATATTATATTATAATCATTAAATAGAATAAATGGGTAAAATCTAAAGAATTCGGTTAAATATTTTTAGATTTTTTGGAAAATTTTTTATTTTTTTTTACATATTTCTATATCTTATTAGAAATTTCAGATAAAAGGACGTTTAAAAAAAGGATAAATTAGTTAAAAAGATTAAAATCTTAAATTAAGCCTTAAATTTTAATATTGGACAATTTAATGTTATGATGATTGATGCTATAACTACTTAAATTCAAGAACGTTTTCATAATGTTACTTTGGTAGCTTGTACAATTATGTATTTACATTTACTGTTTAACTAATGTACTTTTTTCACTCCAGCCTAATATCCTTTTCCTGGTTCAAAAAAAAAAAACAAATTTACACTAGAAAATTCAAATGACGAATACTGGTTACTTTGTATGTATAAAAATTGTCAATCAAATTTCGATTAAAATGTCAGTAAATGATTAAAATTACTGTATAATATACATATATATGTTGAGCTTTCATTGTTTATTTTTAGCTCATCACATATAACAGAACCCTTTAGTAATGTAGTTTTAATTTTTTAATTGATTTTTTAATTGTTTCGTCTAATTTTTATAAAAAGTAATATTTTTTCATTTCCCGATTCCAAAGAATACAAAAAACTCCAGTAGTAGCAAAAAATCTCGATTCAAAAATAATACAGGACAAGTACAATAGGGATCTGACGAAAGTATGGTTTTTGAAATATTGAAATGATAAAAATTAACAATACATTTACAAAATGGACAAAAGCGATTTTGGCTGGCGATTTATTAAGTCCGTAAGGTGTTATATGTGTGTTATCTAGTGTTAAATATTATAGACATATCTTATATTAATTATATATAATGAAATCACAATTAAATAATCCATAAAGAACATAAGTCAACTTTCTTGATTGTAATAATAGTAATTCTTCCCATTGAAATGGGTGCCTAATAAATTTCCCTGCAAATTGCAAATATCTAATGAAATTTGTATTTTTTTTTTTATTCTTTCTAAGTAGGTATACGTATAGCATAATTTTAATGACCGTAAAACATCGATGCAAATTGCAGATTAGATCATTAACTCATATTCTGCAAGTACAATTTTATTCTTAACAACCAATTTTTTTTTTTTTTTTAATGCATTTCTTTGCCACATAAATGTGGACAGCCTTTTCAGGCGTGACTGTAAATGTCACAATAACTCTTACGATGTGTGTGGGATTCGAACACTCTCTCGGTATTTACAGCGTATTTTATACATTTTTATCCACTAGGCCACCAAGGCCCCCACAACCAATTTTTGATGCATTATTAAATCTAATATTACTCTAAAATTAAGACGATCTGAATTGAATGCAGAGGATAATATGATTATTAAAGTAAAAAATTTTTTATTCAATTTAAACTTCAAGTACTGGAGATTTAACATATTATAAGTTTCTTTAATTAATTAAAAATTCTATATAGAAAATTAAATCATAGATATTATGTTCTAAGCTTAAAAAATATACATAAATAAAAGTGTACTTGTATAAAAATCATATAAAAAATTATATTTCATAAAAAATAAAAGAAAAAAAAAACACAATATTTTTAAAGGTAAAAAAAAAAAAAAATTTTTTTTACATAAAATAAAAAAAAAAACTTTCAGTATTGGAATAAATTGGATTAAGCACGAGTCGTGCTTGTCTTAAAGTACTTAACAACAAAAAACAAAAGAAAAATATAAGAAAATGTACTTTTTTTCTTGTTAAAAAAAAAAAATAATCTTTTATTTTAATCCATTCTTGTATTAATTTTATTTTTGCTTATATGTTCTAAAGGGAAAACTTTTTAAAACATTTCCTGTTTTTTTTTTTTTTTTCGTTTTTGTAATTTTCCTTTGACATAAGCTAATAATTACAATTTTTTTTTTTAATATTTTAACAAGTTTTTCCATTCATACATGGGTTATATTTATATTAATACCAAAATATACATATACAAAATTCTAAAGTTGTTGAGACTTTTTTTTCTTAAAAAAAAAAAAAACAAAAAATGTATTATATATTTTCTATATCTTTTCTTCTACTGTATATGTCTTTAATTTTATTTAAGGTTGTATCTTAAGATACAACTTAATTTAGAAACATTTGCATGTAAAACTATGACCTATGTTTAAAACATAAAAAAATACAAAAAAAAAAAAAAGAAAAAAACATAGAATAACATTAGAATAAGAAACTTATTTTTAAAGAAAATTGGAAAACCTTTTTTAAGAAATTTTCTAAATTAAGAAAACATAGGAAAAAATTCCAGACTTTACTTTTTCAAAAAAAAAAAAACAATAATAAAAATATAAGAAATTCAAATAAAATGAAATTTAAGGTGAATATTTTCCTATTATGTAAAGGATTTACAAGATATTTATTTAACCCATCTTTTTTTTTGTATTAAAAGTTTTCCTTATGTTTCAGTTTCTCTTAATTTTAGTATTTATATATTATGTATATAATATGTATATACCATTTATTTTCTTTATTTTATTGTTTTTTTTTGTGAGATTAGTAAACAGTAGTGGAAATTGAACAGGTGTTTATATTTTTTTTTTTGTTTTAAGTCTATATTAATTTAAAGCCTCGTTAAAGTGTGACGTAAAGTAATACTTACTAATTTGTCTGAAGCACGAAAAGAGTCCGTAATAGGTTTAGTTATGAAAATTTAAACTTTTGAAAATTTTATTTATCTACACTTAATGTAGCTTGTATTTCCAAATAACGGGTACGAGCTTTTAAGATGATATCATTACATTATTGTACTTTATGACGTCACAATTCAGAGTTTTTTTATATACTGTTTAGACATATTAATTTAAAAACAATTACATAAAGAAGTTTGCTCTATAAAAGAAAAAAAAATAGAAGTTTTGGATATATAGTTATCTAAATAACGGTAAAACAAAAAAAGCGTTTGAAAACACTTTTCTCGTAAGCTGGTTATAATTATTCTTGTCGAACTTTTATAGCGAGCTATGATATAGCGAACTTTTTATCCAGAATTTACAAGAAAAGTGAAATTATAATGGTTTACAGTTAAAAAAAAAATATATTAATTCGTTTTCTACCACTAGATAACATTTGCTTCAATACTGACATATTATATATTCGGAATCATGATGTCCTAAAGCGCCATCAAATAATGTCATTTTACAAAACTCGTCCCCGCTATTTGGAAATTTTTCCTTCATAATATAATGACAACTGACAGACATATATACATAAAAGAAGTTAAGAATCTTAACTTGAAGCCTTTGCAAGAAAGTGAACAACTTTCATATGAATTAAATTTTCATTATATAAATATTCAATTAACATTAACTAAAATTTTTCCAAATTTAAGATTTTATCAAGTATAAATTATTTTAATATCCTATCAGATTCGATCCCTATATGGCACACAAATTTTAATCCTTAAAAATATTCTGAATATAAAAAAAAAAAAAAAACTGAATTTTTACAAATAAAATTAAAACAGATACGAACGATATCCTATTATATTATATAGGTGCTTCATTTTTTCACTCTATAATTTGATATATATAATATGCATATGTACATATGTGTGTTTGGATTAGTTAAAATCAACACAAAAAGAATTTCTTTAAAAAAAAATAAAAAAAAAAACATTTGATAGATATAGTTATACATTTAACATATTCTTTAAATAAATATTGGCCTCCTTTTTTTTCTTTTTTTCCTTGAAAATATTTTGTTTATGTATAAAATATGTAAAAAAAATTTTTTTGTATTATTGTTAGAAAATTTAAATTAAGGTTTTCTTCTTTTTTTTTTGTTTTTTATTGAAAATTTCTAAATTGGGTTTCATTTTTTGGTTAAAGATTCTGAAAGATATTCATATATACTTACGTAATATAAATAATTATTATTTAATATTAAAAATACATACATACATATATGTATATAATAATTATATAATAAATAATATGTAAAATTGTTATATTGTGAAAATTTTGTTATTTAATGTGATATTCTGTATATTTTACTAAAAAATGTTTCAATTTAATCTTTAATTCAAATTTTTTTAATTTTTTTTTTTTTTTTTTTTATATTAACCATAGAATTAAAATGTACATACACAAGGTATTATCCTATTTAAGTCTAAGATGATCCCCAAAAAAAAAAAAAAAAAGGAATTAAAAGAAAACAAAAATAAATAAATTAATATTATTTAAAGCTATAAAAAGGATTTTTTTTTTTAATTCTTAGCACATTTTCTTTTAAGATTTTCTCTCTTTAATAAATCGACATGAAATTGAATTAAACTTGTAAATTCTTCTTTTTTTTTTAAATTTTATTTCTATTTAAACATTTATAATTATTTTATTATTAAATATAATCTTATATATATATATATATATATATATATATATATATATATATATATATTATATATTGTATGGTATGGTATAGCAAATGTATGGTAAATTTTTAATTTTCTAATTTAATAAAATACAGTCAAAATCGGTTATAACGACATTGGTTATAACGACATATCGTTTATTACGACCACTTTTAAAAGTCCCGATTTTAAGTTCATATAATTTCAAACAAATTTATATCGGAAATAACGACATCACTTATAACGACATATTGCTTATAACGACTTATTTTTACTTCAAAAAAAAAAAATTATCGGTTATAACGACGAAAAAACAAAATAAAGAAAAATACATACATTATTATTAGTTACGAAAAAAAGCATCGCCTACTTTTGCCGCCTACTTGTCGCCTGGTTGTGGTGCTAGTTTGATATTTCTAACATTTTTATTTAGATGTGCATGTTACATTAGGTCAGTTAAATGTATGTAAAGTACATATTATTATTTTTTTTTTATTTTTTGTTAAAAACGGTGAAATAAAGACTTGAATAAATAAATAAATAATACTTCTTTTAATTTATAATAAAAAAATTTTGATATTGTTTATAACGAACGATCTATCTGATATAACGACCAAATTTGTCGGTCCGCTCAATGTCGTTATAACCGATATTGACTGTATAAATAAAATAAATTTATATAAAGTTTTTTTTTTTTTATTTTTAAAGAAATTAAATTCCATTATTATGCATTATTTTGATCGTATAGGTCAAGTATTGTAAGTATTGGAAATAATTAAACTTTGAGGGGTTGGTATTATAATTCCAAAAAAAAAAATTCCAAGTATCAAAATTTCAAAGAATGAAAAAAACCATTCCAAGTTTTAATATTCCAAAAAACAAAATTCCATTAGTATTAGTAAATTGTGACTTTGTCAGTCTATGTATATTAACATCGATATGATTGTATGTCTGTAAAGAGAAATAAAAACTTCCTAATTCTTTAATATACATATTATGTATATACACAAATAATTTTGTGGGGAGTCGGTGGCCTAGTGGGTATAAAAGCGTATAAAATAAGCTGTAAACACTGAGGGAGTGTGGGTGCGAATCTCACACACGTTGTAAAAGTTACTCCCTTTTACGATATTTACCGCCACGGCTGAACAGGAAAGGCTGTGTAATTTCCTGTCCACATTTATGTAGCAGAGAAATCCATTAAAAAAAATAATAATTTTGTTTTTGCGATGAGTCGGTAAAAAATTTCATAAGCCACTCATAGAAATTGCACGTACTCAAAATACGTGTTCGACTTTAATCAACTAAAACCACACCCTTTAAAACGAAACTTTAGAATGAGATCTTTAAAATACAAATGTACAGTTTTGTTTTAAAGATAAGGATATGGGAAGAATTCAATTGTAAAAATTTAAATTAAGAAATTTGGGACTATGGAGGATGGGTTTAGATAAAAATAATAAAATTCGAAAGACTTTTTCTTGTATAGGTTAGTAAACTTAGAAGAAAATTTTAATTGATGAAAATTGTTGTAAAGAAACAATATGATCTATCATAATATTGTTACACACAGAATTGATTGAAGACTCATATATTACAAATCTACTAAGAGAAAGTCAATTGGAAAATACATTTAATATATATATTATTTAATTTATAAATTAATGAAATTTTATCAATTTTTTATATATTTGGGATTAAAAAAAAAATCAATTTGTAATTTTTATGAAACATTAAATCATTTATTTTACTAATACCAATTCCATCATAGTCACTTCATTTTCCATTTTATTAAGGCAATGAACAAAAAACTAAATAGTATTGCATAACTATTAGAATTTAGCCTGGAATCAAAATATTATTTATGGTTAAAATTGTTTAATTAAGCGCATTAGTAAAAAAAGTTTCTGATTATTATCCGTTATATCAGACTCAGTAAATTTGACAGTTTTTAAAATTTAATGTAGTGTAATAAGAAAAAAAAAACAGTTCTTTTGTTTTTGAATGAACCAGATTAAGATGAAGACTGAACCTAACTCATATATTTATAAACTCTTGGTTAGTAAGGCATAATATGTAGGTTAAAAACTATTATTAGTTTATACATAGTAATATTATTTATTTTGTTTACATTATGTCATATATTTACACTATATTTGGTAGCAAGAGAGATTTGATTTCAGTTAAAAAAAACTTGCTATCTATACAGAATTTGATCTAGCACTCTCTCTTAATAAGTTATGTGCTTAACTAGTAAACCAATGAAGCTCCGAGTACATTTAATTCATACATTACTATAATTTTGTTTTGCATATATTTAGGCTGATTGTATCATCTCATCAAAAGCTCTTAAGATCGCCAAATTTTGATAGGTAAAAACGTATTCCTTGATAAGGCGATGTACAAAATAATCGTAATTTTAATATAAAAAATCCAATATGGTCTCAAAATTTCAAGTTCCTGTCTAAAAGCGTGCCGGAGCTATAAAGGTAGAAAAATCATGCAAAATTTGGTTTTCACATAACGGGTTTAATCACTAAATTTAAAAAAAAAAAAATGTATAATTTTGGTATTGATTTACAAAGGTAAAAAAAATTCCTGTCGAATGGGGTTTTTAGATTGACAAATTGATATGATAATATATAGGCATTTAAAAATAAGTCTTTTTTAAAGTTGGAGAGGTGCAGCTCGGTAATGGATGGGGCTATATGAAAAAGTTGTTCTACAACATTAATGTTTTTATAAGACTGGTTAAAATTTGTTTTCTCTATCTTTAACGGTGTAGAAGTTTTGTAAACAGACGGACGAACGGATGGAGTAAAACTAATAGGCATATTTTTTCAAAAATTTTTTTGGAAATGTGCTAAAAATGATTGCAATTATTAAAAATCTAAAAATATTTAAATCTAATTTAAAAATATATAATTTATATTATTGTTATAACGTATTCTTTGCTAGTACACATTTTTATTAAATTATATTTTAAGAGCAAGTGATTTTTAAACAAATATTTTAAATTTCTACGTATGTATATGGATTCGCATTGTGCAATATTCATATTATTTTATGTCCTTTATATTATACATATGTATGTACATATATTATTATGTTACATACATTTAAATTTAAAATAAATTGAAATAAATATAAAAACAGAATCTTTTCAAATACATAATTTTGAATAAATACAATACAAAAGTTAATATAAATACATGTACATAATATGTACATATATAAGAAATCAGCTGTCTTCACCACAGGACCGACCATTATTATACGAAAAGTATAAAGCCAAAAATTCATAGATTTTTTACATAATAATTTATATCAATGTAAAATGACTTCTAATAATTTAACATAATTTTTTTTTTTTATTCAATAACAATATAATAAAAGCAATGAAATCGTAAAAATATACATTCATATTTACATTCATTCATACATTCATATACATATATCATTCAAAAATATTAGAAGTAAAAAATAATAAAAACTGTAAACAAATAAAAAACAAACATAATATTAAATATTGAATCTGCTAACAAAAATTTTACAGTTTGAATTTTGCGTCATCAACAAGAGAAATATAATATGCATAGATATAATTATGTATGTATATGTATATAAATTTTTGGACATAAAAAAAAAAACAAAAAAGATTTGTTCATGTAAATGCATATGGCGTGTTATGTATGAAATATGGACTTAGAAAAAAATTAAATAAAAGTTAAAGTTAGTCGGTGTTCTATGGCAAAGTTGTTGCTCTTTACTTGTGTAACAATTTTTTCTTAATTATTTTTCTCATAATATTTTTCTGTTACGAAATATTCGTAAAACAAACTTTAAAATGACACTAGTAAACTACTACTTAAAGTTCCCCGATTTGCTCCAAAAGCTTATCAATCCGAGATATTTACATCAAAACCTTAAATATGAAATTGCATAAAATTCCACTCTCAGTCGTTGAAGATGTACACGTGCCCACAAAAACACACACACACATCACGCAAAAAAAAATTTTATAATCTTCTACGCACCGGAATAGTCATATTTGCCAAAATCTCGGGTACAAATTTTTAGTATCAAAACAATACCTACCTTATAGGCTTATACATATGTAATTGTATGCAGTCGATAAAAATGAACAGAAATTTATTGAATATAAAGAAAAAAACAAAAATAAAACTTGGATTTTATTAAAAATTAAATATTTGTGAAAGAAGATAAATTAACACGATTGTTAACAAATAATGAAAGAATTATATATTTTAATCATTTAAAATAATAATAAATTAATGATTAAAATAATTTAAATATTTTATTAATATAACAACAAAAAACAACAACTTAACAAAATATTCAAGAGCCAACCGAAAAAAAAAAAAAAAACAATGAAAGCTAAAAAAAAAAAAAATAATTAAGTTAATTTCATTTAAATCATTTATAATTATATTCAATAATAGGTATTAATTCAATTAAGTCTAACAAAAAAAAAAAAAAAAAAATTGAAATTAAATACATAATTAATAAATTTAATAATTTTAAATAAATAAAACGTTATCTACTTTTAAATTTTGAATAATAGATTTTAATTTTAATTCAAATAATTTTAATATAATTTTTACTTTATTGTGGGTATATTCGTAAATAATTTCAACATTTAAAAATTAATTTTTTTTATTTATTCAATTTTTTTTTTGTTTTTTTTTATAATTAATTTAATAAATATTTACAAAATATTATGTTTCCGGCTATAAAAGGCCATGACAGAAACAATGGAAGAAAAATTAAAAAGATTAAAATAAGCAAAGAAAAAAAAAAATTCCTGTTTAAAATTCTCCTCCTCCTGCTTGTCTTCCCTCTTTTCCTTCTCGTCCTTTTCCTTTCAATAATTTACATAATTTCCGGTAAACCTAAAATCACGAAGGAAGGAAAAACGAAATAGATCGAAAAGAAGGAAAGGTCGAACTAAGAACAAAATTTATCATGACTCATGAAAAAAGAAAGAAATAAAAAAAATTTTTTTTTTTAATTTTTTCTTCCAAAAATTGTCAAATAGATTTAATCCAGATTGCCTCAAAATTTAATCTGAAATTATCTCAAAAAACTTTTCAGAATGAATGACAAAATGGGAATTGAAAAAATTGAAATTCATTGAAATGATTGCATTGGGAAAAACATGAAAATATTTGAAGTTATAAATCAGAAAACTTTAAACTTAAATTCTCTTTAAATTTTCTAAACTATAACTCATTTGTATGAACATGTTTTTTTTTTTTGTGACCCCATAGCACTTATTTATTATATTTTTTTGAACTTTTTAACATTAAGGCATCTTGTATACATGTCATGTGATATTCAAAAGATAAGGATCATTATCAGGAATTTTTATGATAATTATATATAACTAAAATGAATGAATGATTATACTTATAACCTTTAATTGTAATAAATTGAAATGAAAAGAAATTAAAAGTCACTTCGCAGAAATTGTTATAATCAAATCATAAATATTCATTTTTTATATCAAGTATAGTAAATACAATATGTAATACGTATGTATATAAAAAGTGATAAATTATTTTTTTTTTTCTTTTTGGTTTTTCATTTAAATGTTTAAATTTTAATTTTAACCTTTAAACAACTTTAGCATCGACCTACATAATATATATTGTTTACATCGACCACATAAACCAAAACTATCTATAATTGTTTGTTTATTTTTTTTTTTTTTTTTTTGATAAAATGTAATTTAAAATTGAATATTAATAAAAAAAAAAAAATAAAAAAAAATATTTCTACTGCTTCATTTTAGTCATTTAACTTTATCTATATATCAGATTAAAACAATTTTCTTTTAAAAATTATTGATATGTCCTTATTTTAAAAAATTTTTCCAAAAAATTATTATTATTAGTATTAAGAATATTTTTAAATAAAACATAAATCACAGAAAGTCTTTAAAAAAGAAATTAATTATAGTTTAGTATAGTTTATTTAGTAGAATATCTTAAGATACTAAAAGACATTGACGCCAAAAAAATTATCTGGCCATAGTGTACAACAATTCTTCAAAAATTTATTATAACACTATTTAACATGAATTCGTAACAAAGTTTTACAATCAACAGAAAGAACATTAAAGGATATTATGTTAAGGATTACACAATAATTATTACATAGAAATGTTCACAGGATAAAAAAAAAATATTGAAATTGCGAAGGCATTTTATCTGCAAATTGAAAAATAATAAAATAAAATAAAACAGAATCATATGAATATTCTAAAGCAAATAAAAACTAAAGATTTTATAATATGAAATAAACCCTAACAAATGAATCTTAAGTTCTGTGATACGAAATTTAAACAAATCGAATATAAAATAAAAAAAAAAAAAATAAAAACCATTAAATAAAAATTCAACCTTGGAAATCAATATTTGTTTTTAATCAAAATTCCATTTTGAAGAGTGTGTGTTCATTGGACCTTGAAAAGAAAAATTTCTTTTCTTTTAAACCTTAAAGAAAATTAAAAAAAAAAAAAAAGTAAAAAAAAAGTAAAACATAAATGAAAATTGATTATTGAATTACTTAAAACATAAAATCGAAAATGTGCTCATTACAAATCAGTGAATGGAATACTAATTTTAAGATACAATATATATTTTTTTTTTTTTTTTTTCTTATATGTAGGCGTATATAAAATGTAGGCGTATTTTTTTTTAAAATAGTATTTTAATATTATGTAAAGGTATGCAATTTTTTTTAAAAAATTGGTTAAGATAAATACGTGCAATTTATTAAATTTTCTTTGTATTATCTTGTTTTGAAGAACATCCTACAATATATATTTTTTTTAAATTAAAAATTGCAGTAAATTTCAGTAAAAAATAAATTCACTTTTTTAATTGATTTTCAGAAAATTTTTTATTTATGTATAAAGTTAATGATCTGATGTAAATGTAATATAATAGAAATTCCTTTTATTATGTTTTCATCAAATCTGTATCTAAAGAGAAAAATTGTTTTGAAATTTTATATTGAAACTTTGAATAAAAAATTCTTTTTTTAAAGTTATATAAAATAACGGTTTGATAAGAAAAAAAAACATATATATACGTATACAGATAAAGATAAATAGGTATATTTAATATTTTAGATGAAATTATGAAAAGAATTTTATTGTACTCGAATTAAATGTAACGCTTTAATTCAAAACTTATAAAAAACAGAAACTTACACATTACCCTTCCTTTACACCATTATAATAATTCTATTTTATCAAGAAAGTCCTATTTTTATACCTAAAAAATGTTTGAAAGGTCAGATACGGTTAGTCAGATTCAGATAGAAGTTCTAAAATAACTGGAATGTCAACAACTTTACCAGTTATTGTAACAGCCTACTCCTATAATATACCTGTTTAGATCTGTTAAAGATATCCCTATCAAAGCCTCATAAAGAACCTGCTATCACAAAAGGTGTAAAAATGAAATTGTTGTTGCAGAACACAAATAATAGATAATAAAAATTTTTATGTAAATATATACATACTAGAAAATCCCCTGTGCAATTGCACAATTTCTATAGATTCAAAAGCATTTACGTTATCATACTGACTGCCTTACTACCTGTATTAAGGGAGGGATTATTACATGTATTTTTTTAGCTTAGGTATATTAAGTACCTAAATAAAATAACTTATGGATTTTTAATTTAATTTGAATTTTTTAGGTGTAGGGTATAAAAAAGTCGGTTGCATCGACTTACTGTTACTTTTACTTGTTTTTTTTTTTGCTTGAAATTTTATTTAAATGTACTTTGGAAGAGGTCTTTGGTATATTTAATAAAAGATTCATGTCTCTGATAATGAAATTTCATAAATTTTCGGGGGCTTTTTTTTTGTGGCAGTAGTTTTCGGCAGCTTTTTAATTAATTGGTCTAATAATAAATTAGTACAAAATTATGAATCTATTGTGAGAGAAGGCTTCTAAAATGATATTTTCTATGTTAGTTTTTTTTTTTTTTTTTAAGAAAAATATCCATTTCTATAATATTTGGTAAGTTCCAGACTTCTGTTATGAAATATAATTATTTAAGTCTGCCGAATTTTATATTAATACAAAAATTTCGAATATTTTATGTTATGTTTTATGTTAAAAATCTAAATTTCAACCTAAATAAACAAAACTATTTTAAATGTCTGTTACGAAGCTTTTACCAGTTTTTATACTAATGAAAACAAACTCAAGAATAAAATCGGCCTATTATTTTTTTTTTATAAATATGAGACTTACTATAAACTTTGCTCTTTTCACTTTCAGGCGTTTTAATTTTATTAAGAGTACCTATTTTTATTTTTTTTTTTTTTCCAAAACAAAGATTAAAAACGCCAACAGAAGATTAATAATTTATTTTTAATTTACCGCTGCGACCAGTTCATAATGGATGTGGCGGTCAAAAATTAAAAATTTGCTGAATTTATTTTGATTGAAAATGTGTTTTTTAAGTATGTACTTTTCCTTTTAATGAACGGTTTGTGTCTCTGATAATACTTCTAGTGGAAAATTTGATCTCTGGTAATAATATTTACTAAATTTATTTATATTTTTAATGAACGGGTTGTGTCTCTTGATAATACTTTGAATCAAAGATTTGTGTCTCTGGTAATAAAATTTTAAATTATTAAATAAATATACAGAAATATCATCATTGCCAGTTTAGTTTACATTCAGTGTGAGTGTTTTATTATAGATATAAAATATATTTTTTTACATGTTCTCAAGGTCTCGCCAACATCTTGTGTATTATTGGTATTATATTATAGATATACTTTTTTACATTCAAATACAACAATTTTTCATTCATTTTAAACATTTTTTCATCCAAATTTAACATTTTTTCAAAAAATATTAAACAGTTTTCATTCAAATTAAATCCTTTTTTTTATAATTTAAACCTACTTTTTGCAATCAAATTACTCTGAACGAAAAATTGTTTATTTTGACTGAAAAATTAGGTTTAATTTCAATTAAAAGATTTTTAACGTTTTT
Organism: Poecilobothrus nobilitatus; assembly: GCA_947095535.1. Classification (NCBI taxonomy): domain Eukaryota; kingdom Metazoa; phylum Arthropoda; class Insecta; order Diptera; family Dolichopodidae; genus Poecilobothrus; species Poecilobothrus nobilitatus. The sequence goes on from OX352774.1 coordinate 197,133,305, forward strand.
GAAAAAATGTTGAATTTGGATGAAAAAAAGTTTCAATTAAATGAAACATTGTTGTATTTGACTGTAAAAAAGTATATGTACGTCATTTGGATATAGCACAGTTCACCTAAACTCACATTGCAAACATCACACTAGAAAAAATCACTTTGCAAAAAAATCGTTTCGCAAAACGCATTTGTCAAAAATAATAGATGTCAAATTTTTTCTTTGCAAATCATCCTTTTCACAAATTTTCAAATAACATCAAACAACATAAGTATATATGGGGTACATTAAGTATACATATACATTCTGTAAAAGGCATAAAACTCTGATTATGTAATCAACTCTAAAATCTCTTCTAATTCAGAATTTCGCATCTACATATATATAAATATTCTATAAAAAGCGTATAACCCTGATTTTAAAACCAAACACTAAAATCCCTTCTAATTCAAAATCTCGCATATAGATACTAATTTATACATATCAGATCTGGAAACAGGGAAACCCTGATTTTGATGAAACCAACAAAAATCTTTTCTAATTATTTTTGTAACCCCTATTGAACAAATTATTTAAATCGTATAATTTTGAAATCTTTCTTAATTGCAATTTGGGGTCGCACCCAAACCTCAGCTAAACAATTTATTGAAATCCTGGCTTTGTAACCAAATATGAAATCCCTCTCAATTAAAAGATGTTTTTTATGTGAGTATTGCCAAGTGTTACACCTCAACGTCATTACGTACCTGGTTTAAAACTATAATATTTCTATTAGAAGTTAAGCTTTAATATTATATGCTTATATTAATAATGTACTTATATACAATTTTCTTAATATATATATATTTCTCCAGATTTGTGTATATAAAACATAACTGTATTTTATGTAACGACATAGTGCTACCATTTTTCTATAAATTACTTATTTATGAAATCGGGACTAAATTTATTAGAGACACAAACCATATAGATTTTGACGTTTTAAGAATTTTTTTGAAATTCAGAACAAAACAATTTTAATTCAGTTATTTATGAAGAGTTACAGGGCTAATAATTTGCATATTGGCACAGAAATTTTAAATGTTTCTTAGAACAAAAAAAAAAAAAAAACAATTTATCTCAAAAAAAAAAGAAAAACAGTTACTCAAAAATGTAATTTTTTAATTTAACTAATTTCAAAAACCTTCAATTTTTTTTATAAAATATAAATTAGGTAAGGTACATAATATCATAATATAAAAAAAAAATACAAACAAAAGAAAAAAAAACTGTTTGTTGTCCAAAAATTAAACAATATTTTAAGAATTAAATATACATAATAAACTTTTCTAGAATTTAAGTCGACGAACAAAGATGGTAAGTACATACCATACATAGAAAATATAATATTTTTCTAAAGGAAAAAGTTAAAATAATGCGAAAACAAAACATTAAAAAAAAACCATTTTTTTATACAGTTTTTTATATTTTTTTTTTGTTTTTTTTTTTGTTTTTTCTTAGAATTTTATATTTTATTGTTGTTGTGTAGTTAGTTGTACATGTTCATATTGTTTTTGTTTTTGATCCTATTTTATTGTTTCTTTTTCAATATTTTGTTTTTTTTTCTTGTTTTCAGTCTTTTTTGGTTTTGTATTTTCATTCGTTTTTAATGCTATAAAATTGATTTATGACTCTACGTCTACACAATATAATACATAAAACAACTTAAAAATTTATGAAACATAAGTTAGTTTAAAGATAAATTGCTAATTTCATGTTTGACACTTTGTTAAAAAAAAAAAAAATAAGGAAAAACAATAAAACAAAACCAGCAACAATTATAAAAATAATAAAAATAAAATTATTTTTGATTATATAAACTTTTAAAACAACCCCATTTATAGGTACATATAAAAAAAAACCGTAAATTATTAAAATAATGTTAACTGTACAAAAGAAAATTTCTTGATGAAAAATGTACAGTTTATGTTTATGTTATAAATTAACAGATCAGTTTCATTAAAATAATAACATTTTAAATAAAAATAAAGAAAAAAAAACATAAATATTGGTATTTTTTTTTTCTTTTCATTTTCTTTTCATTTTCTTAAAATTTTTATAATCTATCCAGCGGTTCTTAAACTTTATAGTTCGCGGACCACAGATTAAAAAAACTGAAATCTGCGTACCACCGAAGTAATTTTAATTTCATAGATTCCTTTGGTTTGATTGTTTTTATTTTGAATATTTTTTAAAAACGTACATGACTTAATTGACTCAGAATTCGATTATGATCCATATATTTGAGTCTATACAACTCGACTCCTTCAAGGAGTGACAAACGCAATTTGATATTTATTATACCCTTGAACATATGTTCATACGCATATAAAAAAAATTAAGACAATTTTTAAGTATTGTAATTCTAATACTATGTCCAGAATTTTGAATTGATAAAATGGAAATGGAAAAATGAAAAAGAAAAAAATTAAAAAAAAAACAAAATGTTAATTAAGAATGTTCTGTGAGAAATTTTCTTAAATTTTAAAGTACTTTATTCGATTTGTGTTGCAAAAGAATGAAAAACAATATAAAACTTCGATTCACAAAATTTTAGAAAAATATTAATTTAAAAAAGTTTTTTTTTTTTTATTTTGTTTTTTTCTTTTCATTTCAAATTTTTATAGACTATCCAGCGGTTCTTAAAATTTATACGGATCACGGATTAAAAAATCTGAAATCTGCGGACCATCGAAGTAATTTTACTTTCATAGATTGCTTTGGTTTGATTGTTTTTATTTTGAATATTGAATATTATTTTTTTAAAACCGTTAAATTTAAATATTTTTTAAAGTGTATACATACATATATGATGTAAATTTATAAATTGTCTCATTAAAATTACGTACACAGGGTAAAGAACACAAAGCTACAGGGCCCCTAGTCAGTTATATATTATATAATGATCGGGCTACTAGATTTTATTCAAATTTAATGATTTTTTAAAAAAATATTTTGAAAATTTCAAAAATAATTATTGAAGGAAAAAAAAACAAAATAATTTTTTTTCATTACTAACATTGAAAATAATTTTAACAACATATTAAGCATTTTTTTGGGCCACTTAAAAAGAGTCCGCGGACCACAGTTTAAGAACCGATGGACTATACAATATATTTATAGACTTTCAGCATAATTACATGGTGTCATTTTCTTTATAATTTAAATTAATTTTTAATAAGTTTATTTTCATTCATTCTTCATGTTTTTGTTTTTTTCTTTTTGTCTTATTTTCTTTCAGTCTTCATTATGTTCATACTCTTATTAATTAGATGAAATTTAATATTTGATACTAAAAAAAATATAATAAATGACTTCAAATTTAAATTGCAAACTAAAAAAAAAAATAAACAAAATATGTATATAATATACATGTACAGTATACATACTACATACATATGTATATATGTTTTTTCTAAGAACAATAACAATAATTAAATATTATACTTGTTTGGCAAAAGTTTAAGTTAAGACTTTGAAATTACCAGTATAATTATAGACTTCTAAAAAAAAAAAAAAATTAAAATTAATTCTATTTTAATTAATTTTTATTAAATAGATATTTTATTGTAAGTACATATATATATATGTATGTATATAGAGATACGAATTTCCAGAACCACTAAAAGAATGACGTAAACTTGCTGTTTACCAAATACCAATACACCCAAATAATTTCGATATAAAAAACAAAACAAAACTGATAAAAAAAAAGCAAGGAAGAGTACAATAGAGTAGACTGTGCCAACTCTGGGATACCCATATAGGCCGTATGAATATGCTGTTTCCATAAAACTTGATTATTTTTTATAAAATTTTTCATATTTTACTTCATTAAGTACCGAGATACATTGTAAATTTTTGAATTGTATAACAAGAGTTATTTTCATTTCAATGAGATATTTTCAATAAAAAAGAGAAGTTGTAAAGCAGCTACCCGAACCTGTTTCGCCAGCATAAACAAATTTTATAGAAGTTATTGCCATGCAATTTTACATCTTTTCACAAAATTTCAGATACCTGGTTTCAATAGACACTATTTACACATAAAAAAAAGTTGTATGGCAGCTACTCGAACTTGCCGGCCGGACTTGCAGGATTTAAATAGGAAAACTAACAATTTAACGTGGTAAAAATTTCATAATACTAGCTTCTTTATTTTTTGATATTTATCGTGCAAACGTACTTAATCTTAATTGACTCAGAATTTGATTATGATCCATATATTTGAGTCTATACAACTCGACTACTTTAAAGAGTGACAAACGCAATGGAAAATTTATTATACCCTTGAATATATGTTCATACGGATATAAAAAAATTAAGACAATTTTTAAGTATTGTAATTCTAATACTATGTCCAGAATTTTGAATTGATAAAATGGAAATGGAAAAATAAAAAAGAAAAAGATTAAGAAAAAAAAAAATGTTAGCTAGGAATGTCCTGTGAGAAATTTTCTTAAATTTTAAAGTACTTTATTCGATTTGTGTTGCAAAAGAATGAAAAACAATATAAAACTTCGATTCACAAAATTTTAGGAAAATATTAATTTAAAAAAGTTTTATTTTTTTTTTTTTTTTTGTTTTTATTAATTTGAATTCAATGGTAAGGAACTATTAAATGAAAATTATACAAAAGAATATAGAACTATACAATTAATATATTTTTTTTCTTTATAAAACCAATTATCGGCCATTATTTAAGATAAAATTGTGTCTGTTTTCCCAAAAAATTTTTTGTTTAACTAATAATAATTATTATATAATTTTATATACATATAATTATGATTATTCAAAAATATTAAATAAAATTAGGATCAGTGCATTAAGAAAATTAAAAATGTAATGTACTGTTACAAAATAAAAAAAAAAACAAAAAAAATTCTAGTTATTTTTTTTCTATATTGATTTTAAAATAACAAGTCACCACTGTTAACTGTATGTAACATACGTACATAGACTTAATATAAACATATAAATAATATATACGTACATATATAGACTTAAAAATATTTTCAAACAATTTTAATAAAACCGCAAGGCAGTATATAAAAAGAATGCTTTTTAAAGGCGTACATTTTCCAAAAGAACAGATTAGAAATTAGTGTGACTTGCACCATTTGCAAAATTTGTAAACTTTTCTTAGAATTTTACAACTGAAAAACAGTGAAAAAACAAACGAAAGTATCTCTTAATTTTAATCTAGACTTATATAATTTAGAACAGAGGACAGATGTAAAAATACAATGCTGGTGCTTTACTTTTTGCATCTTTTTTTGAAAAATTTTTCCCCTATAGATATTTAAGTTACAGATGTCTAAAATATCCTATTTTTTTAATTTTGACCCTTAACAGTCATAATTATTTTTTTTTTTCACATAACTGTTAATTTAAATACAAAATTTAAAAATATTTTATATTTTGATATTGATTTATAGAAATAGAACTTTTTCCAACCATTGAGGAGCTGTTACTTCGTAATAGTTACTTCGACAGGGCTACATAAAAAAGTTATTCCTCCACATTAATTTTTTCAAGGCACCTATTTATAGTTAAAATATAATTGTTCTATCCTTAATGATGTAGGAGTTTTTAAACAGACAAATGAATGAAGGGATGAACGGACAGAATGAAATTAATAAACAATTTTTCAAAATTATTTTATAAAAATGTTCAAAAAAAACATAAAATAACAGTTAAATTTGCTTTCATATATATATTGTTATTAAGGTGATGACCCAATGCTTACTTTGTTTTCTTTACTTTGAATACTTTTTCAAAGTATCAAAATGAAGCAAAGTTAATAAAGTAAATACTGGCCCAATGATTACTTTGCATTTTTTGCTTTGACTTTTGTTGAATTTAGAAGAAAGAAAAATTTAAGAAATTTTATAAAATATAATAATTATTTTATATGAAACGTACAAATGTTTGTATTCAGTACCAAATAGTAGAAAATTTCAGGTTCGGGACATTCATAGAAATCGTCAAATTCATGGATTGTACGAAATCACATTCCCACCTATTTACAATTTTTCCCACCTATTCAAATTTTTTTAATGTTTATGTAAAAAAATTCAAACATGAAATGTCAAAGTATTTAACGCAACGTACGGAATTGAAAATTCGTCAATTTGGCACTTTACTTTGTTTGCTTACTTTGAATACTTTGTGCATTTGGCCAAGTACCATAAGAAATAATGTATTCATTTCCGATGACAATATTTTCGAAGGAAGTAAAGGAAGCAAAAGGTGATGGCCCAATGCTTACTTTGAGAGACTGTGATCTTAACTTTGGAATTTAATAAAGTATGTTTTGGGTATAACTTGTAATTCTTGTTCAACGTTACCATATCACAAATATTTCAAATTCATGTGATAATGAATGTATATTGTACATATATTAGAGCCCAAGAATATCTATTCAAAAAAAAAAGCATAATTTATTTAAAAATAATATTTTAAGTGATTTTATTCAACTGAAATTCGTTAAGCGAAATTGTGATTCCTGATGCCTTAAATTACCATTAAAAGGCTGACTTACATATTTTAACATATATCTAACAAGATTTAATAAATTCAATGTAACCATCACCATACTTAACATTTACTTTTCTTTTAATTCATATTAAATTTTAAATTAATTTTTATTTTTTCAAATGTCTAAACTTTCTTTACCATTCCATTAAAACATTATAAAGTTCAGTATTCTGATTAGGCTTAAACCAAATATTTGTACTAATAAAATTAAGTAATTAATTAATTTAATAATTATATAAATTTATTATATTGTTATAACTTCAACAATTAAAAAGCTCAAGTAAAATTAATACAGGACAAAAGAAAATTCATTATTAAAATTTTCACAAACTTTTCCAATAATACCGGTATGAGTCACCAAAGGAATAGTAACTATTCGTAAAATAAAGTACACAGAACGTCTCAAATTATTACATTAGACCATAATGAACGTGAACATAAAAATTTCCTTTTCAAGAAGAATTTTCAATATTTGAAAATTTTGTACTATAGATTACAAATCAATAGACTTAAACTTTAACTTTAAATAAGAAAAAAGTTTAAAAAAATATCTTTCAGTTCCACGGATAAGTTTAATAGGTATGATATAACAATTATGTGGTATGATATAAGTTTATGTGGTATGATATAACAATTATTTTTCAATTCCCTTAATTTATAAATTTTTATCAAAATAGTAATTAAAGATAGATAGATAGATAGATATTTTACTTTATTATTCTCATAAATAACAATAACAAATTTATGGGCTCTTTTCCTTTCGGATGTGGGCCATTTATAATTTTATATTTACTAAACATTTTATTCTTCTTAGAGTATTCGGTTAAAATTAAAAAAAAAAAATGCAAGTCATTTGATAGTCTACACTTTAGTCTACTCAACTTTTCAAAAAAAAAACTTAATCCATGTAATTTGATAATCTATAGTTTGTCTAATCAGAATTTGAAAAAACTTAATCCATATCTTAAACTTTGAAAAACAATCAATAAATAAGGATAATATCTTAATATTGGGATAAGATACTATGTATTAGTATGTTTAAAGAAATGAAGTACAATACAAATATATATAAAAAGAAAATATTACAAAAGGTAAAAATAAAATTAAAATTAATCTATTAATTACAAAAAAATAATATCTTACATTTTCCTTTTGTTTCCAGTTAAACGCTTTTTTTTTTTTCTTTTTTTTTTTATTTAAAAATAATAAATCATTTTTTTTTTTTTAAATTTCAATTTTCAATGAATCTTTTTTTACTTTTTTTATTCCTTTAAATATTACGAAATTTTTTTTTTTTTTATTAATTTAAGATTTATTTAATTTTTTTTATTTTGTTTAATATTTTTTTTTTTTTTTTGTATTTTGTTTTTCAAGAAAATCTCAATTAAAATTTAATTGAATAAATATATTTTTTTTTATATACATTTATTTATTTATATAATAAAAAAAAAACATTTTACTTATAATTTTCTTTTAAACACTTTTATTTAATTTAATAACACTTAATGAATTTTTTTTTTTATTTTTTTTGCTCTCTTTTAAAAAAAAAAAAACAATACATTCTTTTTTTTTGCTTTTTTTTTGTTTTTGTTTTTTTTATAGAAAGAAGGAAATATTCATTTTTTTTTCTTTCATTTTAAAATAATTATGCGTTAAAAGTCATTTACTATACATATTAAAAGAATCCAAAAAAAAAAAATAAATGGATGAATGAATGAAACGACAATAAACGATATTAAAAATTAAACGGAAACCCGAAAAAAAAAAAAAAAACACACATACACGTACAGAAATTTAATAGCACATTATTTTATCCATTTCATCCATAAGATACAATTGTTATATACTCGTAGTTAAGAGTATAAAGATATAAAAAAAAGTCGTTTTGTTAAAAAAAAAACCGAAACAATGCTATATAAATATACTGCCACTAGAAATGTACTTTTATATATATATATTTTTTTTTTATATTTTATGAAGATAATCAAGAACGCGTAAAAAACAAATACGTAAAACGGTAGAAAAACAAAAACGAAAACGAAAAAAAAAAAACAGAGTAGGTAATTCTTTAAGAATAATCTTAAAACGCGAATATTACTTCTGAAAAAACAGGCGAGCAAATTGTAATACGATGCTACTGCAATGATGATGATGATAATGATGATAATGATGATAATAAGAATGTTGATGAATTCTTATTTCTCCAAACCAACAAAAAAAAAAAAAATAATACTAAATGTATAAATATATATATAAGTATATATAAGTATTATATATATATATATATATATATAAATTTAATATCGTTATTAGATCCTTGTTAAAGTATGTCCTTAAGAATCACTTTTAAATGAATGACTCTTTATTATATATTTATGACACTTTTTACATTTTTTTTTTCATTTGTTTTTTTCTTACTTTTCGTATTTTTTTTTTTTTTTTTTTTGCTTATATTGTTATTAATTTTTATTTGTTTTATTTATTTGTTTGTTTGTTTATTATTTTTACCCACCACCACCTACTACTATAAAACATGAGAAAATAAACACAGATAACTGTAAGGTTTTAACTGTAGATAATTATAATTACGTACTATTATTATTATTATTATAATTATTTTATAGTATCTTTTTTTTTTTTGTTCTTTCGTTTATTTTTTGTTTAGTTTTACAACTTTTGGAATGTGAGAGAATGGGTATTTCTTTCTTTTTTGAAACTGTTTATTTCATATGACACACAAATACTAATATATATATATATATATGTACATATACAATAAATCGAATATCTCTTGTTGCTTTTGCAAGAAAATAAACGAAACAGATAAATTGTTTTTGTTACACAGTTTTTTTTTTTTTTTGTATATTTCAAATAAAAATTTATATTTTATATATATATTTTTTTTTTATTTTAAATAAAATTTTCAAAATGGCCAGATTTATTATTTAAAAATAAAAATTTTCATTGATTTGAACTGATTTAAGAAGAAATTAACAAATTGAACAATGTGTGTGTTTTGAAATTTCACTTTTTTTTTTTTTTCAATATTTTTCTTCTTTTTTATTGTTGTTATTTTATTTTTTTTTTTTTTTATTGACACACTGACACTTTTTCTTGTTTTTCTTAGTGACAAGTTACATTTTTTTTTTTTAGTTTTAGAATTTGTTTTAAATTAGTTAACTTTTTTTTTTTTTTACTTAGGAAAGAAATTTTTTATAATTGTTTTTTAGTGTTTTTTAATTTTTAAAATTTTTTTTACTTTTCATTTTCTATTCGGTTTTGTTTTTTCTTTTTTTTAATCAAAGAAGTAATAAAATTTTTCTACGGTTTTATTTTTGAGGCAAAAAAAATAAAATCGCGATAGCTCTAGCATCACCGGATGTCAGAGCTTAACTGACACAAAAAAATTTTCTTCTTGTCGTGGGATTCTGTGGAAAAATTTTTTTTTTTTTCTTATTTAGTTTTAAAAGAATGAGAAGAACATACATTTTTTTTTATTTTTATTTTTATAATAATATTTTTTTTTTTTTTTTGGTCCTTTGTTAACTACACATGGCTTGGAAATTTTGATACAGAAAAATATTTTTCATCATAATATTGTTTTTCTTTTAATGGAAGTTAGTAAAAAACAAAAACAATAAGAAAAAGTAAAAAAGGAAAAACAAAAAAAAAAATGTGTAAACTAACCAAATCTAGTAAAAAATATTATCTACAGATACATAACAGGCCAAATTTTATTACCAGACTTATAACTAAAAATCTCTTTAGAAACATTCACACATATTGATAATATTGTATGTTTGTATGAATGTGTAAAAAATGTGTTGTAAAAAAAAAATTCTTTCCATTATAACATCCAATAACTTAGAGAAGATGCTTATAATGTGTAATTTTTAATTTTCAAACTACAAAGCTTTTTAAGTAAGATTTTATTTAAATCTCATGATATCAGCCTTCAGCTGAATTCGGTTAATTGTATAGCTGAATTTACCTGAAAAAAAAAAAAAAATTCCTTCCAAAATAACATTTCGGAGTACATATTTTAAAATGCTAATAGGTATTTTTTTTTTTTTTTCTGTTTCAAAAGGTCCCTGGTAATTTCATATTCTATAAAAATGTAAAAATATTAAAAATATTAATATATACACTTTATTCAGCACAGCTTCCGTTCGCTCTCCAAATTATTGGAATTCTAAAATCTGATTAATATGAGTACATAATAAAAAAAAAAAACAAAAAAACCCACAAAAAAAAAAACAAAAAAACCCACAAAAAAAAAATTATTTATCATTTAATTGAAAAATTTAAGAGAAATTATATTTTGCTGAATTAAAAATTGTAAAAAAGGACTAAACAAAATAAAAATATGTATATAAGAAGAAAATAAGTCAATAATGTAACGAAAAAGTAACACGAAAAACAAAAAAAAAAAAAAAGCTTTATTCTAATGTCCTATAAGAGTACAATGTAAATAATATTATAATATACATACCTATATGTAAATAAACGCAGATTCAAAAACAATAAAAATTCTGTATTTTAAGTATTTAGAATATTGGGTATGTAGGTTTTCTTTTGCCAAAAATTTAGTTGGCTAGGTTAGTATTATTATTTCATTTTTATTTATTTTTCTACAAAAGTCAATAAATTTCAGTGTGAAATGAAAAAGAGAGAAAATTTTATTTTAAGTAAAAAAAAAAAATTATCGAGTTATGAATTAATTTTTAAATGTAAGTAAATATTAGTTATAAAAAACAAAAATTTCAATTGCGAATTTTTAGCCAAAAAAAAAAAAAAAAAAAAAAAGAGTTTTATATGCAAATTTTTGGGTTAAAAAAATTTTAAAAATTCTTTTGAAAATTTCAAATTACATATTATAATTTTTGACTGTTATTGTAATGATCAGATATAAAAATAATCTAATTGATTATTATAAATTTTGCTAAATTTATTAAAAACCCTTATCCCTTGATAAGAACGGTTCATAACATTGAATACATGTGAGTATACTTTTATAAGAAAAAAAATATAATAAAGTTAATTAGTTAAAAAAAAAATTTTTACTTAAAAAGTCGTATCAATCGATAATTTTTTTTTTTAATTTTTATTATGTAAATTAATTTTGATAAAATTAACAAAAAATAAAAAAAATAAAAAATTTAATGATAAAAATAATTACTCGCACTCTGCTTACAATATCGATGACCATCTATTAAGTTTATTTATTGAATTTTCTTCTTATAACCTACAATATTTTTCTTTACCTTTTATTTCCTTTTATTTTTTCCTTTTGTTTTTTTTTGTGATTATTTTTTATTCATCTAATAATATATGTATATATATATATATATATTCATATATAATATGTAATTTATACATGTACTCCTTGAAATATTTTATTTTTCTCTATACTTACATTAGTTTTTCTATATATACCTAATTTTAACATTAATTTTTTTTTTTTTTTTTTTTTTTCATTCCAAAAACGTTGACAACTTTTTTTTTTTTATTATTATTCTTATGTTTTTAGATTTTCTCTCAATTATAGTAAAAAAAAAAAAAAAAAACAAAACAACCTCATTCATATTTCGTTTTTCTTCTTGTTTTGTTGTCATTATTTGTATCATCGTTGTTTTTGTTGTTATTGTCGTTTCTAATTCATTCGAGCTTGAATCATTGTAATAATAATAATAATAAGAAGCAGAAAAAAAAAAAAAACAACAACAATTTTCAATATATAGTCCTGGGAAACTTTTTTAATACCTCTCAAATTATTTTAAATGTGTGCATAAAATATTCTATTCTCACGATTTAATATCTATAAACAAACATACACATGTGCATTTGTATTTGATTTTGAGAAAACTGTTATGAATAGCTACATATTTGCGCTGAATATTACAATACAATTCAAGTTATAAAACTATTCTCTGGAAATTTCCAGTTTATTTTTTTTTTTTCCCTTACAAAATATTAATATAGATACACATTTATATATATTTGGTATATTTTATAATACATATTTAATTCCATTTTTCTCTTCTCTCAATTTTTATCTAAATTTCTCTTTTTTTTTTGTGTTTTGTTTATTAAATTTTTATTAATTTAGCTTTCAGCAATTCGCCCACATATAAGCACATCAAATTATATTCTACTTACATCAAGGACACATATAGAGCTAAATAGGACATAATATTCTTTGTAATTATTTGTTTATTATTGTTTTTTTTTTTTTTTTTTATTATTGTCGGTTTAGTTTTTTGTTTTTTTTTTTGTAAATTAGGAGAAACTGAAAAAGAAAAAAAATTTAAGTACTCTTATTTCAGTCACTTTGAGTCATAATTTAACTCATATACATATATTAAATTCTATTCTGTCTAGATAAAATTTGAGTTAATATACAATTAATGAATGGATTTTTTTTCTACAAAGTTTTGGTTTGAGTTGTTTTATATTGGACAGCTGATATGAAATAAAATTAAAATTAAATTGACTCGAAATAATATTTTCAAATAAATAAAACAAAATTTTAAGTATTAGAATGGGTCATGTAAAAAAATAGTTAGAGAACGAAATAATAATATTAATTAATTTTAAGATTCACTTGGCAACAGGTAGTTAATTATTTTGTATTCGGAAACCAAATAAATTTGTTTCAAACTTTGAAGGAAGGTAAAAGTTTGGTTGAAATTGATTTAAATTTTTATTATAATTAAATTAAATAAAATTAAAATTTAACTCACTCTATGCATTTATTACACATTAGCAAAAAAATATCAAAATTTATTAGTTTTAGATTTTATACTATTCGGCAGTAGAATGCTTGCATTCGGGATAGAATGCATGTGAATCCTAACTCTAGATGTTGCAGTGGAATTGAGCTATAAAAAGCGTAGAGATATTTTTCCGCACCTGTGCCAAGAAAAAGGCAAAAATACTTCGGTAGTTTTTTTTTCCAAGATTTTGGTGAAGTCTCTGACATGGATCTGAGAAACTTTCGAAGTTCATCCGTCAGATTAGTATTAGAGAAACTTAAGCACCAACTATTATCGAATAGATTTTTCTACGTTTTCAAGGTGCACAACGGACCTAAAGTCAACTGATTACTATAGCATGTTAGTTCAGTTTTCCACGATAAAAAAAAAACAAAGGAAGAATTATTATTAGTTAAAAACTAAAGAACTAGTCAAATGATAAACATAATGATAAAAAAAACGAAAAATAGATTTTACAACAGTAAACAAAAAAAACATTGCCATGTGACCGTATTTTTAACTACATTAAAGATATGTTCATTCTAGACTTTTGCTATAAAATCGCGAATTAAATTCAACTGTGTTTTTTAACTTAAAAAACTTTAAAAATATTAAACGCATATACTTGCTGTACCTTATACACTATAAATAAATCCATTTATATATTATATAATAAATTAAAATAACGGTTTCCTAAAGTTTTTTTTTTTATATATCTATATAAATAAATTATAAAGTCTTAATGTTTTAAATTAAGTATTTCCGACGATGCAGATTTAATTAAATTTACAATAAAACAATTTTTAATTTCTGAAGTTTAAATTAGTGAAATTTTTTTTATACAACACAATAAATTTTAGTTTAAATTGAATTTGACGTACATTATATCCCACACTTCTTATAATACAATAATTCTTTTTTATTTTTTCTTCAAAGAAAATTTTCACCGAGGTCGCCTGGTTTCAATAGTTACCAGACATTCAAATATTTCTTTCTTAATTTTATTTTTTTTTTTTTTTTTTTTGTTTTAAAAAAGAAAAAATTTTCCTACAATTCTTTCATTACTTCCATTCGGTTTGCAGGTCATGAAATAAGCAGCACACACCAATACATATTTAATTTAAAAACAAAAAAAAAAAAATGTCAAATAACGGAAAAATATTTCGAACCTCATTAAAAAAAAAAATTTTTTTTTTTTAACTATTATACAACAACCCCATTATAGTAGCGACATTAACGTTACAAAATGGAAACAAAAAAAAATTAAAACCTTTTTTATTGCAAAATAGGAACAAAAACAAAAAGAAAAAAAAAAACCATATACTGAGAAAACTTTAAAATGAATTTAAATAAAACTTGTACGAATTTATTTATTTACTTTTTTTTTTTATATAATTAAGGAAAATTAAAAATAATTTAAATTAAAAAGCATTTCCTTTATCACATATTTTATTTTAATAATTTCTACCTTTACAACATTTTTATTTTGTCGCAAGTGTAAATAATTATTTACTGGAAATTTTATTTTTATTATTTTTAACAAATTTAAAAGTAAAATAAAAAAAAAACCAACAGATTTAAATTTAAGCTGATTTTATTTTTTGATTATTTATTATTAGAAATTTAAAATAGGCTCAGTGTTCACCTACATTAAAAAAAAGCAATTCGTTATTGAAGTAAGGCAGTATATTAAAGAAGAGTTTTTTTTAAAGGGATATTTCCAAAGTGATAGGCATTCAAAGGCATTTTTTTTTTTTTTTAATTTTTTTCGTAAAGAAAATACTGTAAAATTTTCTTTAATTTAAAAGAAAACGTATATATAAGTAAAAAAAACCATCGTTTACTTCTACAGTATGTTAGTATCATCTTTGAACTTTAACTTTCGTATCTTATGTTTAAAAAGCTGTTCGAGTTATGTATCGACTATAGAATTTTTTTTTTGACATATGCCAATTAACTGGATTTTCACATTTTGTTTTGACATTTCTAAGCACAAATAAATAAAAAAAAAATGCTTTTGATTGTAAGTATATAGCTTCCTTTTGGTTAAGATATTAACTTAAAAAATAAAGGAGCTAGGAGGCTGAAATTTTTTTTACGTAACTTTTGCAAAATTGTTAGTTTCGCTATTTAAATCCAGTATTTTTGGCCGCCGGGTTCGAGTATCTGTCATACAACTTCTTTCTTGATATGGAAATAACTCAGTATATCTATTGAAGCTAGGTATATGAAATTTTGCAAGATGGTGTCAAATTATAGGCCAACAATATCTGTAAAATTTGGACATGCTGGTACAACAGTTACGGGTAGCTGCCATACAACTTCTCTTTTTAAATGAAAATAAATCAGTGCCTATTAAAGCTAGGTATCTGAAATTTAGTGAAGAGGTGTCGAGTTACATGCCAACATTTTTTGTAAAATTTACTTGGTCTAGAGCAGCCGGTTCAGGCTTTTTGCCCTAATGAAGCTAAAAGAACCTAAGCGTCTGAAATCTTACAAAAGATAATCAAGTTTTAGGGTAATAACTTCTGTAAAATTTAGTTGTGCTGGTCCAATAGATGCGGGTAGCTATCATACAACTCCACAATTTACATGAATGTATCTCGGTAGTTAACGTCGGTACTAAAACACCTGAAATTTTTTAAAAGATAATTAAGTTTTATATAAACAGGATATATATTACGTTCATACGAGTATCCCAGAGTTGATACCGTCTACTCTACTGCACTCTTTCTCGTGAAATTTATAAATTTCTTAAGATCTGTATAAAGATTTTGGACAAAAAGCTGGATCAGCGATTTGTATAAAAACTTATGGATGCTCTGTAATCGTGGATAAATAAAAAAAACAGCTGGAAATGACAAATCTTTAATTTTGCTCCTTCTTACAGGACTTCATAATTTTCAATGTATAATATGACAGTACAAAAATTTACTCTAACAGTCTAACCAAACTAAAATTAAAATACTAAATTCCAAACAAATATTTTATTTTTGTATTGTTTTGATTTACAAAAATTTAAAAAGGCTTTCAGATTTACTGAGCATTCAGTAAAATTTGAATTATAAGCATTTAATTTGAAATATAGGGTGGTTATTTAGCTCCGAAGAAGACCGTTGTAAATATAATACAACATATACATATATATATGTATGTATATATAAGTTGTTTTATTTATAGAATATGATTTAAATTTTATTATTATATATTTATTTTATTTATTATATAATGGACTGTGAAATTTAAATAATTATTTTGTTTTGTAATTTTTTAAGAAGGTGGTAAAATAAAAGGTTGAGATAATTTGTAGATATAATTAGAAACAGTTGTTTTATAACATTTATAATAATTTTCACCATTAATTACTTAAATATAGGGTGGACGAATATTTTGTGCAGCTGACACCAACGCTCAATAGTTTACAACTGTTTGTTTTTTTTGTTTTGTTTCGGCATCTAAATATGAAATATGAAAACTCTTTACAATAGATAAATCTTTTTAGAAGTTAAATTAATATACCTATGACACAATAAAAATAAATGGTAAATTTTAAAGAATAAAAATGGTCAATAGTGATGTATAATATAAAATATGAGAACAGTATTTTTAACAGTATACTCGCGATGGTATGAACTTGCGATAAAGTGAAACTTGCGGTTGTATGAACATATAATTTTTAATATTGATCTCCTTATAGCGTGAACAAATTGATCAAATTGATTGAACTCGATAGTGTGATTTAAGTTATTTTGTTGGTAGAAAGATCACAATACTTAACGTAAAGAATCTCAATATGAATCAAATAACCCACTCTCAAAAGCAATCTGCAATCAAAAAAAGTTAAAAACACTATTTCTAAATATTAAAATTAAATAAAGATATAAAAAGTATTACATATATGTATACCATTTTTACTTTAACTGAATACAATTTTTTTTTAAGTGAACACAATTTATTTTAAGTGAAGACATCTTTATTTCAATGAAGATTCTTTATTTTAGTAATTCAGCTAGTACGTGTAAACTTATAAATATACAAGTATATATATATGAATATATAAATAGTATATAATATATAAGATAGTATTTATTCATTTATATGTCTACACATACATTATAATATATGTATATTAACTAAATTACTGATATAAAGAAACTTTATTAAAAAAAATGTCTTCACTTAAAGTAAAGAATCTTCATAAAGAAAAAAAATGTCTTCACTTAAAGTAAAAAGTTTTCATTAAAAAAAAATGTCTTTATTAAAAAAAAAAGTTTTCATTTGAAATAAAAAAGTCTCTGGTTAAAGTAAAAAAGGTATATTA
Organism: Poecilobothrus nobilitatus; assembly: GCA_947095535.1. Taxonomy (NCBI): domain Eukaryota; kingdom Metazoa; phylum Arthropoda; class Insecta; order Diptera; family Dolichopodidae; genus Poecilobothrus; species Poecilobothrus nobilitatus. The sequence continues at coordinate 197,150,945 of OX352774.1, forward strand.
TTTTTTCTAATTTGCAATAAATAAAAATAAATTTATATTAGTGTTTATTTTGTCTTGCTAAAGTAAATTAGTTAAAAAAAACTAATTTTTAACACATGTAAAGATATAATATTTGAGCTTTAGTTCCTGAGATTTATTTTGAAAAAATTTGTACAGGTGCCTAACTTATAAATCACTAAAAAAAGGTAATCTTCAATTTTAGAACTTTAATATCTACCTATTACGCGGATAAAGATTAGATTATGATTTTTATCTCTCAAAATTTAAAGGTTCTACCTAGAAGCATTGCAAAGATATAAAGGAAACAAAATGTTGCAAAATTTTTATTCCTTTACTTTTATTTAAATACTAAATTATAAAAAATTGTATAATTTTGATATTTATTTATAAAACTAAAAAATATTTTGTTATTTTGCGTTTTTAGATTGAAAAAATGTTGAGCAGAACCTGAGATATACATATTTGACTATACAATTAAGCTTTTTTGAACTTTGTAACTTTGAATGAGTATAGCTCCTAGGAAATTCTTTACATGAAAATCTTGTTTAACATCATTAGTTTTTTTTAGACCTATCCTTGGTTTACACCTAGATTTAAATTTCTTTAGAGTTTAGAGTTTTCTTTAGACCTAAGTTTAAATTCATCCATATTTAACGAAATGATGGTCGGACAGAGTGAAACAATTTTTTTTTTTGAAAAATGCATTAAAAGTAAAATTAAGAGTTTGAATTTCAACTCACACTTTTTAGATAAATGTACAAATTGAATTTTAATTACAAATTTTATGAAGGTGCATAGTATATCCAAAACAAAAAATAACTTTATAATTTTGCATTTAGCACATACATATAAGATTTTTTCAAGCCTTGCATGATATTTTAAATATTTTGAACTGAAAACTAATTATGCTTGACGCAATAAAGTTAATCTATCAGCAACTGCAAAAACTAAAAGAAAAAAAAAACTTGAATAAAATTAGTAAATTAATTTTTTAATAATAACTCAGTTGCATCAAGGTGATTAAATACCTGATATTTTCTTTTATACTTAAGTTGTATTTTTTTTTTTTTAACTTATTTACTTCCTTGCTTTCTCGTATTCGTAATTAAAGAAAAGTATTTGAATTGTGCAAAATTGTGTGTTTTCGGAAATTTTTTTTTGCATTAATATCGAAAAATTTGTTTGTACCTGATACCATGATACCTCGCCATACTACAACAACGTCATTAGGAAGGAAGGATGAAGTAGGAAGGATAATAGTCTCTGGCAAAACGAATTCGTTTAATTTATTCCGTCCCAGTATTTTGGATCAGTAACGTTCAGTATTATTTCGGCTTCCGAAGTATTATATTATAGAATAGATGTGCAGTTACCTACTTGCAAGACGTAGTCAGTAGTCTGTTAATTCACCTGCAGATAGCTCAACGTTATTAAAATTTAAAAAAAAATGCTCAAAAACTTAAGAATCTCATGCAGCTGCTTTAGAGATGGTTTTCAATGTTTTCCAGCAACTTTCGAAACAAAAAAAAAATCGAATTACTTACTTCGACTTTTTATTTAAATTTACAAGAAAGTTAAAGGTAGAACATTTTTGTGCAAATTTTGTCTTATCAGAAATTCTTTTTAATTTAACATAAAGCATTAAAGAAATTATGATAGACAAAAAAGCAGGTTTTTTTTTTATTTTTTCTTTCTTCCTTTTTTTTTTTTTTTTTTGTTGAACGAGAAAAAAAAACAATTACCTGTCTTTTTTCGTAAATAAAATCCCATCATACTTTTTTTTGTTTGTTTCATTTATGTAACGTATATATATATATATATGTATATATATTTTCTTGTTTTTGCATTTCACTTACTCAATTTTTATTTTATTATTTCTTTCATAATAATCTTTAGTTATTTCATCGCAATCATAATAACTTTTTTGAAGTTTTTTTTTTATATAAAAAAATGGTTGTCTTACAATTAACACTTAAAAATAAAAAAGTACATAAAAATAAAATATTTGTAAGCATATTTAAGTACATAATATTTACATATATGTAAAATATTGATAAAAAATAAATAAATAAACATTTTAAGAACATCAAAAAATAATATATATTAAATATACTCATATATATATGTATATATATACATGAGTATATTTAATTTATTTTTGTTAATAACATTGCAACCCCTTTTTTTTTTTTTTGCTTTGTTACTTACCTTTTTTTTTAATGAAGTTGCATTTTGCGATTAAGCATGAAATTTTTAAATACGTTTCAGTTCACTTAAGCCAATATAAAATGCATGACTATTTATAATAAAAAAAAAGAACGAATTTTCCCTTGAATTCCAACCTATACTGAAAAAACAGTAAGAAGGAGAGAAAGAGAGAAGAAGGGAATTTCTTATTAACAAACATGTTTTCTTTTTTCTCTTTTATTTTTTCTTCTTCTTCATCTTCTTTATTATTTAAAATCTCTTATCATATTCATTTCTTCTAATTTTTTCTTTCTCTTTCTTTCATTTTCAAAGGAAATCAGTAAAAAAACAAAAAAATTAAAAAAAAAATTATTCAAGGTCTTCTACCCTTTTTCTGTTTTCTTTCATTTCATTTTCAATTCTAAGGTTTTGAATTGAATTTGAGTTTTGTTTTGGACAGAGGGGCACTTTTTTTTTGTTCTTTTTCAAAAGCGTGTATGTTTTTTGTTTTTTAATAATGGCCAAGCACATACAAAAACACAAAAGAAAGAAATGTAAGAAAGGGATAGCTTATTTTTAAAAAGGTACAAAAAAACAAAAAAAAATTCGAATATGAAAGAAATGGAAAGATGTATAATAAAAAATCGTTTTATATGAATTTTTCATTTTTTCATTTATATTTTTTTTTTGTTTTTGTGGTATTTTTTGGTTTTGTTGCTGTTATATTTTTTTTTTTTTTTAATTTCACTTTGTAAAACGTTTTTCTTTTTGATTTTTGTTTTCTTTTAAAAGTACATATATACACCTTTAATCATTTTTTTCACTTAAACATACCACAATATAGATTAAAGATTAGAATGTATAGTTGCATCAAGGAATTTTGAACTTGTGGTTTTTGTTTTACAAAAAAAAACCTTAAAATTAATTGAAAAATAATTTTCTAATATATTATAATGATTCTGTAATAGATTTTAAGTTATTAAAATTCCTTATTATATCGCTTACACTGAATCATCCAAATCACATAAGATTTAACTTTCATCATAAAATATTCTTCAAAAAGTGTATAACCCTGACATTCCTTCTCCTTCTTACTGTTTTTGAACACAATTCTAATACATAGATAATCGGCGGGTTTTATAAAAAACTGCATTTTGATAAACGAGGATTATGATAAACCGGCTTTCGTGCCGCTCCTGTAATATAATATCCTGGTATATTTTCAAAGAAAAATATTTAAAAAATACTAATGAACTGTCTTATGGTTCTTGTCCTAGCTAAGATTTTAATTCAAAAATTCTACTTATTTAGATGTTACATTAAACATAAAAAGCAATACAACACAACTTAAAAATATTTTGTTTGTCATTTTCACAACCCTTAGAATAACATTTAAATTTATTATTAGTAGGATATATTTATTAAAAAACATCATAAATTACAATCAAAGTTCATGTCCACACTTAGTCAAATATAATCAGAGAATGTACTTTTGTACTGGATGTCGACTGATTTATACCTGCAATTTTCTAAGTCTGGATATGTCATTGAGAAAATGTACATATCTACTGCTCATAAAATACACGCCAGAAATTATATAAAATTTCAAAATTATTTTAGCAGACTGGAAAGAACTTACTGGAAAGAAAGAACTTAATGGAAACATTAAAATAACAATTGATTATCCTTTTTATAATTTTTTAAAAAACTATTCTTTAAAAACCTCAACATCCAGTAAAGTAATTGTGAACCAAATGTCCAACTATTCAAACGAAATAAATGATTTCCAAGTTTTGCTTTTTTTTTGTATTCTTTTAGATTTCTTAAAGGTTTAGATAAGGTAAGTATCTTGTTAACTAAACTCATTTTTACGATTACTTTCTTTACATGCTATATGAAATAAACTATAGAGAAAACATGTTAAAAATATTTCTTAAAATTTTTATATGATACTTTTATATTTCACTCTTTTTAGCACATTTCCAAAACAAAATTGAAAAAATATGTCTATTAGTTTGTCTATTGTTTAAAGATAGAGAAAAAACATTTTAGCCATGGGTAGGTCTCATAAAAAAATTAATTTTGTTGAACAACTTTTTCATGTAGCACCATCCATCAGGGAACTACAACCTCTCCAACTTTGAAAAAGCCCTACTTTTAAACGCATATATTTCAGGTTCCCCCTAACATTTTTTGAATCTGAAAACGCCATTCGACAGGAACTTTTTTTAACCTTATAAATCAATATCAAAATGTTATATAGTTTTTAAATTTTTTTTATCTAAATTTTTGTTTTTTCCTTTCTACTCCCTTTGGGAGCATAGGGCTTCCACAAAGCCTTTCCATTTGTTTCTATTTAGTGCTATGACTTTCATTTGTGATCATGTTTTATTTAGTTCTGTTATTTCTCGCTCTACTGTTCTACGCCATGTATTTCTAGGTCTACCAACATTTCTCTTTCCTTCCAGGACTTGCCTGACTGCAGTCTGGGGATCTTCTAAGAATGTGACCTATCCACCTATATTTTCGTTTCTTAATTTCTATTTCGATAGGTTCTTGACCGGTAGCTTCCCATAGATCTTCATTTCGTATTCTTCTTGGCCAGTATACTCTGCATATAATCCGGAGGCACTTGTTTACAAATACTTGTAGTTTATATGTTTCTTTCTTATTAACTAGCCAAGTTTCACTACCATATAAGAGGACAGATTTTATTAAATTAACCGTTATGTAAAAACCAAATTTTGTATGATTTTTCTACCTTTATAACTTCATAATTCGGCACGCTTTTAGATAGGGACTTAAAATTTTGAGACAAGAAAGAACTTTTAGAATTTAGAATTTTATGGTAGCACCCCCTGTTTAAGAGTTATTATGCCTCAAAAATTCAAAATTTGCTATTTTTAGACACCTGTAAACATTTTTCTTCGTCAAGAAACATGAAAATTAAAGGTTCAATAATATATTTTTACGTGAGTTAACAGTTTTTCTTAATTATACAGAGTTCCGGACTTACAGCCCCTCAAAATTCCGAAAAAGTCCTATTTACCTTTTTTCCTTATATGAAATTTTAAAATTTTTGTGCAAGTCACAATTCTAAACAGTCTGTATTGTCTTTTAGAAATGTGCACTTTTAAAAACCGTTGGTTTACATTCTACCTTGTTTCTTCTAATTTTATAAAATTGTTTTTTTTTTTTCTGTAGTTTTTTTTTTAAAACATAAATAAAAAAGTGCAGTGTCTTTGCAATATTTGCAACTTCATACTATGGTCACACAACAAAAAAAAACAAACAACATTATAAGTAACATATTGTATCCCTTTTTTTTTTCTTGTCTTTCCTTTTCTTTTCTTTTCTTAGTAATAATATGGAATATGGATTTCTTTTTATTTTTGTCTCCTTAAGCTCTGTGTCAACATAATCAACAACAAACAATCAACAAGAACAATAAAAAGAACCACAATAACAAAAAAATAAAAATAAAAAATGATGAAAAACTGATGAATGATGACACAAAACAAAATGAATTGGAATTAATTATTAAATATATTAAAGTAAATACAAACATGGGACACATGAAATTCTAGAAGATGAAAACAAAAAAAATAATTCTTTTCTTTTTTTACACAAAAGTACCTATAAAAGAAAAAATAAATTGCAGAAAATTGAAAATTGCCAAGTAAGTATTACACAAAAAAAAAACAAAATACTTAAATTGAAAATGGTATAAATAAACAAAAAAAAATTAAAAAAATAAAAAAAATAAAAATTAAAAAAAAAAAATTATAAAATTCTAATAAATGTTTATTTAAAAAGTACAAAAAGTACATTATAAGTTCATATTTTTATTAACTCTAAACTGACCGAATGGCATTTTTAAACAGCTCATTTTAAAATTTTATTTTATTAATCCAATGACATATGTCAATGTTTTCAATTTTCCGGCAAAAAAAATCTTTTTCCTAAATAAATATTTTATTTATTGTTAATAAATAATAAATCGTGACAACTTGTCTTTTAAATCTCTTAAGTCTCAAGCCACTAAATTTTTATGCGTGATTTATTTAAACAATACACGGCATTAAACCATAACTGTAGAAATCAAATTTTATATTGCACAAACAATAATCTGGATAATTTATTTGTATTACATAATTCCCAATTATCAAAGGATGGCTTATTTATGAAATGCTTAAAAAGCTTCATCATTTTCTAGTTATCTAAAAAATTAATTATTTATAATATTTAAAATTCATAGCAAGTAAGCATTTACATTTTCACTAGAACTTTTAGAAAAACATTTATTATTTACATAAAGTTTATTCCTTCCACACATTCGCCATTTTTTAATATCATTTACACTTTAACTTTAATTTTGAGTTACAAAGTTTAAAAATTGTTAAAATTATTTTAGTTAATGTTTACACCTCACATCTCACAGTCAAACCTAATAGTTAAATGAATAATAGTTTTGGACGTTATAAAGTTATGTTAATTTATAATGAAACTTGAAATATACCGTTATAGCCTAAAATCTCACTAGTAAAACAATAACAAGAAAGAAAATTATAGTTTTATTTACTTATATTCAAATTAACAACCGATTAAAAAAAACTAAAAGCTTTTTTTCAGTTGACATCCTAGATTCCGTCAAGAAAAAACCGTAATTTTTTTTCTAGTTAACTTCTTTAAGGATTATAAAACAATAATTTTTTTAATTCTTTTACTTTAATTTCAGATATTTTCATCATTAAATTGACTATTTTTTTTAATATTATTTTTTACAAGTCGGTGGAAAACTTCAAAAGCATTCAAAAGATATCCATTAAAAAACTAAACTGTTAATTACTAGACTAAAGCCATACCATAAGATTATAAATAAAACAAAAAAAAAAATTTAAAATATATGTACGACATCTATTATCTGGTACACGAATTATTCTTATTTATTTATTTTATTTATATCGAATTTTTATTATAAAATTTTATTTTTTTTTTTTTTTAATTTAATTTCTCTACCACATAAATGTGGACAGGAAATTACGCAGCCTTTCCTGTTCAGGCGTGGCTATAAATGTGGTAAGAGGTAATAACTGGGGCCACCGGAGCCTCTAAAATTTTATTAGTATTATCATCAAAATTAGATTATTAGATATCAAATTCGATTATAAAACAAAATTTTAACCGGTACATCATACACTCAGTAACAAAAAAAACTGAATAATTCTTTGTATTTTTTTAATCATTCTTAGATGTTACAATATTTCGAAAAACAAATTCTTTAAAAATTTTCTCGGTTCGTTAAGGTTTAATAATTTTCCATCATCTTGAAATAAATGATGCATATGAGACAAAAAAAATAATTTCAATTTTATAAAGTGAAATAGTAATTAATCTACCAAAATAATACACAATGAAAGTAAAAACAGCAAAAAAAAAATTAAATAAAGAAAGTAAATGTTTTTAATTCGAAATAAAAATTGATTTATTATTTATTCTATATATAGAAAATTTAACAAAAACAAAAAAAAAAACTTTTAAGCAAATTTTGTACAAATATCTTTTAATAAAATTGAATTTTTTATAAAAAATAAAAAAAAAAAACAAAAAAATATTTTTAACTATTCATCCATTAAAACTACAATTTTAAGCAAACAAAAAATCATTAATTGATGGTCATCAGATGTTCATTCAAAAAATGATGCACTTTAAACTAGTTTATTTCGATTGAAAAGAAATATGGTGCAATATTTTTTCCAATCCAATTAAAATGGCCAGAAACTATTAATTTTAATTGTTTTGTTTTGTTTTGTTTTTTTTTTTTTTTTTTTTTAGAAAAAAAAAACAAGTTATTTTGGAATTTTTTTTAGTAAAGTAAAAAAAAAAAAAATCTATACATAGTTGTATGATTTCCAGGCAATTAAACTAATATCATCATAATGAAATGCAATAAAATGGTTTGATATTTAATAATTACAATAACCACAATAAAATGACAAAAAAAAAAAAAAACATTTTATTATTCGTTTATACAGTTTAAATATATTTTAAAAGTATTAAAATTCCGCCTTAGTTTTGAAACTCAAATCGACAAACTGGAAACTAAATGTCATTATTTTTAATTTTTTTTTTTTGTAAAACCCCTAATATATTTTCATTTCTCACAATGTCAAAAAGAATTTTCTTGGAAATTTTACTATTAGGTTTACTTTTTTGTATGATTTTCTATATATATATATATATATGTACATATCTGCAAAGGTGTAAGGTGTTTCCTAATTAAGTGCACTGCTATATATCACTGCATAGATACTTATGAATAGATACATTTTGTGTATGGGAGCTAAGGTGTGGCATCATAGTAACATGTAACATCATAGCGTAAATATGGTTTTTTAAAAAAAAAAATAAATAAATGTTAAAATTTATAAAAAATTTTCAACATTTTTTAAATTTAGAAGCTCGTAGTTTTGAAACTGTAAAAGATAGAAAATTGAATAGGTATTTCTAAAGTTTTCGAATACATTTTACAAAATCTTCATAAGTAGTCTATAAACAGAGTTAAGAGAAGAATTATGAAAGCTAAAAAATTGAAAGCTAAATATTGAAATTTAATTTAAGCTCCCATATCTTGGAAATTAGAAGAGGTCTAGCTTAACTCCCATACACAAAATGTATATACTCATAGCTTTAGAAGAGGCCTAGCTTAATTCCCATACACAAAATTTATCTACTCATAAGTATCTATACAGTGGTATATAACAGTGCACTTAATTAGAAAACACCCGTATATGTAATCCAGACATGAATAACCATCTCTCCACCTTAGTCATTAAAATTTTCACAAAATCAAATAGAAAAAGTCCTTGATTTAATTACTTTTAAGTCACAATATGATGGTGTTAGACATAAGAAGGACAGTTAGAATTCTAAACTTTATAAATGAAATTTTATGCACAGGTAGCCAGGACAAAAAAAAACATTGACTTCTTTAGAGCAATTATACTTTCCTTTTGGTTATATTTATTGGAAAATTTTACAATATGAACGTAAATTATACAAAGATTCAAGTTTTTTGCATAAAATAGTAATTCGGATTTTGTGAGAAGTGGTGTCTAAACGGTCCCTAAAACCAATTTACCGTACAATTTCTTTTTAAAAATTTAAAGAAATTTTATCCTCTTTTAAAAAAAAATTTAATAGAGAAAGACTAAAAAATAAATTTTTAAAAATTGATAAATTCGTTACTATATCTTTTCTGACATTTTTTTTTTTTTTTTGTGAAGAATTTTAGTAAAATTAAAGAAGAACAATTGTTATGCACGAATTATTATTTTTTTATTTAATTTTTTTTAATTTTATCTTAAAATTTGTGACAGCACAGAATATTTTTAAAGAGAATTTTTTTTTTTTTTTGTCAGGTATTTTTTTTTTTTTTTTTTTGTTAATTGTATACATTTTATTTTGTTGAAGGATAAAGTTTTACATGTGAATGACTTTTAAATGAATGACTGCAAGTTCATAAAGATTTTCTTCAGTTATATATATACATATTTATATGCATATTGTTAACTTTATGTTATGTATACATATATATAAAAAAAATGTTCTTGTTACATTCAAAATTTTTTTTTTTATTTCTCTGTTTAATTTTCATTGCGAAGTAAACGTTTTGTATCTCATAATTGAATTGTATATTCATTTAAAATATTTTACAAAATTAAATTAAGTACAGAATTCTTTTAAGGTTTTATTATAAAGATCTGTTTCTTAAATTGAAACTGAATTTTATTGTTTTTCAAGGTAGATATGTGATTAAATGATCAGTTGAATTTTTTAGATTTGTAAGACATCGGACGTGTGTTTACTTTTGTTTTTCATTAAGAATTAATGAAAAACCGTTATATGATTCTAACAAGTCACCAGCTTTTTTTAAATTAAATTAATATATTTTTAGTTTAAAACTTAAATATAATCTCGTTTATTTCATAGGAAAACATTTTATTGGGCGCCCCAAAAAATTTTTTTCCTTTTATATACAACTCTAGAATATTACAAAATTTTAAATATCTGAGTACCGAGATGTTTTTATATTAATTTCGATGTTTTATGACAGCTGCTCGAACCCGTTAAAATAAACCAACTAAACTTTACAGAAGTAAATATCGAACTTAATTAAGAGCCCAAATATAAGGACATAAATTTTACAGTTGTATGACAGCTTCTCGAACCCATGGTCCTAGAGCAATAAAAACTTATTGGCTTAAATCATAACTCTTTTAACAAAATTTCAGAAATCAAATTACAATAGACACAGAGTTATTTTCATATAAAAACGAGGAAGAATACAGTTGACTTTGTCAACTCTTCGATACCCGTACGAACCGTTAGTATGTTCACAGCCTGTCACTCTGCTTACAATATTATTTTTTTAATATTTTAGTATTTTAAAATAATTTGGGTGAATTTTATAATTTCTAGAACTATGGGTTGTACATATATTCAAACTATATGTTTATATGTACATTCTTCAAAAGCAGATTCTAACCTTCCACATAACGATTATCAATCCAAAACTTTTTCAAATATTCTATAGTACCATTTAATACTAAGCGGTAAATGTATATTAAATTTACTAAGTACAAAACAGTAAATATAATTTTAAATATTATATTATATTATATTTAAATATTCCATTGATAGAATAATTTCTTATAAGTACAATAAAATACATATATGTATGTAAATACGGCGCTATATAATATACATCTATACTCTTATCATTCATTCATCAGTGACATATACGATATGTAAATAAACATGATATTATATAAGTATGTATATATATCAATATCATATAAATAAAAATTCTTCAAGCAACCGTTATGTTGTTTATTTAATTACATTTTTTTGTACTACGCATTATATTCTCAACAATTTCAAATTATCGAGTAAAACAAATGCAAAAAATTTGTTGAAGAAATTTGTTAGAAAATTTGAAAAAATCAAGTAACACTTTCGCCAATTATAAAGTAACCCTATATTATTAAAAAAAGTTGTTAACAGAAATAAGAGTATAATGTTGAAGCTTTAATTTTTGTGTATTAATTCAAAAAATTTTAACAGTTGTTCAAGTTACAGGTGTTTAAAAATAGGAAATTTTCAGTTTTTGACCCCTTACAGCTCCTAAACGGGGGGTGATACAAAAAAAATTTCTGAAATGATTCATACTTATTTTTAAAGATCTAACTTCTGTCAAAATTTCCAACTTTAACCGTTTAGAAGATGGAAGGGTTAAAGAATTTTGCAAAATTTGAGTTTCGCATAACGGTAAATTAAGACACCGTATGCCAAAAATATATATTTATTTTATATATACTTTTAAAGCTAATAAAAGTAGTAATTGTTTGACGTTTTTAAAATGAAGATATACCTTACACAACTTGTGCTATAACAATTTAAATATAGAGCTTTTTTGAACCTTTGGGGAGCTGTAGCTCCGTAACGGGTGGGGCTACAAAAAAAAGTTATAAAAAATAAAATTAATATTTTTGTGAGATCTATCAGTAGTTAAAATTTCATAGCTCTATTGCAAAAAAAATGTGGGGATCTAAAAGTTAGGTGTTCGAGAGCTACCCTAAGGCTTGGTCCAAACTCAACCAAAAAAAATAGGGAACCTACAAATTACTCCCAAAATATTTTGTGTAAATTTCAAGATTCTAGCTTTCTTAGTTTTTGAGTTAGCGTGCTGACGGACGGACGGACGGACGGACGGACAAGGCTCAAAAGTCTTAGAATTTTTTTCTGATCCGATCCATACCTTTGAAGGTATATCTAGCTCGCTTATTTCGAGGTGTTACAAACGGAGGAGTAATTTTATTATACCCGATCCTATCGTACGGGTATAAAAAGAAATTTTATGGCAGCTTCTCCAACCATCAATTTAAACACTGAACGAAACAAACAATTTCAACACCGAAAGATCATATGCTAAAATTTTCAGAATCCTTCTTTTATAATTTTTTGAATTATGGTGCGGACGAACTAATTGACATACATAGTTATAACCACTCAGAATTCGATTTTGAGCAGCAAGAAAATAAATACTATATTTGAACTTTCCCATATATATTTCGTCTCTTTTACGGTGTCACAAAGGTATAATGGTAAACTTATTATATTTTGAGAACTCAGCTCATACGGGTATACATTTTAATCAACTAGAAAGTTTAACTAACTTAAGCGATGGCTTTCGAAATGGACATGAAATTTCGCGACGACTTTCGAATGGACATGTTGCAGTTCAATTTTGAACTAGTTTCGTTAGATATTGTGAATTTAATCTTGAATATGGCTATAGATAAAGGGGCTCTTACCAAAAGATCTTAGCTGGGGATGGTGGTACAACATCATACCATTCGTCTTTTTATGTGATCTTTTTATGTGGCTTTTACCAGCAGTCTTTCATGAAATAAAAACATATTTTAAACTCAAAGTAATTCATTCAGAAAAATCATAATTACTTGATTCACTATCTTCGCTTGAATTGTATTCTTCTAGCACATCTTCTATATCTTTTGAATTAATTTTTCTGAACATTTTTTTCTAAAGTTGAAAATGAATTAATTAGTACGCAAAATACTGTTGGTACGTATTTGTACCAATGTAAAAGATGGCTGGTATATATATTTACCGCTTCCGAAATTTTTCCATAATCAGTTATATATATGTTTATATATTTTTTTATACTTACTGTCAGAAATATACAAAAATATTATAAAATATTGTAATATGCTACTAAATATTGTAATAACTTTGGATTCATAAGTATTTATAACAAAAATTTAAATTATGCACTTGTTTTATTGACACTCTTACTATACAAATGAACGAATGCACGTAAATGTACTAAACAAATTATGCTAAATGGGAAATTCCCTTTTATTATAAATTAATAGATGCTTATAAACATTGTTTTGTAAACATTAAAATTTCTGTAAAAAGACGAACTGGCGCATATTTGAACAAATTTTAGTGTAATTTTACAATCTTCTAAAAGGGGCTACGATGGCCTAGAGGGTAAGAGCGTATAAAATACGCTGTAAGCACCGATGCAGTGTGGGTTTCAATCCCACACAAGTCCTAAGAGTTATTCCTCCTTACGACATTTACAGCCACGCCTGTGTAATTTCCTGTTCACATTTATGTGGCAGAGAAATGCACTAAAAACAAGTAAATGTAACAGTAAGTCGATGCAACCGACTTATTAATACCCTACACCTGAATAATTCGAATTAAATTAAAAATCCATAAGTGTTTTTGGCAGCTGCTTGAACTTCTTCCCTTTTCTGTCTTATTCAACTCGAATTTTAAGAACGTAAAAGAGGCATCCGCTTGGGATATGCTTGACACCCTTGTATAAAATTTTAAGTTTCTATCTTAATTATTTTCGAAGATTGGTAGTCCTTGGGATGTTTGTGTCAGCTACCCGAATTGCCACTCCAATTCATCGAATCCATCTCAGGAACATAAAGAAAACTTGCCAGAACACCATTGTATTAAATTTAAAGGTTCTACTTTTGTTGGTTTTGGAGATATGCTCGTTGCTCTTGTGCTCGTCCGGAAGTTTCCAAAATACGAACCCATGGTTCAAATTCTTTCAAATGTCAGTTTCCAATTTTACAGAAAAAGAAACATAACAGAACACCTTTGTACTAAAAATAAAAGTTCTATCTTTGTTGGTTGTGGAGATATACTCGTTTGCTCTGGGGCTCGTCCGGAAGCTTCCAAGATTTGAACCCATGGACCAAATCCTCACAAATTTCAGAAACATAAATCAAACATGAAGGAACACCATTCTGCCTAATTTAAAGGTTATATCTTTGTTGCATTTGGAGATAATATCATTTGTTCTGAGGCTCGTTCGGAAGCTTTCAAAATCCGAACCCAAGGACCAAATCCTCTCAAATTTCAGAGGCCTAAATCATACATGAAAGAACACCATTATGCCAAAAGTAAAGGTTATATCTTTATTGGTTTTGGAGATAATCTCATTTGCTCTGGGGCTCGTTCGGAAGCTTCCAAAACCAAACCCATGGACCAAATCCTCTTAAATTTCAGAGACATAAATCAAACACGAAAGAACACCATTGTACCAAATTCAAAGGTTCTACCTTTGTTCGTATTGGATATAATCTCATTTGCTCTGCGGCTCGTTCGGAAGCTTCCAAAATTCGAATCCACGGTTCAAATTCTTTCAAATTTAAACCCATGGCCAAATCCTCTCAAATTTCAGAGACTTAAATCAAACATGAAAAAACACCATTCGGCCAAATTTAAAGGTTATATATTTGTTGTTTTTGGAGATAATCTCATTTGCTCTGGGGCTCGTTCGGAAGCTTCCAAAATCCAAACCCATGGACCACATCCTCTTAAATTTTAGAGACATAAATCAAACTGGAAGAAACATCATTATAAAAAATTTAAAGGTTCGATCTTTATTGGTTTTGGAGATAATCTCGTTTGCTCTGGAGCTCGTTCGGAAGTTTCCAAAACCCGAACCCATGGACCAAATCTTCTCACATTTCAGAGACTTAAATAAAACATGAAAGAACACCACCCTGCCAAATTTAAAGGTTATATCTTTGTTGGTTTTGGAGATAATCTCATTTGCTCTGGTGCTCGTTCGGAAGCTTCCAAATCCAAACCCATGGACCAAATCCTCTTAAATTTCAGAGACATAAATCGAACGGGAAGAAACATCATTGTACAAAATTTAAAGGTTCTATCTTTGTTGGTTTTGGAAATAATCTCATTTGCTCTGGTGCTCGTTCGGAAGCTTCCAAAACCCAAACCCATGGACCAAATCCTCTTAAATTTCAGAGACATAAATCGAACGGGAAGAAACATCATTGTACAAAATTTAAAGGTTCTATCTTTGTTGGTTTTGGAAATAATCTCATTTGCTCTGGTGCTCGTTCGGAAGCTTCCAAAACCCAAACCCATGGACCAAATCCTCTTAAATTTCAGAGACATAAATCGAACGGGAAGAAACATCATTGTACAAAATTTGAAGGTTCTATCTTTGTTGCTTTTGGAGATAATCTCGTTTGCGGAGATTATCTCCAAAAGCCCGGAATCATCGGAAGCTTCCAGAATCCGAACCCATGGACGGATTTTGTCCAGATTCGAACTTAGCCTTTCTTTCGTAATTAGTAACCTACTATATAAATTTCATCAAGATAGCATCATTATTTTTTGAGTTATCGTGCGTACGGACGGACGGACGGACGGACGGACGGACGGACGGACGGACGGACATCGCTAAATCGACTCCGGCGGTGATCCTGATTCAGAATATATATACATGTCTATACCTAACTCGCTTCCTTTTGGTGGTTACAAACACCATACCAAAGTTAATATACCCTATACTTTAGGTGTAGGGTATAAAAAAAAAAATTCTAGTTTTTTTTGAAATTTCATGCGACATATGTATACCAGTCGTCGCGGCCAAAGGGTTAAACTAAAATAAAAATACATCATTGCTAGGAAATTTCGAATTCAACATTTTATTTTATACACTGAATACAAAAATATATATCAAAATTTTCTGTCTATATTAAATGTAACCATTATTGTCATAAATCAATTTCATTGATTTTTTAATCTCTTTATAAAGTAATAAAAGTTTCAAATTATCAGGAAAATATTTTATTGTTTTTTAATTTTTTTTTTTAATTTTCGATTATTATTATGAATTATAACAAACTAAAAAAGATTAATACCCCCCCCCCCCCTCCAAAAATAAATACTTTTGAGTTTTCCTCACGTTATTTTTTCATTTTTTTCATAACAAACGTCATGTGAAAACGCTTATTATTTCCGTTATAAAAAAAAATTACACAGAATTATAAATTTAATTGGAGAAGAAAAATATATTATTATCACATTATGTCACAATTTCATCAAAATTATGAAATTTCCAGTAATATCATGTTTACATAATATCCATTCATTTTCTAATTTTCTATTTGTATTTGTAAATAATATAAAATATATTTTGTTCTTATTATCCTTTATATTAAAATATGTACCTAACCTATGTATGTATATAATTTGTTTAACTGATTGATTTCCAAAAAAAAAAATGACTAAATAACAAATATTTAGACTTAATTTGTATTGTTAAATTAAAAAAAAAAAAAAAAAAAAAAAAAACAAGGAACAGGAACAGAAATAATATCTGCAAATGTGAGAATACGTGATATTTCAATTAATAAACCTATTTATACATATTTTATACATATTTGCATACATAATTAATTTATGATACGTTTTTTTTGGTCTATCCTTTTTGTTTTTCTTTTTTGTTTTTTTTTTTTTGGTTTTTATGAACTTTACAAAATGTGATCATTCAATAAATTTGAAAATTCACAAAAAAATTATTATTATTTATTTTATTGTTTTAATTTAATTTTTAAAAAAAAAAGGAACTTATCGATTGATCAGAGGTTATTTTAAAAGGAGAAATTACTAAAATATAATTTAATAGAAATAAAATTTTAAAATGAAATTATTATTTTAATAATACATAATTTGAGAAAATAATAATATCTAATTTTTAATTTTTTTTTTTTGAGTATTTACCTTCCGGATTGAATTCGTTTTGGTCACTGTTCGTTGCCATATTTTTATACAAAATTTAATGAAATTTTATATTGATTGGGAATAAATATAAATTTTCCGAGAAAAATAAAAAAGAATAAAATATTATTCTAATAGTTCATTGAAAATTTATGGTTTTTTTCAAATATAGATTTTGGTTTGAATTGATGAAAAGGACAATTAACTACTTTCTTGTTTTTTTTTGTTTTGTTTTTTGTAATAAAAAAAAAAAAAAAAAAAAAATGGAAGAATATAAGTAATTTATTTGATGATATTGAAAATTAATAGGATTAATATTTTTTATAAAAGAGTTATTGACCTTTTGCATTAAATCTGGTAATAATTTTTTGTTAAAAAAAAAAGGATTTTTCTTCTTTTCGCAATACTTTTCTCTGCTTGTTTACTTGTAAAAGGTTAGTTGTTTAGTCCAGTGCTCCGCAACATTTTGTTATAAGGCATATAGCACACTAAATGTTTTTATTTTTTTGAAATCCAGGACACACACTATTTTAATATAAATATAAAAATGAAAATTACTTATATTTTCTTATATAACTGTTAAAAAATTGGTACAAATATATTATACTAATAGTATAATAAGTAATAACTAATATGATACATATTTGCTTGTTTTAGTGAACACAAATTATTTTATATTTGCGGCTCGATATATAATTAATATTAGTTTATATTTGCGGCTCGATATATAATAGTACAATATGCAAGTTCTTTGTCAAGATATTTTAAATATAACCGCTTATCATTTATTTATTATTAAACACAACCGTGGAAAAAACTTTGTTCACAGTGGTATTTTGTTGAAAATGAAAACAGAACTGCTATTTTCTCGACAGAAATCTTTTGAACATTGAAAAAAATATCTTCCATTAATTTTTCTACTGTAAGAGCTTATTTCTATTGTAAAATCGTTCAATACAATCAAATAATAACATTAATATTTTTATAATAGCCAGACATTTTTTATTGTAATTTTTGATATAAAAACTTTACTTTAAAAAATATTAATTGAAGACTTTAATAAAAAATTTCAAACACTGCAACAAATTAACGAAAAAACAGAAAACCAATCTATAAATTTGAAAAAATTCACTTCTCTATGAAATATGACATTTAAAATATATATATATTTAAAATAAAAAAACAATTCTTATGGTATTGTTCTAATGCTCGCAACATTTGAAGTATTGTGATAAGTGTCATGTCCAAAAAAAAAGGCATTCCAGTGGTAGCGTCACGTCATTATATTTTTTAAAGTATTAGTTCACATCACATTGTGTCGAAAATTTCGTTTTAATAAATATCAATTTTTCACTTTCAAGAGATTGTCTGAAATTTACTTATGTAATGGATTTAGTAAATACTTTTAACGTATTTTATATGAAATCTATTAAATTTAAAATTGCTTCCTAGCGTCCTATCATTACCCGCGGCGCGTCATGCTTTGCATTGGAATAAGTATCATTTATAAACATGTAAACATGTACTTTTAAACATTTTCTATGAATAGAAAAATTATTACAGGGTTTTCCAATTGGAGTGATATGATTTCTTTTCAAAAAAAAACACACTAATTGTTAAGGAAATTCAAATGTTTTTATTTAATGTGAACTACAATCGATACAATTAAGTTCTGAATAAAACGTCATTTAAATGGCCTCCACGACTTCTTTTGCAGGAACGAATTCGATGAACCCAATTTTCGAGCACTTTTTTCACTAAATCAAGTCGTATGTCATGAATAGCACGTTCAATATTGACTTTTAAAGTTTGAAGAGAGTCTGGTTTATTGCTAAAGACCAATGACTTCAAATAAGCCCACAAGAAATAGTCTAATGTCTAATGGTGTTAAATCACAACTTCTTGGAACCGTTTATTCTAAGATATTTAGCTTTATGAATCTGTATGTCTTCTTTTAATTATCTTCTCTGATTTCTAAAAGATTTCTTAAGAATAAGATAATAGTTTTCGTTTACAGGAACTTCTATTAACAATAGTACAATCAGTAGAAGGTTTACCTACCATATTTTGCATATTGATAAAGTTAAGAGCACTTTAAAGTTTAGTTTTTTTTTTTTTTTCAGTGAATTTCTCTGCCACATAAATGTGAACAGGAAATTACACAGCCTTTCCTTTTCAGGCGTGGCTGTAAATGGCGTAAGGGGGAATAACTTTTATGACGTGTGTGGGTCGCACCCACACTCCCTCGTTGTTTACAGCGTATTTTCTACGCTCTCACCACTAGGCCACCGAGGCCATCGGTTAGGTTTCTATTCTTAGTTTTGTTATTTTCAGTTTTTTAATTTGGTTTTTTGATTTTCTTTAGTTCATGTTATCATTTTGTTAACTTTTCAACCTGATATACTTTTATTTGTCAAGAGTCATGAAAATTGCAGTATTATTCTCAGGATATTGGTTCAAATGCTGGCTCATATCTGTCATATCTGTTTTAAATCGCATTAATATTCGAAATAATTGAACCAAAAACTGATTATTATGAAGCGAATTAATTTTCGATTAAGACTAGTATTTATATTTTTTTTTTTTTTTTTGTTCGCACATCAAATGCTTCCCAAAGCAATAAAAATACATATATTTAATACCAAATCTGACTCTTTGTGCTCGATTAAAATTAATTGGAATTAAAAATAATATCAAATTAACTTAGTATAATTTAGCATCAGGATTTTATATATGTACTAATAAAAATTTGGGAAATTATTCATTTAATTTCTTTACTCCAAAATATATCCAATTATGATCAAAACATTTAAAATTTTTGATTTTCTTACAACTTTCTTTATTATTACATGAAAAACATTAAAACTTTTTTTTTTTTTACCAAACAATTTCAAAATTTTTCTTCGAAACAATATAATTTTTAACTTTTTCAACAATAACAAAAAAAAAAAATGGAATATTTTAAATAACTAAACTACAAAATTAACAAAATATAAAAAGTTCTATAAAAAGTTTTTCAAAAAAAAATTTAGATTCTTATAAAATGAAAGTATTTCATTTATTGTACTTTCTAAACTCTTCTTTTTCATCATCTTTTCGTTTTCATCTGAAGTCCCATAAGAATATTTTATTTTTTATAAACATTAGCAACAGACACACACACACACACAATCAAAATAACCATATGTCCCAAACGACTTTTATATGAATCCACCTTAGAAACTAATTTCTTTGTTTTTTTCTTTTCCCCTCCTCTTCAACTTAATTTAGTTAATTTTCAAACAAAACTTCTTCAATTTAAACCTTGCAACAATAAGTGGAATTTTGTTCAAAAAAAAAAAAATAAATGGAACTGTATTTTTTTTTTAATTATATTTAAAAAAAAAATTCAAAGAAAACAATTCAAATTACAAAATTTTCCTGCAAAAAAAAAACAAAAAAAACCAAAAAGATTATTATTCCCTATTTTCACTTCTCAAATTAACGTATTAATATATTATATGCCCAGGTATCTTTTATTATCCTTGCTAATTGTTCAACTGTTCTGTTAGTCTGATAAGCCTCTATGTCTACACCACAGTTATATTGTTAAAATAATAGCAAAAGTATGTTATATTATATAGCATAATAGAATATGATGGATTAATGTAGAGAAGTGGAAATAATATAGGGAATATCCTCTATTATAGAATTCATCTCAATTAAATCGATTTCAATTACTACATCAGATAGTATAATACTAGACTTTATCACAAATATAGAATTGCTTAAATTTCAATCGATAAAATTCAATTTGATTTGAATTTCAATTTGAAAAAATATGAAAATCAAAGTATTATATTAATTAAATCCCTTCAATAATTAACATCCACCAGAATGATGAATTGTACGCGGTGCGAGGCGTGAAACTCAAATGAGAGCTCAACATTTTCACCACAGTGCTATCCAGCCATATTCATTTAAAATCTTTAGGTATAGAATCTTTTTGCAAGTTTTACAACTGTTACGTAATCGCTTGCAATAAACACGTGTAAAATATATTTTCATATATATATATATTTTTAGAAGATTTTCAAAAAGATTTTGAAAAAATGTGTTTATTAGTTTCACTGTGTCCGTCCGTCCGTCTGTTTACAAAACTTCTACACTGTTGAAGATAGAGAAAAAAAATTTTAACCATGAGTAGGTCTAATAAAAAAAATAATTTTGTGGAACAACTTTTTCATGTAGCCCCATCCATCAAGGAACAACAGCCCCTCAAACTTTGAAAAAGTCCTATTTGTAAATGCACGATTATTTCTTATTCTGCTTAACATTTTTCCAATCTAAAAACACTATTCGAAATTTTGTTTTATCTTTGTTAATCATATATTATACATTTCAATTTCAATAATTATATAATCAATAATTATATTTTTTTTTAAATTTAGTATTTAAATTTACCGTTATGTGAAAACTAAATTTTGAATTATTTTTCTACCTTCATAACTCCGGCACCCTTTTAGATAAGCGCTTGAAATTTTGAGGCAAGAAAGAACTTTTAGAATTTGTATAAGTTTTCTCGAAAAATTTTTATTTGGATCACCCCCGGTTTATTAGAGTTCAAAAATATAAAATTATCTATTTTTAAACACCTGTAACTTAGGCATTTGTACACATTTTTCTTTGACAAGATATAAAAATTAAAGCTCCAGTAATATATTTTTTTAACAGTTTTTTTTAGTTACATAGGATCCGGATACTTAGTTCCGGATTTACAGCCTCTCAAAATTGAAAAAAAGTCCTATTTTCACATTTTTTCTTATATGAAATTTCCAAATTTTGGTGCAAGTCACAATCTTCTAAATCATCTTTTGGAAATGTGCACTTTTGAAAACCGTTGATTTACTTTCTGCCTTGTTTTTTATTCCTTTAAAATAAAAATTAGGAAAAAAAAATTAAAAAATTAAAAAAGATAAAGAGAGGAAAACAAATTCATTTTATTCCTTTCATCTCAATTTTAACAAAGCAAAAAAAAAAAACCATGAAAATAATAAAAATTCATGGTAATTTTAAATGGAAATTGTATATAAAAATACAAAATAAATATGTATATATGCAAATACTTGTATGCTTTTAGTAAAAGTTAAAAAGATCAGAAGAACAATAATTAAAAAAAATTTTTTCTTTACTCTTGAAATTATTTTATTTTTGTATTTTTGTTTTTTTTTTATTACGTATAGTGTATTGTATTGTTATTAAATTTTCTTCTTCTTCTTTGGATCCATTTTTTATTACCAAAATTACGATTTTAGTGCTTTCACCTGATCCTATCTTATAATATATATCCTATATATATTATAAAAATAAATTTTATAATTACGATATCAGTAAATAACCATTAAATTGAATGCAATTAAACAAGTTCCTAATGACTTTTTAAGTTTTAAATTCTTTACGTTTGAAAAAAACAAATTTCTTTTGGTGGCAGATATTTGAAAAATTCCCGATATTTAAATATAAAATTACAAAATAAAGGAATAAAAAATAATATAGAGATAGGGATAAATGCTATTAGAAGTTGAAACTAAGTTTAATATGTCCAGAATTCTAAAAAAAACAAGTAAAAATAACAGTAAGTCGATGCAACCGACTTATTTATACCCTACACCTAAAACATTCAAATTAAATTAAAAATCCATAAGTTATTTTAGTTAGGTATTTAATACAAGCTAAAAAAAATAAATGCTGTTACAACCTTTGTACAAAATTTCAGGTTTCTATCTTTATTAAATTCGAAAATATGATTGTTAGGTCTTGGGAAGTGTTTGAAGGCACGCGGACCACCACCCCAATTCATCTCAAATTTTAGAGACATCAACAGGGTAGAACATTCTTATATCAAATTTCAAGTTTATATATTTATTAATTTCGAAGATATGCTTGTTTGGTCTTAGGAGTTGTGTGGCAGATACCCGAACAACCATTCTAATTCATCTTAAATTTTGGACAAATCAGAGATTCAGGAAACAACACCCTTGTACCAAATTTGAAGTTTCTGTCTTTATTAATTTCGAAAATATGCTTGTTCGGTTTTGGGAGTTGTATGGGAGGTACCCGAACAGCTCCACCAATTCATCTCAAATTTTGGACAAATCAGGGATTCAGGAAACAACACCCTAGTACCAAATTTGAAGTTTCTGTCTTTATTAATTTCGAAGATATGCTTGTTCGGTTTTGGGAGTTGTATGGGAGGTACTCGAACGTATGGTCCGATTTCGCCCATTTACAATCCCCGCCTTACCTTAGTCATTGTTAACCTAGAGTATAAATTTCATCAAGATAGCATCATTATTTTTTGAGTTATCGTGCGTACGGACGGACGGACATCGCTAAATCGACTTCGGCGGTGATCCTGATTCAGAATATATATACATGTCTATACCTAACTCGCTTCCTTTTGGTGGTTACAAACACCATACCAAAGTTAATATCCCCTATACTTAATGTGTAGGGTATAAAAAACAAAAAACAATGTCTGGTCAGGATAAAACACTGAGCGGTGAATTGTTTATAGATAGTTGTGAGTTGCTCTTACAGATAGATCTTTTTTTCACTAAATTCAAAATTCATCTCTATTTGCGCTCTTTAAATTTCAACAAAATAATATTTAATTAATAATGTTCTATTACAGCTCTTTAACTTTCCACAAAATTCGATTTTAATGCCATTTAGATAAAAATAATTAAAAATACTTAAATTAACAACCTATGATATCCCACATAAATTATAATATAATACGCTTGAAAATCCAATAAATCATGAAACAACAACAAATATTTTATAAAAGATATATTTCAAAAATAAGATGACAAGAGCATAAATATAGTTTATGTAGCCCTAACTAATAAACTGCAAAACAAAATATATATAAGAAAAATCCAAAATAGGAAAAATAAATCAGCTACAAAATATGTTCGAGAAATTGGATCGATCAATATAGAAACAGAATCGCGCGGAAGACAGACAAAACTGGAAGAAAATTTTGAAACAAAATATGAAAGTTCATTGTAGGTTTTAGCGCTTGAATGAAATATTAATTATAATATAAAATTATTCTCATTTTACTCACTATGTGAATCGAATATGAATCCAGCCAATGTAACCAATTCTTAAAACACCGCTCTCAAAAGACCTCATTCAAAAGGCCTCGGATTTAAACTCCGACTGGGTCATATAGTTAAACAAAAATAATACAAAATGTTCTTATAATATATAATTAGTATATACATATAATTAAAATACGTATATATAATTAACATCATACCTAATTAATACATAATAAAAAAAAAAAATAATAATTCTAGTATAAGATAATAGATGTCGCACAAATAAAAATATTTATTTGCGTTTAATAGTTTTGTACATAATAACTAAAGCCGAATATGCAATGGTGAATCTAATGATTATAAGAACTGAAGTTTAGTCAAATTTGCATAATAAATATTTTAGTGGAAAACTCTATTTCCTATAGCAGTGGAAAGCTGTGGAAAGCTGAAAACAAATAGGAATACATGAAAAGCAAGGTAAATTGGAATCGCTAAAAATTTAAAAAAAAAACCTCGGACCTCTTTTTGAATGTCTAACCAAATTAAATCAACCTACACTGAATTTTTCGTTTCAAATATTTTATACTAAATTTTATAATAAATCTCAATTAATTATATTGAAACAGTTTAGTCAGCACCGTTTATAAAATTTTAATTGTTTATTCTAAAATTTAAATTAATTACTACTTTTGTTGGTTTTAAAAATATCCAACAAGAGTAGAGATTTACCACCAAAATATTTAATTTTACAAAAGAGTGAATTATCTAATTGTAATTTTGAATTTTTAGGTAACTAAAAATAACCATATAAACTAAATAAATTAAATATATTATATATATATATATATATATTTATATATATATATAATATATATATATTTCTATATGTATTTAAATATGAACATTTTTTATAATAATTAAATTAAATCAAATGTATTCGAATCAGTGCTGTCGTTTCGGTAAACCAAAAGATAGTGCGATTGTATATAAAACGGAGTATTTTTAAAAAAATAGGGGTATACAGTTCTCAAATTTTGCATTATCTTTTTCCAGGTAATTTTAGACTCTGCTAAATCTTAGCTTAGAATTTAACAATTTGTTTTATTAGATAGAAGTTCATGCATCAGTTTCATGTTTTTTAGATATTTTAGTTAAAAAGCTTGAATAAAATACTTAACTAAGTTTTTAACTACTTTCTAAAACATTAAAATATTACTTAGCGGTTCATATTAAAGAGAGTTATAAATTTTAAAAATTCAAATATTCGAACGTGAAACGAAAAAAGAGAACGACTTACATATTTTGAAGCTTTACAAAATTAAAGCATTGACAGAAAAATTTTGAAATATATAAATTATTTTTACAAAAACAAATGAAATGCTAAAATAGTTAATTGTTGTAACAATTTTAAATACATGTACTTAAAATGTTTACAAAAAAAAACCAAACCAAACCAAACCAAATTTTAACCAAAATTTTTATTTGTTGGGATCACTTTATTTGTACCTGAAATAATATGGTTTAAATATTTGGATAAAGCGAGTACAAAATGTAGGTTGGGGAGTATGGGAGTACGTCAACTAAAAAGGTAGTACAAATACTCCGATAGGAGTACTTCGACAGCACTGATTCGAATGCATCTAAATTTGTTGTTTCTATGGTAAAATTTCATTTTAAAATAATTTGAGTTAAAAATTTGAATAATTTTTAGTTCTATCGACAACTTTGAAATCGTACCGAGACTGATTTTTTATTAAAATTTTTATGAATATATTTTTATTTTATTTGGTTTTTTTTTTTCATGTTAATTTGAAATTTAAAATTTTACTTTTTATAGAATAAATATTTTATTTAACACACGAATTTGTTATATTAGGCATTAATTAAAATCATTTAATAGACATTAAAATGAAAAGAGATTCAAAATTAAGTTTTTGGTTTTTTCTTTTTTTAATTTTTTGAAATTAGTAAGAACGGTTATCGTGTTAACACAAAACCATCACTGATATACGAACCTTGTTTTATTAGTTAAATCCAACTGTAAATTTAGTATATCAATGTAAAACTTCAAATGTCAAATAAGGTTTAGTTGTAAATCAGAAGAGTAGTGAGAGTCCATATTGATGCCATATTAGAATGTACTTATAGGATTAATTAAGTCTATTGAGTAAATATAAAATTTATCATTTTCTGCAACAAAAAATTACACCGTTCAAGGAACAATATTATATCATCAATAGTCTCCTTTTCTATTCTCTTTGGAAACATAGGGCTTTCACAAAGTCGTGCTACCTAATTCTATTTTGAGCTATTAATTTGACTTCTGCCTATATTTTCCCTTCTGTTTCTATTTCTTGTCCAATTGTTCTTCTCCACGTGTTTCTGGGTCTACCTTCTTTTCGCCTTCCCTGGGAGTTTTAATTTAATACTTGTTTAGTAATGGAGTTTTTCCTCAGTATATGTACTATCCACCTGTATTTCTGCTGTAAGTTTTAATACGTAACGTACGAAATAAATTGCAGTCGAAATTGGCTAAATTCTTAATTATTAAGTTAAGCATTCTCATATTAAAATAGTAATTTCATGCATTTTACCAAGTCCGACAGATGGCATTATTAATAGTAGTTTTTCTAATTGATTGTAGAACACACATACATATAATGTAACTTAATATTTTTTTAACATTATCACCTTTTGAATTTTAAGAAGTAAATTTAGCATATTAAATATGTAACTGAATTTATTTCAAAATATCATTACCACATTCAACACAGACCTTTTTATAAGCTTTCGAAATGTGTGCGCATAGAAAAGACTACGAATCAAGTGAATATGTGTTGAAAGTTCTCATAAACCGCTGCGTATTAGAACTTTACTTATTTTAAATATAGATTTAGAATATAATGGAAAAAATTAAACTGTTCATTAGTAGAAACAATTAATTTGCCGAAATCTGGACCTATACTCAAAGTTTGTGTCACTAACAGGTGCAGGTTATTATAAATAAACACTGGTAATTGATACTAGGTAAACACGGCTTGTTTTTTATGTTTCTTACAAGGAAGATGGTAACCAACAAAGAAAGAGTTTGAGAAAAATGCGGGTAGAAAAAATTCAAACGTAAAATAAGATCTACATATTTTGGACTATTCTGCAAATTCCAAGTACTTTATTATGGCATATTTTAGTCTATTTTTAATTAAAATAGCACAAACTTAAGTGATGAAAATGATAATACAATTAATTTTTTCAAGTAGTGATTAATAGAATTTCCAAACAATTACCATATGTTCTCTTCTTAACAGTTTAAATAATCGTAAGAGTTTATAATAACTAAATTACATGTACAAATGGTAATTGAAATTTAATAAAAAGATATTAAATTACCACTGCAACCAACCCATTCCAGTGCAGCATTTGTAACTAAAAGTCTATTCTAAAATAATGTATCAGTATTTAACCTACAAAAGGCTATTATTTAAAGTTTTTTTAAATTTCTACAGAGAATTTTTTTTTTTTTTTTTGGGTTTTAAAATTTAAGTAAGGAATAAAAACTAATAACACTATCATCAAAAAATATAAAAAATCATTTTATTTTCCAGATTTTATGTAAGTTTAAAAAAAAAAAAAACCATGTCTGTGAATATTGTATGTTATTACAACAAAAGATCTCAGATATTACCTTTTAAAAATTTTAAACCACAACGAATTAATAAAAATGAAAATTTTTTAAGCATTGAATGTACAAAAAAATCTTTTAAAGACATCAGGATTTTTGTTTTTTCTAAGAAAACAAAAAAAAAACCCTTGTTAACAACTCTCAGCTGAATTTCAAATGCTCAGCAGTTATAATACATTTAAAAAATACCATAAAAATGCTTTCAAATGAAGGTATAACTTGCATTATTTTTTTGATGGTGACAAAAAGATCCAATAAAAGAAGAAAAAAAACAATCCTTGCATGTATCCTTATGTTTTTTAAGCGTTATAATGATTTTATTCATAAAAAGTTAAAGAAAAAACAAAAATATTTAAAAAAATAATGCTCTGAAAATGTTCATACTTCCTTCTACCGTTGTTTTAGTACCATGACATAGAACAGATGAAAAAATTTTGTAAAAAGAATAATGTAACCATATAACAGTTACAATGGGAGTACATCTAAGAGTTAAAAAAAGATAAAAACTTTTGCACACCATAAAAACTTAAAAATTATAAAAGAAAAGATCAGTAAAAAACAGAAAGATATTAAAAATCAGACAAAGGTGTTGGTGGGTACATTATTATTTTTAGTTTTTTTTTTTTTTTTTTTTTTTTGTTGAAGTTGGTGTTTTTTAGCTAAATATTTTGCAAGCCAAAAAATATTGTCAAATTATTTTATTTTATATTTTTTGTTCTAGTTTTAATTTTGTTTTTTTCTGTTATTTTTATTTTCAGAACCTTAAGTTCTATCTGTTCTTATCCATTTACTAACTAACATCTCTGGTTAATACCTATTTCAAAAAAAAAAAAAAAAACTCAAGTAGACCCTCTTTTCTGTTAGTTTTTTTTTTCTTTTGTTTTTTGTTTCTTTTACTTTGAATCCTTACGTGAATCCTTTAGGATAACGGATCTTTATCATCATCTTTAATAATAAAAAAAAAAAGAAAGAATAAGTTTTAAATTTACAATTTTATAAAATAACTACATTATATGAGCATGATATCGCAGATCCACTTTATAAACACAGCGTCCTAAATGTTTTCTGAACGCTTATGTTTTTCTTTTCCTTTCTCCTTCTTTCATTATATTTTTAGTTTATTTTGTTTTGTTTTTTTTTTTTCTTTTTCATTACTTAAAAAATATAACGGATATATGAAATAAAAAATATAAACTAAATTTATTTCAAGGTTTGAGGCAAAATTATCCTAGACAATATGGAAAAAATAAAACCCAAAATAAAAACAAAATAACACAATATTATCAACTGTTGGATATGCATGTACATCCACTTATAAAATTGAAGCTTTACAGTACTTAAAAACAAAAAGAGAAAAAAAGAAACCAAAAAAAAATTTCATGACATCAAATTCTCGTATTTTATAAAACGAAACTATGCCAAAAGCATTCATGCTTGTCTAATCAATGCCATCACGTATTTACGTTATCTACAGAAAAGAAGAAGACAAACCATTCAACTAAATATTGATTATGTTACCATCTCTATCAATCTATATTATTTTATTTTTCTTTTTATATTTCTATCTCTGTTTTTATATTTTGTAATGCTGAATGGTTTCTTTTTCTCTGGGATAGTTAAAATGGCATTTTTACTTGCATGAATGAATTTTTTAAAACAAAGGAGAAATCCTTTTTTTTTTTTGTATTTTGTTCAACTGTTAAAAGTGTACTATTGGAAAATTATATAATGCGGAAAAAGGGACTTACTTCAGTTTTTTTTTACAGTTTCTTCAGTTTTTTTTTTTTTATTTTAGGGGCGAAAACTTTTTTTTGTTTGTTTAAGATTAGAAAAATTTTTATGTTCTTTTCTAAAAACTTTTTTTTTTTAATAAAATAAAATTTGATTTAGAAATATTTTTATCTAAAGTCTATACTTTTGTTGTTATTCCATTTGATTTTAACATAAATAAATTTGTACAAACCATAAAATTATATGCGACATTTTTTCGCTTTATTGATTATTTGAATTATTATTACGTTCACAATTTCGCTTCATTTTTACAGTAAAATTTTTCTATGCAAAAAAAAAAAAAAAGCTTTTAAGAAAATATACTGTTCAATAAGTATGTGAAAAATCCAAGTCATTAAAATGGCGCATGAATAAATATTGACTAATAATTTTGTCAATAAAATACAAAAACAGGAAAAAACAATCTAGTAGGTACAAAAAATTTATGATTTTTAATAGTAATAAAACCGCCTAAGGTAAAAACAAAGTACTACTTATCCTTTTTTCTTGACTGCTCCTTCAAGTTTTGATTGTTGTTCATCATGATTTTTATCTGTTAATTAATTTTCTTGTTGTTTTTAAATTTTACTGAAAACTTCGGCGGCTTTCTACAAATCACTTTTACTTTACAATCAATCAAGATAAACTTTGTTATTTTGAGAAGCTTTATGTAATATAATATATGAGAACTACTATGAGTATGAGCCATCTATTGTATTTATATTAGAGGAAATGATTTTTTTCAGTTTTGTGTTGAAGAGATATTTGTGATAACCATAAATAAAATATTAAAAAATGAATTCATTTACAGTTATAAATAAATCAAATGTGTTCATAGCTAATTTAAAAACGAATATTATTAATCTACACATCAAATTTCTTTTCTCCTCATCTTCCCAAGCGATACGTCATCCTTTTTTAAATTAGCTATGAACACATTCAGCGCTGGCTAGGGCTAGAAGAGTAACTTTGAGTAGCCATGAACGCAACGATTTCTAAAACCCAATATATCCCTATTACAAGCCTTGTTGTCACGGAAGTGGTAACAAAACGGTGCTAACACGCTAATTGGGGTCACTCCCATGAGCATGAATGACCAGCCACCTATACCAACCAACCACGAACCCATTAGATTATTTATGATTGATTGAACATATTATGATAATATATAATTAAATACCCAATAGTATGTTTGGAATGCGATATCAACCATTTTATTTGAACACAACAAATGTATACTTGCCTACAAAAAAAAACATTTGCAATCTTAGAAAGCATATTAAAGGGAATTGGAATTGTAATCTTGAAATTTTGAATTTTTTCGAGTAATTCAAAGTTCTTAGAAGAAGCCGTCAGTTCATATATAGGAATTTTACTTCAACTCGAGACTTACATAAACTTTTAAATCATTTCACTGGAAGAGAAATCTAAATAAAAATTTTACATAAATTCTAAAGGAAACCATTTTTTCACTTATCCTATTTTATCACTTATCCTATTAATTATTCCACAAAGTTCCACAAATAATTACGATACACATATGACCAAATGGTACAGGGCTTAAATTGTCAGTCTTTTAGTCGAAACGTTTCAGCTGTAAACTTCCGCGGTTGGATCATATTAAAATATATAAATATAATAATATAAACAAGGCAGAATGAAAAAACCAAAGGTTATTAAAGGCGCAAATTTATCTAAAGACAATCTTTGAATTTTACCTTGAAAAAACTTTTGTACTGGTACCTAAGTTACACGCTTCTAAAATTAGCAAATTTTCAATTTTGACCGCTAGCAGTTCTTAAACAGAGAGAAGAGTACAAAAATAACACTTTCTAAGATAACTTTACCCTTTAAGGATATTTCTTCTATCATGTTCTATCTGAATGCGTTCTGGAGATATAAAAGAACCAAAATCATGTAAAATTTTATTTTCACATAACGGTAAATTTATATACTAAATTAAAAAAATTTATATACTTTCGATATTGATTTATAATGTTCTATTGTATTTTGGCGTTTTTAGGTTGGAAAAACCTTTAAGCATAATCTCAGAAACATATATTTTAAAATAGGGCTTATTTAAAATGAGAAAGGTCGTAGCCTCGCAATGGATGGGCATATAAAAGTAAGTGCTAAAAATAGTAACTGAGCCAAGATTAATTTTTTTATAAGATCACATTCATGATTAAAATTTCAATGGTCTATAGCTTTAGCAGTGTAGAAGTTTTGTATAAGCAAACAGACGGGATGGACGGGATGGACAGAGTGAAATTAATACATAATTAATTAATATGGTAATTTTTAAATTTGAATGAAAAATATGCTAAAAATAGTAACTGCACCACAGTTTTATAGATATTTACCTATTTTAAATATATATACGAATACTAATATCTTATATCAATATAAGATCGGTAAAAAATAAATAAATAATTAAAATACAAATTCAAGTAAATTTTAATTATTTATTTTTTTTTGTTTTTTTATTGAATAATGTTATGTATATAATTAATAATTATATATAAAATTCAATTCATTCACATAAACATATTTTATTACTAAAACCAAAAACATTAAAAACAATTCATATTATATAATAGTATATATATATATATATATATATATATATACTATTATATAATATATATAATATATATATATATAATATATATATAATATATATATATACATAAATTATTGTTACCTATATTTTATATTTTATCTGAATAAAATTTTATCACTTATTATATTTAGAACATTAAAAATATTTGCATTTAAAAACCGGATACATTACATTACATTACATTACATTACATTACATTACATTATATTCAATCCTTTTATTTATACAAAATTGTTGATTAAAATACATTTAGCGAGAAAATAATGGAAAGAAATGAAAATTAAAATAAAATTTAATATAATTTGTATTATAAAACACCTATAATAATATAAGAAGAACATAATAGAAATACATTATCTGTAAAGATACTACCAGATACTACCACAATGCACACATTTTATTTTTCAAATAAAAACAAAAAAAAAAAAAAAAACTGAACAAAAAAAAAAAATAAAAAAAAAATATATATATCGGAAGCTTTAGAAAGTCATCATCATGTGTTAATTATTATTATACAAATACAATTACAAAATAAAATAAAATATAATATATTATAATATATTATAATGTTGCAATAATGGATGTATAGTTATAGATACTTTTAAATTTTATTTTGTTAACAAGTGCAAGTACGAGTACCTATATTTACGTATATACTACTGTTACTGTATTACATTGCAACAAATTGGTTGTAAACAGTGTACACATTAACCAGATTAATGATAATTCAATTTCTAACTATATACTGTAGTTCCTCCCTTAAATTATGAGTATAGTACAAAAAAAAACAAAACATAAAAATAATAATAAAAAACAAAAAGAAATATATGAAAAATTGACTAAATGCAAGGGAT
This sequence comes from Poecilobothrus nobilitatus, assembly GCA_947095535.1. Lineage (NCBI taxonomy): Eukaryota > Metazoa > Arthropoda > Insecta > Diptera > Dolichopodidae > Poecilobothrus > Poecilobothrus nobilitatus. The sequence continues at coordinate 197,183,792 of OX352774.1, forward strand.
ACAAAAAAAAAAAAAAAAAAAACAAGAAAAAATAAAATAGTATATTATAAAACGTTCCAGGATTTTAATCTTATATTATATTATACTACATACATACATATATACAATTTTTATTTTTATTACATTTTTTTGTTTATTATTATATTATTATTATTTTTCTTTTTTTGTTTTTTTTTTTGTTTTTAGTATGAAAACATTTTATTTTAATGAAAAAAGTTCACACCATGTGTGAGATTTTCATTAAAGATTCATGTGGTTAGGTAAGTAACATTATAATAATATAATACATTTACTATTTTGTATTTTTATAGATATCAAGATATATATAATATAGGTATTTCGAAGATTTATGAAGTTTTTTTTTATTTTTTCTTATGTTTTTTTTTCTGTTTTTTATTCCATACCGTATTGATTCAATTGCTTACTTTAAACACCTCCAGGAGTTAAAATAGCAACAAACATAAATATTGAAAAAAAAAAAAAAATATCTATGTATAGCTATCGCAACTTATAGATTATATTTTTTTATGTGTGTCTAAACTTTTATATCTTTTCTTTTGATCATTTTACACTTTTTTTTTTTACACTCTACAACAAATAAATAAATACACAAAAAAAATAATAAAAAAAATTAATTAAAATTGGGTTTATTTTTGTATGATTTTCAAAAAAAATTACGATAAGAAACAAAATGGCTCGTATTGTATTTATTTTTATTTTATTTGTTTTATTTTTTATTTTATTTTATTTGTTAACGTGCCACAAATGTTACGTCTTGGTTCGTTCTGCTTTTTTTTAATTTTTAAACAAGCCCAAAATTGTAATGATCTGATGTAAAAAATAACAAATTACACTACTAATAAATAAAAGAAGGTAAGTTGGTTATGTTGATCAAATACCATGGTAACGAAATGTGTTTATTTATTGCAGTTAAAATTTTTAGGATTATTTTCGGGAAAAGCATAACAATCCTCCATTTCCATAAAATTCTTCTTATATATCATAAAATTTACTAAATAAATCATTATTAAGCCATGAAAACTGACTAAAGAACTATAGCTTTTTAAGCACAAGCCCCTTAAGGATTTATCCGAGCCGATATTCTATAGTAATTTTCTTTCTATATTTTTTTTTCATAATTTATTTATAAGTAAAGGTAAGGATTCAATACAAATTTAAAAATTATTTTAAGGAGCTCAAGTTAAAATGCCAGTACCAGTAGTAGAAATCAAATTATTTTATCTATTGATCCAAATGCTTAAACTATCCATTTGTCAATGGTTTCAAATTTATGGGGAAAAAGTAAAACATTGTACACATATCAATAATAGAAAAATATAAACACATAACATATAATAATTATCAAAAACAAACAAACAATTTTAATTTTTACTTAATTTTTAATTTTTAATTTTAAATCTACTAAGGTTCTACCAAAGTCATAAAAAAAATATGAAAATTGTACTGACTGTAACAGCGCTACATAGTACACAGTACACTCTTCTGTATAGTAATTAAGTATTAAATTCTTAAAATCAATCCTATAAATAAAAATGTTTCCATGATCCGAAAATGTTTCTATACAGTTTCAATATCTCTATAATATTGTCATTTTCCCAATCTAGCTCCCTTCTCATTCCATGATATTCCTGTCTACATACATGCTTTTAATCTCATTTTATTGAATTTCAAATTGACAGTCAAAAAAAAATCTCAAAACTAATGTTAGAATAATTCAAAATATTCATTGGAGTTTTCAATGATTTGGATGTTTAATGATTAAGTCAAATTTTAAACATAGTTTTTATCAATTGTAACAAAATGTATTTTTTTATACTACATTAGAGTATCTACTAAATACTTACTTTCTTATTAATATCTGAGCAGTTAGAGAAAAATTTGAAACAAAACAACTTTTCAAGTCATATTAAAATTCTCTATCGTCTACTCTTCTACATTTACTTTATGATGGGTTAATCTTCTACGTACATATATGTATCTGTATCTACTGTTATTTTACTGTTTTCTGTAATAGGTGATATACTTATTATTGCCATACCATAAGATCGGGACTTTTTTTTGTTACCAGTTCAAAACAAAAAAAAAAAAAAAAATTTTAAAAAAAAATCTTCAATTATTATTGGATGGTGGTAATCTATTTTTCAAGCTAAGTAAATTTTAACATCCATCTATACATCCATATACACAGAAACATACACATACTATTATGATTTAACGAACCTTAAAGGAATTTTGCTAACAAAATTTACATTTTTAATTGTATCCGAATATATAAAATTAAATACATATATATACACATATGTACATATATAATTTAAATGAATATAGGTATAGAAGGATGTACTCGTATATATATACATATTATAACTTAAAGGAAATTAATATTTTTCAAGTAATATTTTTTAAAAACAATGATAATAGTCCTAAAATATGTTTTTTTTCTTTTGCTGTTATTAGGAAATGGCAACTTAAAAATACAAATTTTCATAAAAAATAAAAATATATAAATAAATATAAAATTTTACCAATACAAAATAATATTTATGACTTGTATATTTTATGGTTTATTTCATATAAGAGTTAAAATACAGTGTTGAATAAAAATTGTTTCAAAAAACATTACATAATTAATTAAATCTTAAATTTTTAGAGAAAAAATTATGAAAAAAATAATTTTTATGTAAATTATTTTTGCTTTATTACATTGAGGTGTCAAAATGCGAAAAGATTTGATTAAGGGATGGGTTCAAAATAAATTTCAGCAAAAGATCTAAGATTCTCAATAACCAATTTGTTATTTTAAGAAAAGATAAGAGAACTTAATCTAGACTTTTGTATACATATAGTAATTAAAAAACATAAATTGCAGTAGTCAGCATACTGATAATAAAGGGTATATGTAAAAAATATAAAAAATTTTTAATGAATAGACGTGTCGGTACAATTTGTCATAACGTAACCAAAATCTTTGATATAAAAGAACTAAACTTATACAACATATATGAAATTATTCGATCAAATAGTTAATAAAATATGGCAGTAAAGAGCTGTTTTCCATGACAACAAAATACATCGACGAAAAATATTTAACTGTAGGAATGTGTCAGAACAGATTTACAGAAAAGGTTTAGAAAGCGTCTTCTTCCAAATTCTGCTAAAAAATGTATTTGAAATTAGACATATGAAAGTTTATGTCAAATAAAAAACAAACAATCATACAAACATACAAACATACTACTTCAGATATTACATATTAACTGAAAAATTTAATATGTAACAAAATCCAAAGTATATTTTTCTTTTAATATTTCATACTGATTTTTAAAAGTCACTGTAATTGATACATATTATGTATATGTGTATTTACAATATACAATATTATAACTATACCATAAATATATTATATATACAAGCATTTTAGTTTTATTTTAAAAGAAAAGAAGAAGATTTTTCAAAGAAAAATGAAAGAAATATAGGACCTATGTTTTGTTTTTTCTTTAAAAAATTATAAATATGATTTTAAGGAAGCAAAACTTATTATATAATCCTTTGGGGTTATAATGCTGAAAGGATGAAAAATTACAATCAATTTATTCAGATAGGTTTCCATTTGTTTTGTTTAATTATGAGTGTTATTCTCATTATGAAGGAGATTTTTTAATAGTGTGTTTCTTTCTTATGTTTTTGTTCATTCTTAAACCAAAAAAAAAACAAACAAAACAAACAAAAAAACAAAAATCTTTACGTTATATTTTAAAAATTTGTATATGTTATATACATTTGTTTAAAATATCAATACAGGATGTCTAATGATAAGTTTTATATAGAACAAGAACTGATATAGGACATGACAAAATAAACAGAATATTATAATTTATATGAGAGGTAGGTGTAAATTTTTTAACGGTTTTCTAGAAACGGTAATCAAAGTTTTTTAAACATGTTTTTAACAATAAAACTACCGCAATTACGTACTCGCCCGTACTCCATTAAATTTAAATGTTTTCTTAAAAATTTCAATAAATTTATATTGAATTATCTTAAAAGATTATCATACAAGATTTTATTATCTAAAATATTACCTAAATTAAAGCTGAAAATTTTATAAATTTAAAAATTAAATAAAATTAATAAAAAAAATGGGGCTTCGGTAGCCTAGTGGGTAGGCGTGTGGCGTATTAACCGAAGGAGTGTGGGTTCGATCCCTGCACAGGTCGTAAGTGTTTTTTTTCTTTATATACCCCCCTTACGACCAAATATAATGTAAATATATAGTATATAATATAAACAAAATAAATAATATTAGTATATAATTTAATAATAGTATAAAAACCAATAATGGCCTTTAGTAGCCGATGGTTCAATAATATTGCATTACATTTATGTATGTAATATTAATATAAATAAATAAATAAATAAATAATAAAAAAATTTTATGAAACAATTTATTCAAAAAAAACAAAATTATAACAATTTTTCATATTAAAAATAATTATAATTTTGCAATTAAGCTAACGACATTTTTTTTTACATGAAAGCTGATAATCAGAATTTATAAAACATTTGAAATCAACTTCCTAAGTTATACACGATTATGCCGAAAAACATTAGAAATAAAAATCGCCCTGCCATAGGATTTTTTATTTGGATCAACATCTCTCATTACCTTCTGCTCTATGTAAAACTTATCGTGAGGCACCCTAATTTCTTACATATTTATATAAACAAGCTAAGAATATACATATATATATTGATTATTTTGTAATATTTATGGCGTATTATCATTTGTTTCTTCTTCTAATATAATTTTCAATGTTGGTTTTAAGTTTTTTATTATTTTACTGGTACCGTTTGTCTTTAAAAATGAATCCTTAAATTTTAAATGATGTTTTAAAATTAATCATTTTCTATATTATTGTTTCTTTGTTTGTTTTTATTTCAAACTTTTTTTCAATTATACTTGTATTTCATTTTTCAAAATATTTTCATTTTATTAGTTCAAGTAATTTTTATATTATTATAAAATATTTTAAGTCTTAGACCTCATTTGCAAAATGTCTTAAAAGAATGAAAATACAATTTTCTCTATGAAATTTATCCTTTAAAAAATGAAAATAAGAGAAAAATGATTAAATGATAGGTATTTAAATAATTAATATGAAATTGTAGTTAAATTATTATAAGACACGAAAGAATTAAACAAAAGTATAGAAAAAAAAATTAGAAAAGGGATAATATGATAATTATTAAATATCTAAAAAAGGATGAAAAATTTCATACGAATATAAACAAACAAATGAAAAAGATAAAATGTTTTTTTCTAAATTACTGAATTGTTAGGATAATCATGGAATAGCAGTTTAAAAACACCTATATATATAAATTTAGACAACATACGTATGTATATTAATATGTAAATACATACATATATACTTATTTAATTCAATACATCATAGAAATGTGATTTAGATGCAAAAGAAGAAAATCGAGATTAAAATAGAATTTAAAAATCAAGTTACGAACCTATAAAACATTTTCTTTTAAATTTTTTCAAAAATTTAACATCAAGGCTACCAACTTAACAACAATTTCACTTATTGTAACCGTTCAACAATTTGACAGTTTTTGCGATCCTTAATTTCTTGTCTTAATTTCCATAATCAGTTGAAAACCAATCGGAAATCTTAAAGGAGTCACAATAAGGATAAGGTGGACAATTTGATGAGTAATATTGTGTGGGTCTGTGTTAGTAGATCAAGTTAATTTTTAGATTGGTAAAATACTATGTAAAAATTATATTCATACGGGTAGAATTATATTTAAAAATCAAACGGTAAGACATTAATTTAAACTTTAAGAATTTAATTTAATATTAATATTTAAATCTGCGAAAATTCTGCTCCGATCGTTTACTGAATTAATAATTTGTTGAAGTTCATTTATATTATCGCCAATTAATGTAGAATCATCTGCGTATCATATGTTGTTGATATCAATTCCGTTCATTTTTACTCCAAATTTTTTGTATTATTCAGGGTTTCCTGAAATAGAGCCTTACAGTACAAATTAAAAAATGAAATTGAGAATACACAACCATGTCGTACAGTGCAAATACGCAACCTTGTCGTAATTTTCTTCTGATATCAATATTTTTTATGATTTTTCTGAAACTAATTGGGCTTTTTCGTTCCAATACAAGTTCTTGATACCCTTAATTTCTTTTTGATCTATATTAATTTCATTATACACAAAACTTTTATATAAGTTTATTATGTTTAACGTGGTCAAATGCTTTTTTATAATCTATAAAGCAGAAGAAAATATTTCTATGTATATCTCTGCAGTTTTGAACCAAAACTTGGAAGCTCAAAACAATTTTCCGTGTGTCAAGAACTGTATTTCTGATTTCACTTTCACATTTCTTATATTATTCATCAAAAGTGAATAATTTTTAAAAAGTTTTTTTAAAAATTTTAAGTAATATTAAGCTTATAATTAGTTGATGCTTACAATTATCTGCACTCCACTTTTGATGCAGCGTATAATGCATGCTGATTCTATAGCCATAGTTTAAAACTAATATAGATAACAATAATTTTTTAATTTTTCTATTCTATGTCTAGTAACTAATTTATTGCATTTCAACTTATACAGGAAGATCATAGTCAATTGATTACATCAGTGAATTGTATTGACAATGAATTCTATACAGTACATTAACGAGATGCATAGACATTATACGTATATGTATTATAATACGTACATATATAAAAATATAAAAATTTAATTTGAGAGCACGATTCTGGAACTGGGCTTATATGACATTATAAACTGAAGAACTAAATGTTAAACGATATAGATTATTCTTATACTTTAAGGACAATACAGAGATAATGCAATAATTTCGGTAACGAAAGACTGTAACAAATGCCACAAAGTTTAGTGCTCCAATTAATATCAATTAAAAATGTTTAGTTTTAAGTTCTATTAACTAAAAATCATTCTTAAAATGAAAGACAATCTTTTATTATTTTCATAAATACATAAAAGAAATTTTATATTTTTTTTTATACTTACTGCGTACATCGAAAAAAAAAATTACCTATGATATTACTAATCCTTCAATTTTTCTTTTTTTTTATTTATTTTTATATATATTCTACATATATGTTTTAAAATTTTTAATTTTCATTAATCCTGAATAATATTTCCAAAAAAAAAAATTGATCTGGGATAATAATGAACATTTTTCATGTCTGGTTTGACATCAAAATACGTACTTTAATTTTATGCGAATACTCTTTTAAAAATTATGATGATGACTATGACGCTTATAATAATGATATTGATATTGATAATGATGATGATTCGATACTTGATTATGTTGAGGTTTAGATTATTGTGTATGCTGTGATTCTGTGATTCAACATTAGATTAGAAATCATTGTTTAACATGTCATTTTTTTTTTTTTTTTGTTTTGTTTGTTATAAATTTTTTTTTTTAACACTTTATTTCTTTTTTTTTTTTTGCCCATTTTGTTGTTATTTTTTTCCTTTTTTTTTTTTTTTGATTTTAAGACAATGAAATATTCAAGGAGCTGTAAAATATGAATGTAATCTCAATTAATGTAAATATAACAATTTGATCGTCATACATTGATTTTTTCTTCATTTTTCATTGCGAAAATAACACAAAACATAAGAAAGAGTATATAATATAATAAGGTTTAATGTTTATATATTGTATACAATGTATATATATAATATTATGTAAAAGATAAATTATTTCTAATTTTAAAATAAAGATACGAAAATTTTTTATAAATAAATATGTTGCTTTTGAACAGAAAAAAAAAAAAAATGAACAAAACATAAGTTTTTTTGTTAAAAGAAAACATGTTCCATGGTATTATTTAATCTCACTTTAACTTAATTCGATCCCATTAAATCTTGATGATTTCTCACTAATCCAACTTTTTAGTTTTTTTTTTTTTTTGTTTTTGTTTTTCACCAAAATTACGTAACTTATTTTTTTGAGATGTTCGCGTGTTTAAAAAATTATGCAAAAGGATCAAAAAAATACAAAATGAGAAAAAAAAACTTTTAAGTTTTGTTTTTTAAAGAAGATAACAAAAATTTTTGTGTTGTCATTTAAAAAAATTAGTTTGTTTTTTTTTTTTTTTTTTGTTGCGACTTTTTCTTTTATTTTATTTTGAAAAAAAAAAAAAAAACCTTAAATAATAATATTTTGTGAATAATACCAAAAGTTACACCTTACATTATAAGAATAAGTACATAGTAACAAAGTTTTTCCGATAATATCTTAAGCGTATGGAAGCGAATAAAAAAAAAAAACTTGGTATTGACTTTTTAACATCATATTTTGTTTCGTTTTATTATACCTTTCTTTTTATTATACTTTGGTATATAGGAATGACACTGCAAAAAAAAAAAAAAAAATTAAAATGTTAGGTAAGATAACTTACCTATACTGTCTTTTATACTCTTTTTTTTGAATTTATTTTTATGTTTTTTTTTTTTTTTTTTTTTTTACAATGAAAAATCAATTTGTTTTTGATTTTTTTTTTTATAAAGATTCAGGTGTATAAATATTATTCAATTTTGTTGATTAACCATTTCAAAAAAAAAAAAAGTTGTTTGTCATTTTGTTTTTTTAAACACTTATTAAAAGTATACTTTTAAGTAATTTGTCTATATTTTTTTTTTTGCTTTTATTTGACTTTAAATATAATATCATTTTTTTTTGTTTTGGTTTTATTTCCCTGTTTTACATAGTCTCATTCCCCTGTTTTACATAAAAAATTACATAGCCTTTCCTTTCCAAGTGTGGCTGTAAATGCCGTAAGGATGAATTATTTTTACGACATGTGTGGGATTCGAATTTCCACTTCCTCACTTTAGGCTTTATTTTATACGCTTTTAGCCACTAGGCCACCGGAAGCCCTAGTATTATTTCTTTTTCTAATGGAAAAAATGTTATCACTTGCTCAAATTAATTTTCCCGGATTTTAATGTCATTTATGACATGTTTTGTCAAAATTTTCCTCTAACATTAACTAGTAACCGAAAATTATAAATATTGCGGAGATATTATAAATACTATTGTAATAGTATTTATTATTGTAATAGTATAATAGAAAAATACTATTGTAATAGTATTTTTTGAATGAGCAGAAGCAGTTTAATATAAGTTGATTTGATGTTAATAAAGAAGTTGATTTAATTTACAAAAAAAAAAGAAAAGTAAGAGCAGTGCAAAATTTTTAATCCAATTTTTAATCCAATTAAAGGTCAACTTTTCTCTTCCCAAGCAGATTTATTTGAATTCGCACTTTTTTCCTTTAGAAATTAGTTAGGTAACACACCAATATCTAACCATAGTTATTAATTTAGAGTTGTAATTATTGACTTTCTGGCCAAGTGCTCGCTTCTCTTTCCATCATCATTTACTCGACCACTAATAAAGGCTTATAATAACCCCTCTACCTGTATTGAATTGTAGAAAGTTCTAAGAACTATATTTAAGCGACGGGTTATTATAGATTTAAGTTTTTCTATATGCCCTAAACAATCAAAAAACTCTAAAAAGGAATTTAACGTGATCAATTAAGAATTAACAGCATACTACAGCATCATAGGAAATTAAATCCTAAGAAGAATTAAGTGATTTTAAAATTCGAATTTTTCTATTTTAAAATTATAAGATTAACTGTTAAAAATATAACTTATTTTCTTATAATATTTTGTAGAATAAATATATAAAATATAATAAAATAATGTAAACAAAATATTAAATATAATTATAATCAAATACTTGTACCGAGATGACCCACATGCTAAAGGCAGAAGGGTTCTTAAAATATCGGCAGATATTTATATCTGCATGATATAATATAAAAAAAACAAAAAGTTAAAAAACTTCCTTTATTAAATTGATTTTATCTTTTTTTATTTTATTCCACTACCACATACATGTGGACATGTGGCAAATAAATTACATAGCTTTTCATAGGTGGGGTTGTAAATGTCGTAATGGATAATTTTTCTTATGACATGTATAGTATTTGAATCCACCACACACTCCCTTCCTCAGAACTGATTTGTTAGTGTAATTATTGTTACGCCATCTATGATTTAGTACAAGTAATAATTTATATTTATAATTTCCTTAGTTTTTAATTTAGTTTTTAAATGTTTATGTATCAAAAAATGATACGAAAATTATTTATTATATATCTATACATATTTTTTAAAATAAATATATTAAAAATATTGAAAATTCTTCTAATTAATTTTATAATAAAATTGATTTCTTTTATATATAGCTAAAAATTAAATCATAATAATTTATCTTAAAAAAAAATCTTTAATTTTTTTATAAAATGCTTAAAGATAAAAAAAAATCAACAAAAAAAAACAAATTTAATACATAATATATATCAAAAAGTCAATTTTATATCTGACCTTCGTTTTTATTATATATATTTGTTCATACTTTTAAGAAACATCTCCTTCTTTCCTTCTATTCCCTTACAGCTTACTTGTTTTTTTTTTTTTTATAGGATTTAATAGATATAAAATGAATTGATATGTCAATTTTCAAATCCATATAGATAAGTCACATACATCATCTATATTATTTTCTTGTGTATGCATATGAGATTTATATTTATAATATATTAAATGTATATATACATAATATATAAATAAAAGAATATGTATATTAGATTTTCGAACTTTATTTACCGTTTTTTTTTTTTTTGTTTTTATCTACTATCCATAATTTTCACCCAAAATAAAACTTATCTCCTGTTTTATTTTATGTTATGTTATGTTTTTTTTTTTTTTTTTATAGTATGGCAAATTAATTTATATGACATGGAAGGAATAGAAAAACTTTCTGCAAAATTAATCTAATTTTGATCGAAAATTGCTTTTTCGTCGCATCATTGTCCTCACATGCTAAAGGACAATTTCATTAAATCGTTATATTTTTTTTTTGTTTTGGTTGTTTTCCTTTTCTAATAGAAAATATCTTTCATTCTATCGTTTTTTTTTATATATTTTATTTTAACTGAGGTTTTTTTTTTGTTTTTAGTTTTTAGTTTTGCAATTTTCCATTTATTTTTTTTTTTTTGTCGTGTTTTTGTTTTATTTTCCTTTCTATAATTTTTCTAGTTATTTTGTTATTTTATTCATTTTCCAGTGGTTGAATTGTCATATAAAAGCAAAGGGAAAACACAAAAAAAAAAAAAAAATAAAGAAAATTTAATGAAAAAAAAGAGAAAGAAAAATAAGACAAAAGGCAAAACAAAAAACTTATCGAACGTGAGCTTAATTTACAGGTGTCACTCAATAAAAAACTACACCTAGACAAAAGAATTTATATATAATGCTTTCTTTCATTTTTATTTTCTATTTCTTTCTCTCTTTTCATTATGGAATCAATATTTTCTGCTACAGTTCTCATACTACTGTTATTGAATCAGATTCCCTATTCCCTACTGAATCTTTCTTACCTGTTATTACACAATTTTTTTCTTTTTATTTTTTATTTTATTTTATTATTTATCGTTTACTTGGAAATCTGAAATAGCAAAAAAAGAAAAATTATTAAAAACAAAACACACGTATACGTATATCCTTACATGTACCAGGTAATACCATCAAAATAAACAAAGTCACTTCAAAAAAAGAAAAAAATAATAATAATAAAAGAGAAAAGTTATCACAAATATTTTGCTTTTTTTTTTTTTTTAATTTTGTTGAAAAAGAATACAAATGCGGACCACCCAAAATGGACCGGACCGTACCAAACTAATCTTTATCTTTGTAACGCAATAAAAACAAAAAGTAAAATTAAATGCAAAAAAGAAAAACTAAGAGATCATGTCAGTATAGTGCGGGAAATGATAGGTCAATGGTTATTCATCAGTTTAATATTTTTTTTTTTTTTTATATTATTATTATTCACCTCACCTGATTTTTTAGGTACATACACAACATATATACATAATATTATGTATCAGAACTCTATAAATTTATAAAACTTTACTCAACAATATAATGGATTAATATATGTATGTATACATATTTTGTATAAATACACGTATATTATTATCTTGTGTGGGGTATAAGTTTGTCATTGTTGTTTGATAAATCCATCAAATCAGGCAACTGGTCACGTTCTTGGACCGATTAAAAGGTGAGAAATTTTTTATTTATGTCATTTTTTTTTTTTGTTTTTTTTTGTTTTATTTTCTATAGAAATGACAAAAGTAAGACCACTACCATAACGATTTACCATCATTACCACCACCATAACAAAATAAAAAAAAAAATCAACCATAGCAAAAAAAAAAATTTATAGAACACAAAATTTAATTTTATTTGTAAGGCATTGTAGGTGTAATTTTTATTCGGATAAAAAATAAAAACTAAGCATTACGAAAAGAAAATAATTTACAAGGCTTTTAGCTATACGGTCACTATTATTTTTTCTAAAAATAACTGTACACTATTTCACAAAAAAAAAAAAAAATCAAGAGATGAGGGAAAATAAATTCATCAATAATTAAGTTTGGTTGTTATAACGGTAAAATCAATGATAAAAGAAATAATTTTACCATCATAAACAATGTTACTAGAGTAAATTCTTAATTGATTGCATTGGTCAACATTTTAATACAAAAAACAAAAAAAAATAAAAAAATACAACGCCTAACCATCCTTGTATCTTTATTCGTAGTATACATAATTGAGTTTTCAAAAAGAATAATGTACCCTCGGATATATTTTGACAGACATTTAATTATTACCGATTGTAAATTATGTTGAGTACCTATTGTAAATGAATATAAACAAGGCAGAATGTAAACCAATGGTTTTTAAAGGCGTACATTTGCAAAAGACAATACAAATTGTTTAGAATTGTGACTCTGCACCAAAATTTGAAAATTTCATATAATAAGACAAAATGTGAAAATAAGACTTTTTTGCAATTTTGAGAAGTTGATTTAATTTACAAAAAAAAAAGAAAAGTAAGAGCAGTGCAAAATTTTTAATCCAATTTTTAATCCAATTAAAGGTCAACTTTTCTCTTCCCAAGCAGATTTATTTGAATTCGCACTTTTTTCCTTTAGAAATTAGTTAGGTAACACACCAATATCTAACCATAGTTATTAATTTAGAGTTGTAATTATTGACTTTCTGGCCAAGTGCTCGCTTCTCTTTCCATCATCATTTACTCGACCACTAATAAAGGCTTATAATAACCCCTCTACCTGTATTGAATTGTAGAAAGTTCTAAGAACTATATTTAAGCGACGGGTTATTATAGATTTAAGTTTTTCTATATGCCCTAAACAATCAAAAAACTCTAAAAAGGAATTTAACGTGATCAATTAAGAATTAACAGCATACTACAGCATCATAGGAAATTAAATCCTAAGAAGAATTAAGTGATTTTAAAATTCGAATTTTTCTATTTTAAAATTATAAGATTAACTGTTAAAAATATAACTTATTTTCTTATAATATTTTGTAGAATAAATATATAAAATATAATAAAATAATGTAAACAAAATATTAAATATAATTATAATCGAATACTTGTACCGAGATGACCCACATGCTAAAGGCAGAAGGGTTCTTAAAATATCGGCAGATATTTATATCTGCATGATATAATATGCAGAATACCAAAATTTGAAAATTTCATATAATAAGACAAAATGTGAAAATAAGACTTTTTTGCAATTTTGAGGTGCTGTAAGTCCGGAACCCTATATAACTAAGAAAAACCGTTAACACACGTAAAAATATATTACTGAAGCTTTAACTTTCATGTCTTGCCGAAGCAAAATGTTTACAGGTGCCAAAGTTACAGGTGTCTAAAAATAGCAAATTTTAAGTTTTTCAGTTCCAATAGCTCTTATACGGGGGGTAGTAAAAAAAAATTTAGGCTAGTTCTTTTTCCTTGAAAACCTTAAATCCCTATTTAAAAGCGTACCGGAGTTATGAAGGAGGAAAAATCAAGAAGAAAATTTGGTTTTCATATAATGGTAAATTTACGAGTAAATACTAAATTTAAAAAAAATGCATTATTTTGATATTAATTTATAAAGGTAAAAAAATTCCTGTCGAATGGCATTTTTAAATTGAAACAGTTAAACGGAACATGAGATACATACATTTAAAAATAAGGATTTTCCAAAGTTTGAGAGGCTTTAAATCCGTAATGGATGGGGCTAGATGAAAAAGTTGTTCTACAACATTAATTTTTTTATGAGAATCTACCCATGGTTAAAATTTCATTTCGCTATCTTTAACAGTGTACAACATTTGCAAACAAACGGAAGGACGGACGTGAAACTAATAGGCACATTTTTTGAAATATGCTAAAGATTTTTTAGAAATATTCTAAAAATAAATTTTGTTATAAATTACAGTATTGCCACATACATATATTGCAATAAAAATTAATTTTTAAATATTGGGTTTTATAAAAAATGATTTAACTTTTAAAATTTAAATTTAAAATGTATGGTCATCAACATGATCCATTGTTATTTTCTTCTTTTTTGTTTTTTAGTGAATTTCTCTGCTACATAAATGTGATCAGGAAATTACACAGCCTTTCCTATTCAGGTGTAGCGCTGTAAATGTCGTAAGGGGGAATAACTGTTACGACATGTGTAGGATTCGAACCCACACTCCCTCGGTGTTTGCAGCGTATTTCATGCGCTCTTACCCAATGGGCCACCGAGGCCTCATGATCCATTGTTAAATGTTAACAAACAAATTGATGGTACCAAATTAAAATAAACCTAAATATAGGGTTAAGGTAAAAATAAGCAACAAAAGATTCTTGTCTTTCCAAATAATGACAATAATGTCTTCTATAGGACAAGAAATTGCTGTGTATAGTTGAGTATAAATAACTGATCTAAATTTTTGAACAAACAAGATGTTATAATAATAATAATACTTTTAATTCAATATTTATAATTCACAATACTTTTCATCCAAACTCGTTTTACAAAAAGACAATTTCACAAATTTTGCCGTTTAACAAAAAAAAATAACTTCAAAAATTTCTTATTTTTGGCAAAAGTTGACATTTTACAGAAAACTGTTTCACTCTTTTAATACGTCAAAAAAAAGACCTTGTCTTTAAGGGTAAAATTGCTAAAAAGAGCAGATCAATTTATCTTATCAGTCTATCATACTTGTTTAGCTTACTCTATGGTCTATAGGTTCTCAAGCTTTATTAGAATCACCTAATTGGTATAATGATTTTGAAAACAAAAGAATCACCCTAGATTCAATAATCAATTAAAATGTATTACAAAATTTCATTTTTAAATTAATCTTTAAATTGCATAGAGGAGTCCTGAAATATAACCAAATATATCTTAATCGTCCTTAAAATTATGAAGAAAATTTTTTAAGAGAAAAACTCATTTTTTTTTTATTATTAAAATTTTTCTTTCAATTCAATAAAATTGGTTTATTTTAATTAATGATTAATGATTATTTAAAAAATTGTTTAAAAATTAATTAAAATAAACATTGTTTAATAATGACCAACATACATTCTACCAATAATGATTAATATCTACATAAAATATTCTACAAAACAAAAAAAAAACATTTTTATGGACAGGATAATAAATTTTTAAATTTATTGCTTCTCTTTAAATGACTTCTAAAATAAAATGAAATCAATTAATTTGTTTTCAAAGTAAAATGAATAGATTGATTAATTAATTAGATAAAAAAAATTTAGATAAAACAAAATCGACAAATATTGAAATGTTAGAGATTAGAAAATATGATAAATTTAAAGTCGCTCTAAAGTTACCAATAACAAAACATATACAGTCACTACATATGTAAGCCTCCAAAGTTATAACAACAATTTATAAAAACCAAAAAAATGTAATGTATTGTCTATTATTCTGTAACAATTTTTACTTAGGCGAATTAGAGTTATCTTAAGAATTGCAATAGGAACTATCTCTGCATTTAGTAGGTATACTCAGAATTTATCACTACTAATTGCTCTTTAAAATATTTGTAATATTAGTTTGATGCATTTGTTGGAAAAATACCTATATAGGTTCTAGTTTATATCGTATAGGATTCTTTTCATGTTTTACTATCATATTTTCGATTCTTTCACAAAAAAATCAAATATTTAAAGTTTAATTTTTCTGTAATTGTTCTAATGTTCCAGTAGATTTTTCTTTTTGGGAATACACATCAGAATTTTTATCACTTTTTCTGTTCAATAAAAAGCGACTAATGGCAAATAGTTAATTGTGAGAACATAATTTAATATTGACTCCCGGTGGTGGACTCCCGGGACTGACTTTAGGTGGACTCCCTCCTAAATCCCAAAAAAAAAAAAAAAATCCCAATCATACAAAATCTCAAATAAGACAAAATCTTAAAAAAAAAAAAAAATGCCAGAAAAAAAAATCCCAAATTTCAAAATTCCAAGTTATAAAATCCCAAAGAAAAAACCTAAGGAACTATTAATGTTTTTTATGCATTTCAAAATTATAATAATTAATTAATTTTTATAATAATTAAACAACTAAATAATATGAGTTGGAATCAAAAGCAGGGTTATACGCTTTTTCCAAAATATTTATATATGTATATTTATATATATATTTTATATATTTATATATGAGATTCTGAATTAGGAGAGATTTTAGAGTTGGTTTCAAAATCATGGTTTCAATAATTTGTTTATCGGAGGTTTGGGGGCGGTATCCTCCACTATTTTAAAATGTTATACGGCTTTCACAGAATATTTATATTATATGTATCTGCGATATTCTGAATTAGGAAAGATTTTAGAGTTGCAATCAAAAATCAGAGTTGGTCCTTTTTCCAGAATATTTATTTCATACGAGATTCTGAATTAGATTTAACATTTATATTTAAATTTTTAAAAAATTTAGTTTTAAAACAAGAGATTTTAATACATAAGATTTTAAAACACGAGAAATTTTTTGAATTTTTTTGGGAACTTTTTTCGTTTTTGATTTTAGGGACTTTCTTACAGCCGTTCAATCATTTAATGACTTGTCAAGAATTTTATTCAAATCCAAAATAAAATGATTACAAACATTTAATAATTATGTAATGTTGCTTTATATGTATTTGTAATAAAAAATAAAAATCTTTTTCTATATAACAATAACATGGAAAGCAATAGAAATGACAATATTGTAGCTTGGTGGTGTATAATTTTATTGATAATAAACATTATTTTATATTTGAAATTAATTTTTATTAAATGCATAAAACACATTTTTTGTAACTTGGGGATTTTTGTAACATTGGGATTTTGTAACAGTGGGATTTTGAAATTTCGAATTCTTTTTTTTTTGGAGATTTTGGGTTTGGAATTTTGATTTTGACATTATGACTTTGAACCCAACCCATATTGAAAAGTGAAAAAGTTAAAATGAGTTAAGAAAATAAAGAAGGCAGTTTGTAAAACCAAAGAATTTTGAAGCCGCAAAATTTCCAAAAAAGTCATAAAACTATCTTAAAATTATGGTCCCTATTTTTTCATCAAAATTTGTAATTTTTTAAGAATATTTTTTGGAAAATAATATTGTGAAAACAGCAAAAAAACCTCATGCTTCAGTTTTAAGATAATCCTATACATTTTATTAATTAAAAAACAAAAGATAAGTCATGTAAAAATATAATGTTGGAGCTTTCAATTTTATGTTTTAATTTAAATAAATTTGCACAGATGTGGTGAATAATTAAATCTTAAAAAAATCCTTCGACGTTTTTATAATAAAAAACTATTCAGCAGAACTTGAGATATAAAGATATAAACATTTAAAAATGGAGTTTTTTTCGAAATTTGAATATTAGATGGGGCGACATAATAAACTTGTTTCACAAAATTATTATTTATATGAGATCTGTCCATATGCGGTTCAAATTCGCTTAACGAAACTTATTTGAAAACTGTGTAGAAGTTTTGTAAAAGTACGGAAGAACAAACAAACAGAATGAAACAAGGAGCAATACTACAACAATTTTTTAAAAAGTTTTGAAAAATACGCAAAAAAAATGACAATTAAAATAATGAGAAAAATTAATAGGTACAGTTTTTTTTTTTTTTTCATTTAAGAAAATGCTGATTCTTGGGAAGATAAATTTGGCAAATTTTTGGAATGGAACTATGTACAAGAGAGCGACAGTTCACTTTATAAATTATTTTGGAGACTATTGAAAAATAGGTGTAATTCAGGCAATTTTATTTGTCAAAAGAATTTCAAAAATTTAATGCAAACAAAAAGAAAAAAAAATTATATTTTGATAGTTTGTAATAACAGACAGATACTTCCCTTAGTGACCTCAAATGTACCCATAAATATTAAAATTAAATTAAACCTAGTTTTTAAATTAAATCAATCAAATTTTCACTTAAATTTGTTTTTTTTTTTTAAATAAATTTTTCTATACAAATTTTTAAAAAGTGGTCAAAGAGATACACCAAATCAATAGAACAATGGATTTAGAAAGCTTTGTGAATAAAAAATTAAAAAATCATTATTTTTGAAAATTGGAAAGAAACATAAATTTTTTTTTTGTAAACAAAGTGGATTATAAAATTGGATTACAAAGGACCTAAAAGGATTCAATTGATCCTCGGGTAAACAAACATTAAAAATCATTTTTCAATTTTCCATGCATGCTTTTATTGATTGTTATCTCTTTTAAACTTTTATATGTATGGTATACAAATTGTTCCATTTTTGTTAATATGTAAATCAAGCGCGAAGCGTTCATTTGTTAAGATGCTTGACTGCTTCTCTTAAACAAAAATTATTTAAAATAAATTTTCTTTGTTCTCAATAAGTAAATATTTGATCTTAATAAATGGATACAACTTTAATAATTTCGATCAGATAAAAAAGAATCATAATTTTAAGTATTGATAGAGCAGTTCGTAAAACTAAAGATTTTTAAAGGCAAACATTTTCCAAATCACAATAAAACAGTTTAGAATTAAGACTTCTATCAAAATTTGTAATTTTTCTAGAATTTTAGATATTAGAAAAAAATTTGAAAAAACAAGAGACACTTTCTTCAATTTTAAGGAAACTCTATAGATAATTAAGAAGCTTACATTTTTGTGTTTTACTTTAAATTTTGCATAAACGCATAAATTCACGGGGTATAAGTAACACTGCATATTTAACACTGCATTAATCTTTTGATTATGGATCTGGATCTATTGTGCTGCCAAATTCAAGACTGAAAGCTTTTAAGTGAGGAGACACATAAGTTACAAGTATTTAAAAAGAAGATTTCAATTTTAATTTTCAATTTTTAACCCTTAAAAGCTTTTAAACACGGGGTGGTTCAAAAAAAATTATGCGATAAAAACTTTCCTTCCTTGTATTTCTGTTGTATTGCACTTTAATATTTAAAGTTCTACAAAATATTGAAAAAATATTTACTTATGAATGGTTCATGCTTCGAAAATTAAATATCAGTTTTAAATTATTTATCGTGTATAGTAAAATAAAAAATATTAGCTCTTCATTACAAAAAATTATTTTGCCATAGGAAACTGTCACGCTACGTCACTGATTATCATGCACATATGTATGTAATCATTATACATACATACGTATATACGTACATTTTAGGAGGCATAATAGCAATAAGTATTTACTTAAATACTTGTGTACTGGACAAGAATTTACAATTATTTATAAGTAAAGAGAATGAAATTGGAAAGAAAACAAAAATAAAAAAGGACGATAGAGGACTTTCTTTTTTTTAATTGAATCTATAGGTATATTGTTATGCAAATACATCATATATTACAATAATTGTCATTATTGATGATGTAACAAAAGAAAGAACCAAAACAATAACATGTACATTTTATTGTACAGCAAATATATAATGTAATCATACATTATAAGGTTGTATACCTTTACAATAAATCCATTGTCCATAGACGTAACTATAATGCAATTCTATTGTTTATTTTTTTGTTTTTCCATTTTCCACATTCAATGGATTCCATTAAAACACAATACAATAAGGTTACGTTAAAAAATTCTATAAGTATATGTTTATTCTCCTTACGCATTTTATTTTTCCGGGGCATTTTTGCATTTCCAAATAAAACATTATTTTAATTTTTTTTTTCCTTTTCTTGTTTTTTTGTTGTTTTTCAAACAGGTGACAAATTACTGTTATTATGTACACAATTCAATTGGTAAAATGAAGGTGAAATTTGCATTTCGCGGTAGTGAAAAAGCGTAAAGTTTTTTTTATATTTTAAATTTTTATTTTTTTTTTTATTTTTGGAGTATTTGAACACAACAAAAATAACAAAAGAAAAGTGTTGTGTGTGACAAAGAAAAAACAAAAACAAAAACTGTAACATTAACATTTTGTCAATACCTGTCTTATTATAATTTCAAAGTGGCAAACTTCAGTTCTCTTCATGCCCAATATTTACATATGCTATATATATACATATAAAACATACATATATCCTATATAAATATGTATTCAACTTAGAGGGACCAGTTTGTTAATTTTAAAAATTGTTAAATCCTTTACAAAAAAAAATTATAGTTTTTGAAAATTTTATAATTTTTCTGACATCATTAAAGAAATAAATTAGTGTCAAACTCCATTTTGCTAACGAAAACTGCCAATTACGTATTAAAAGATTCAAGAGTATGGTAAGAGTTTAAAATCATTCTTGTTGAGTCTTAAAATCAGAGTTGTTATCACTTAAATATTATATCGAATACGAATCGTATTTGAAAAATAATTTACTACATATTTAATACATTTTTAAAATCGCAAAGTCAAATAATATTTCCAATCTATTGTATTCGAAATCATATTTTATTAATAAGACCAAAACCAAAATGGTTTTGATCATTAATTTTTGCCTATAAAAATTTATCTATAAATTTTTTCTATAAATAAATTTTATTATAAAAATTAATTTCTTGATCCTAATAAAATTAGAAGAAAATTTACTTTAAATTAGTGGGAAAAACGCATAATCATATATTTAAAATTTGAGAGAGTTTGAAAAGACTAGACTTATAATACTCGCTATTAAATATATTTTAAATAATGTTAAAGGCATATAACAAAAATGAAATTGATTTAAGATAAAATTATGACAACAGGGCTTAAAGAATTTTTCTTATTGAAAATGCCAATGATAAATACCTGATGGTTTTTTACATGATTTAAATAACAAAAAATTTAGATAATCAAAACAATTATATAAGAAAATTTATTACAAATACCTATACAAATCAGACTTAATTGATAGATTTTGCATAAGTGAGAACCATAACAAGAAGCAACACTTGATCTTAAAAATATTTATTAAATAATGTGAATTCGAAAAAGTAAATAACATCCTTTAAATTGATCGTATTTGATGGTTTCCCGTAAGGAGGAGAGCCAATTAACTTCCCTAACAATCTGCCCCCTACAACCCCTTGTAATATTCAGGTTGTTGATCTGCTTATCATAAACAGCACTTTATCAAAGCCAATCAATTACCTCATGACAATGATAACCATGTTAAAAAGTAATAGGCAATGGGTTGGGTACGAAAATTTAAAAAAAAAATTCCATTTTCAAAATACCATTTACATAATTTTAAAAAAAAAAATTCTAAAAAAAAAATTTCCAGAAAAAAAAATTACAAAACAAAATTTCTACAAAAATAAATCCCACTTAAAACGAATTCCAAAATTTAATGGCAAGCACTTTAAAGAATGCTAAAAACCCCCGCTAAACATTGGGACGCTGATTTTGAAACCTTCCTAATTATTTTTTCTTACATAGATATATATTTCAACTATAGAAAGCTTGAAAAATAATAACAAATTAATGAAACCCTGATTTTGTAACCAACTCAAAAATCGTTCCAAATTCATACAATATATAAATATAATATATCCTAGAAAAATCGTATAACTCTGATTTTTCAAGATCCCTCCAAATAATTTTTTTTATATACATACTATTTGACAACTAAGCACTTAAAATAATGGGGACTTTTTATATCCTACACATTAAGTATAGGGTATATTAACTTTGGTATGGTGTTTGTAACCACCAAAAGGAAGCGAGTTAGATATAGATATGTATATATATTCTGAATCAGGATCACCGCCGGAGTCGATTTAGCGATGTCCGTCCGTCCGTCCGTCCGTCCGTACGCATGATAACTCGAAAAATAATGATGCTATCTTGATGAAATTTATACTGTAGGTTAACAATGACTAAGGTAAGGCGGGGATTGTAAATGGGCGAAATCGGACCATGCGTTCGAGTACCTCCCATACAACTCCGAAAACCTAATACGTATATTTTCGAAATTAATAAAGATAGAAATTTAAAATTTTGTACGAGGGTGTGTTTTTCTGAATCCCTGATATCCCCAAAATTTGAGATGAATTGGAATGGTTGTTCCGGTACCTCCCATACAACTCCCAAAACCGAACATGCATATCTTCGAAATTAATAAAGATAGGAACTTCAATTTGATACGAGAGTGCTGTTTCCT
Source organism: Poecilobothrus nobilitatus (assembly GCA_947095535.1). NCBI lineage: Eukaryota > Metazoa > Arthropoda > Insecta > Diptera > Dolichopodidae > Poecilobothrus > Poecilobothrus nobilitatus. The sequence goes on from OX352774.1 coordinate 197,206,449, forward strand.
AAATCCCTGATTTGCCTAAAATTTGAGATGAATTGGAGTGGTCGTTCGGGTACCTCCCATACAACTCCCAAAACCGAACAAGCATATCTTCGAAATTAATAAAGACAGAAACTTCAAATTTGGTACTAGGGTGTTGTTTCCTGAATCCCTGATTTGTCCAAAATTTGAGATGAATTGGAGGAGTTGTTCGGGTACCTCCCATACAACTCCCAAAACCGAACAAGCATATCTTCGAAATTAATAAAGATAGGAACTTCAAATTTGATACGAGGGTGCTGTTTCCTAAATCCCTGATTTACCTAAAATTTGAGATGAATTGGAGTGGTCGTTCGGGTACCTCCCATACAACTCCCAAAACCGAACAAGCATATCTTCGAAATTAATAAAGACAGAAACTTCAAATTTGGTACAAGGGTGTTGTTTCCTGAATCCCTGATTTGTCCAAAATTTAAGATGAATTAGAATGGTTGTTCGGGTATCTGCCACACAACTCCTAAGACCAAACAAGCATATCTTCGAAATTAATAAATATATAAACTTGAAATTTGATATAAGAATGTTCTACCCAGTTGATGTCTCTAAACTTTGAGATGAATTGGGGTGGTGGTCCGCGTGCCTTCACACACTTTCCAAGACCTAACAATCATATTTTCGAATTTAATAAAGATAGAAACCTGAAATTTTGTACAAAGGTTGTAACAGCATTTATTTTTTTTAGCTTGTATTAAATACCTAACTAAAATAACTTATGGATTTTTAATTTAATTTGAATTTTTTAGGTGTAGGGTATAAATAAGTCGGTTGCATCGACTTACTGTTATTTTTACTTGTTTTTAATATGACACCATCCCTAAACAATAATAGACTAAAATAATTTGTAGTTACATATGTAATTGAGACTTTGTTGATCATAGTGCCGAGAATACTTAAAATCATAAATATAACAATTTATTTAAATTTGTTTTTTTTTTTTTTGTATCCATATCTTACCCTTATCGTAACTGTACCGAATTTTCTATAAAAAGGTTATGGACACACTGGTATAAATATTCCTGTACTATTATATACTAACATAATATTATATTAATTATAATTATGTAGTATCTCGTATATATTTTCAATTACAAATACATACAGACACAAAAGCGAATAAATTATACACATTTTGGTTAAATTTTTGTTATTTTATTTTTGAATAATTAATTCGTAACATTAATTTTATAATTAAAATTCATTTTGAAACATTTATTTTTTCGGACATTTTGTGTTTTTTTTTTTTGATTCATCCATTCTTTTTTCGAATCAGTATTTTTTTTTTTTGTTTTTTTTTTTTTTATTTACTTTTTATTTTATTTAAATTCGATGTTGTTGATAACCACATCATAATGGTCGTATTTAAATAAAAAAAAAAAAAAAAAATTAAAAACTTGAAATCAACAAGATCACATAAAAACAAAAATTAACGTAACGTTAGTATTTTTACTGTTATACTGTTTAAATGTTATGTATCAGTATCAATAACGGTTAAATACTGACTAAAAAATTATAATATACATATCAGCTCAATTTTATTTTTTAATTCATTCTGGCATTAAATTAAATTATTTATTTTAATAGAACAGTTTATTTATATTTAAAATAAATGAACGATTGAATATAAAATATTATTTTTAAAAATGTAGAGGGCAGTGCAGTTGTAATAAATAAAAAGTAAAAAAAAAAAGTAAAAATTTGTTGTAGTGAACTGTGATCCATCCAATAAAAATATTTTGCTTTAAATTTTGTGGTATTGGTAAATTTATGTTGTATTATTAATTTTTAAAGGTATTATGGTACAATATTTAATGTGAATTAATTTGTTATTTTTAGTATAAAAATTAATTTTTGTTACTTTTTTTATTTTGTTTATTTTTGTCTTTTTAATGTTTAATATTTTAATTTTTAATTAATGTATAATTTTTCAGTTTTATTTTCGATAATATTGAATAAACTTTAATATAACATTTAATTTAATTAATTTTTTTTTTTATTTTATTTTATTTTATTTTAAAAGCAGATAAAAAAAACTGAAACTGATTATTTTTTAATATTGGTAAAATACAATTTAAATTATTTTCCAACAAATTCATTTTATTAAATTTATGTATGTATGTATGTGTATCTATATTACTTATATAATGAAGTTATATTTATTAAATGTATATTTTTGTATCTTTAGATGAAATAATTTAAATTAAAATATGTATGTGTTTTTAAAAAAAGAAAATAAAGCAAAATTATAATTATTTTTCAAATTAAAAACAATTTTAATTACTATAAAAATTCTGTCAAAAAATTTTCATTTTAAATTATAAAATTTTAAAATAATATAAAATATAGATAAAGCCCACTACCTACCACATTATTTTTTTTTTTTTGGTTCAAATATTCATCTGGACCAAATATAATTTCAAAATTATTTTAGAGCAATAATATTTAGTAAAAAATATTGGACGTTATATTCTTTAAAATTAAAATCTTTTTATTTCATGTTTTACAGGGGACTCCTTTATTTAAATAATTTTGTTTTGTTTTTTTTTTTTGTTTGTAACTTGCTTGACTAATTTTTGGATTAGTAATTAACTAAAGGATTACTGAAATATTATAACAATCTGCAAGAAACAAAAATTTATTTTAATTTGATCCGTTAATTTGGTCGAAAAGTATTCAATAGTGAAGTTACATTAAATTTTATTAGGTAATTTTGTTGCTTCTATTCATCCAGCCAATGGTGTGGTCATTGTTGAAAGAGTGCGTATTCAAAACACGGTTTGTTCATATAGATCAATAAGACATGAAATAGATTTTTCATATAATATATAATAGTAAATAAGGCAGACCAATGGTTTTTAAAAGCGCACATTTCCAAAAGATAATACAAACTGTTTAGAATTGTGATTTGTACCAAAATTTGGAAATTTCATATAAGAAAAAATGTGAAAATAGGACTTTTTTGCGATTTTCCGAGGCCGTAAATCTGGAACCCTATATAACTACGAAAAACCGTTCATACATGTTAAAATATATTACTGGAGCTTTAATTTTTATATCTTCTCGAAAAAAATGTGTACAGGTGCCTAAGTTGCAGGTGTCTAAAAAGAAAATATTTTCAATTTTTGAGTCCTAATAGATCTTAAATGGGAGGTGGTACAAACAACATCTTAAACGGGAGGTGGTTCTGAGGAAACTTATACTAATTTTAAAAGTTCTTTCTTGTCTCAAAATTTCAAATTCCTATCCCAAAGCGTGCCAGAGTTATGAAAAATGAAATATAATGCAAAATTTGGTTTTCACATAATGGTAAATTTAAATAGTAAATTACATAATATTGCATAATTTTGCTATTGTTTTATAGAGATAAGAAAATTTTCAGAAAATAGCCTTTTGCAAATTTAGGATATTGTAACTCTGGAATTCTATACAATTAAAAGACACCATTAACACATGTAAAAATATATTACTGTAGCTTTAATTTTTTTGTCTTGCCGAAGAAAAATTTGTACAGGTGCCTAAGTTACAGTTGTTTAAAAATAGTAAATTTTCTATTTTGAGCTCTAATAGCTAATAACCAGGATGTGGTCCAAACAAAATTTTTTGAGTAAACTTATACTAATTCTAAAAGTTCTTTCTTGTCTCAAAATTTCAAGCTCTTGTGCCGGATTTATGAAGGTAGAAAAATCATGCAAAATTTAGTTTTCACATAACGGTAAATTTAAATACTAAATTTAAAAATATATATATAATTATGATATTGATTTACAAAGCTAAAAAAAATTCCTGTCGAATGAAGTTTTCAGCTTGACAAATGGTTAAGTTCCACAAAATTAATTTTTTTATGATACCCACCCATACTTAAAATTTTTTTTTCTCTATCTTTAAGAAGGTGTCGAAGTTTTGTAAACAGACGGATAAACGGACGGACGGACAGAGTGAAACTAATAGGCACATTTTTTCAAATTTTTTTTTAAAATGTGCTTAAAATAAATAGATATATACATACCTCTATCCTATACCTTAAAATTAATATTGCAATATATAACGAAAAAAAAATTAAATAATTCTTGTGTGACATAATAAATGACGCGCAAATAAAAATATTATTTATGTTTCATAATCTTGTACAATAGCTACAGTGAAATAATAAACAGTTTAGTGAAAATAATGCACGATAATAATGTTTTTTAAGAATTAATATTTAATTTATAATCGTGGTTGCTGTGACAACCACGATTTAATGAAAAAAGCTGATAAGAGTTTAAGAAAGAAAGTTGAGTTAAATACTTCTTAAACTCCAAGCTGTGTGATTTCTTAATATTTTAGGCATGCAACTAAACCAAAAAATATTATGAAATAAACGCACTTTTGATGTATGTATAGCTAAAAATACTTTAAAATGTTTTGACTTTTTATGGTGTTGTAAAGCTTAATTTTCTCTAATAGAGATATGGCTAATATATCTATTGTCTAATGTATAAATTGTACATTCGACCTAATATAGAGCATAATTTGCACATTTTAGCTAGCGCACCATATCATTGAATTACCTCGACAACGTCCAAAATTGTGCTTTTCCCCTAATAGGCGACCCTGATGTTTTAATAACTCTTATTCCTCTCAATAATGTCAAAATATTGAAACTTTATCTGACTTGGAATAGCACATGGAATGAAAATTTTTTTTTATATTCCAAGTTATATTATCAGTAGTGCTAAAGTAAAAATTGTTTTTATTTAAAACATTTTTCAAATACTTTTTTAAATAGAGAAATAAAAACCGTACATCTAAAATATAATTATAATTTTTTTTAATACACGATAATTACATCTTAATTAAGAGGAAAGGAATGGAAAAGCTACTCTGACTATAACATAATAGGACATTTTTGAAAAAAATATTAAAAAATATAAAATGTTCATATGTTTTTTGTTCAATGTAAAATGTAATTATTGCATGATAACAATACTTCAACATAAATACAAAATAAACTAAATAAGACTAAGTTATTTTTTGTAGAAGATGTGAGTCAAATATTATACATCAATTAATAATGTAAAACAAAAAACACATAGAAATCCTAATATCTTGAACATGGTCGAGAATGTACACCCCTTTGACTTTTGTACAATTTTTTTTCGAGTTTTAACCTCAGAAATTACCTCCTGAAATATTTGCACTCTTATGCTTCATACCTTTATATTATGTATTATGTAAAATATCATTGTATTCCAAATTACATATTTCATCGCATTTTTTCACTTATCATCTTAATATTTAATCTGTAAACAATGGACTTTTAAAACCCCTTTACTCAATGATTTACCAACCGATTTTCACTTTTTTTTTAAATCATAAATAATCAGTTCAGCTTTATAATACCAATATTTTTCCAAAATTTTCCGATTTTCATTATTAATTTTTCATTTTTATAAAATACCCATGTAAAGAATATAAATATGTATCATACAGTATAATCTATATCTATAATATTTTCAAAAAAAAAGCGCCATATCCACTATGCTTCATGTGTGACATTCATCTTCAGAGTGACGAAATTGGAATTTTTTTGATTCTTACTATCCTGCGTGACATACATTTATTCAACGCCATCCACTGTGCTACATGGAATGCCGTCTCTCATGTACATATGTCACACATAAAGTTTAGTGGATATGGCACTTAAGACGCCCTTTTGATTCCGTTAAATTTTAAATTTTCCTTTTTTTTTTTTGTTTTTCTTTTTTTTTTAAATACATAAACAAAATTTTAAAATGATTTGCATTGTATAAATTTTACAATATAACTGAATATATACATACAATTTTCAGTTGAGTCTTTGGTGCAGTGGTAGAGTGGCCGATTCTTAAATTTGCGGACGTTTTGAGTTTGCAAATTCGATTCGAGTCCATTTGTTTTTTTTTGTTTTGTTTTTTGATATTTTAAACGAAATAAATTCTTACATATCATAATATTTAATCTGTAAATGACAGACATTTAAAACCCTTTTACTCAATGATTTACCAACCAACTTTCATTTTTTTTTCAGATAAATATTCAGTACAGCCATCTTACAATATCAAATTTTTCCAAAATTTTCTGATTTTCATTATTAATTTTCCATTTTTATAAAAAAAACCCATATAAAGAATATATCTGTATCTGTATATCTAATAATAATCTATATCTATTATATATTCAAATAAGACTATTTTTTTGTTCTTTTGTTTCCATTAAATTTTACATTTTCCTTTTTTTTTTTCTACATGCATAAACAAAATTTTGAAATGATAGTTTATCATTTTAGGATTTTTTATTTAAATAAACATTTACATTTGGAACGTTACATAAACATTTCATAACATGTAAAATTTAATAAAATTTTCAATATTATTACATAAATCAGGGGCATCTTATAAAATGCACCTTGTAATATAAATAATAAGTACAAATATATTGAATTTCCAATATTCAATAAATAAGGGGCATTTTCTAAAAGATAATAATAACCGTGTTTTTACAAAAAATATCATTTGCAAAGAAATTTTAAATTCATAAAGGCATTATTTATTGAAAATTGTATTTTTACGTTTTAAATAAAATCATAAAGAAACTATACGTATATACTGTATATAGTATCTTTATAATAAAATCAAAAAGAAAATTGCTTATTTCGTTTTTTAACTCAAAATGGACAAATGAATTAAAATCAAATATAAATAAAGCTCTTTGAAGGTCAACCAAATACTTATTAGTTAGAGTAAATTAAAAAAAAAGTATAAATATTGACTACGGATAATTATGGTTAACCACAGTTATTCAAGTTACTCAAATTTCGAGTTCAACGTATAAATAAAAAAAAGAACAATAATAATACAAAAATACTTTTGAGGACTATCATATACATTTGATAGAGCAGATTTAAAAAATCTCGAATATTTATTTTTGAATTGCGTGAATTGCAATTGCTTTTTAAAACATCTTGAATTTCGAGATGCGGGCGAATACTCTTTTTTTCTACTCTCTTTTTATATTAAAAATCCTTCCTATCTGTGCAGTATTTGAATTACCACTCCTTCGGTAAATAAATGATATTCGGCGGTATTCTACTGAAGTCTTTTTTTTTTTTACTTTTTCATATTTATGCCTATAATAAATAATTACTGTCAACATTGGACAGTGAGTGAGAAAAAAAAACATTTATTTCGCTTTATCAGACATAGACTGTACAATGATATAAGATAATCTGTACAGATATAATAAATCTGGTTACCCAAATATTTTAAAGTTTTTTTTTTTTATTATCTAAATATAAAAATGGAAATTATCAAGACAGTAAAATTTCCTTCAAGTATAAGAAGTGATCTCTTTTCCACTCGTTGAGAACTGGTTAAATTTTATGGCCTTGAAGATTTCATTCTTTATAGTACTGTAAATTTGTTTTGATAATAAAAAATTAAAAAAATAAAAAAACTAAAAAACTAAAAACTTTGTAAACGATATATTATCTCTAGTTTTATCTTTAATTTATGAAAATTTAACTACTCTAAACTTTTATTTTTACAAAATTAAGTTTTTTAATTCAAAATTATACCTTTTATCGTACCTGACTTTTTATTTTACTCCAAAAATAAAAAAAAAAAACAAATTTTTTTAATTACTAAAAATTCTTTCAAATTTCTTTAATCACTCTTTTAAAATTTATATATGCGTGTATAGGATATTCTTTTAGATTTACACCATAACTAGCTATTCACATAAAACATGTTTCTTTTTTTTTTTTATAAAAAACTTAAAATTACAGAAATTAAAACTTTTTCAAAGTTTATGCTTTTATTAAAATCCTTACAGGTATTAAAAAAAACTAAAAAATTTATTTTTTGAAGGCAGTAGGTTAAGTTGGATTTCAAAAAATTTTAAAACAGTTTATGTTAATTAGTAATTAAGCACGATTTTTTTTTTATTTATGAAGACCTTTAATATTTAAATAGTCCTTTATTTATTATAAAACTAAAAATAAAAAATAAAAATTTTAAGATTATCTACCAACCTATCTTAAGAAAAACCAAAAAAAAAAAACAAACAAAAACATCCACTAATTGTAACGAAATGTAATAATTAAGTAGTAATTAATTAAAAGTAATGCATTCAAATGTAAGAGTTTTATTTTTTTATTTTAATATAATGTACATACTTTTAATTATTCAAGTATATGTATTTTACTTTTAATGTGAGTATTAAAGTATTCATTTAATAAATCAAAGATAAAAATGAAAAACGTTTTGAGAAAAGTGCACTTATTATTATAAAAGTGATCCTTTATCAAAAAATAAATGTCACTGTTATTGTTTTTAACCCATTTTTATGTACACTGTATTTAAATTATATTTATACATTTTATTAAATATTTTTTATTTAATTTTAATATATTATACGTATTCAATAATAGATTAATTACATTATACATACAATTTATACATTCAATTATCATTATATTTTTTGTATTAAAAATAGTTTTGACTTCAGACGTTTTTCAAACTATTAAGTTAAACCTATATAGTTTCTCTTTATTATAATATTATATAAGAGAAGTTTTAATTTATATAATGCATTTATGTGGTAAAACTTCCCCGCTAATAAAAATGGTTCATTATACAATTTACAACTTTTCAAAAAGAATCTGTTCAGGTTCGTCTTGAAATGACATACCAACTCTACTCTATATATTCATATTCCCTTCAACTTTTTTCACTCTTACTCAAACTTACAATAATTTTGTATAAAGGAATCCTTTCCTCGAGTTTGGGTATAGGAGTATAAAAAAAAAAACATAATTACTTGCTTAATGGGCGCTACAGTCCTTGATGATCCTGGGCTCAACTCAACAGTTCCTTCCATTTTTTACGTTCCGGAAAGTTTCTCTCTAATTGGTGATTTGAAGCTTATACGTTTTACAACATAATATTTGGATTCAAAACTTTTCTTTGCTGGATTATTTTAGTCCATAAGCTCTACATGGCCTAATCAGTGAAATCACATAAGCTTAATGTTTTTAAATATATGCACGTCATTGTAAAGCCCGTAGAGGTTGGCGCTATTTTTTTTCCTCCAAATTCTTTCGATTGGCCTGGGATTATAAATGCGATGGAGAATTTTATACACATGCCTTCGGATTTATTCTTGGCAATGTCTACATTTTTTTCCCATACATTTGAACAGGAAGGATGAGTGTTTTGTACTGTTGCGCTTTAAAATATCCAGATTAGAGTTTGGAACCCAGTTCTTTCTGCAGAGTGAAATAGCAACGGTTTGCAAGGTAATTAATCGCCTTATTTCAATGCCGATGTTATTGTATTTTTACGCGTATATAGCTATTTCAAAAACTTTTTGTTGATATAAATTCGAATAGCATAGAATAAGTATATTTGGAACTTGCTTTTTATTTTTTATAATATATTATTTTTTATAATTAATTAACCTAAAACCTCGCAAAATATACGAATTTCAATTTTAGGAATTTTTCATCCTATAACATTACTTGGACTTTTCAGTAGGCTTTGTAATATTTTATTGCCTAACTAAACCATTTTTGGTTTAAACTTTTCAATTAGTCTTATATTTATATAAAATTTTATCAAAAACATCTGCGAAGTATAAGACCAATCGAAAAAATTTATTGTCATATAACCACTTTCTATGAGATAGTTTTTTTGAAAAGAAAAAATGAATTAATAAGTTGATTTACATCCACTATTGAGAACCTTCATTATTTCTTTTCATATACTTCCATTTTCAACTCACTGTAGCATATGTTACTAACATTTTGTTATCGTTTTTTATTTCATTGCCATTTACCATCTTCTTTGAGGTTTTCATCTTGTTTCGTTTATATGCTTTTAGTTTACATTCTAAAAACAAATAAATTTTTTTTTTAAATCATATGTTATTTTAACAATTGGAATAAATTTTTTTCACTTCACTTATGCATTTTTCTTTGCTATGTATTTGCATATATATATGAAAAATTAAAAAAAAACCTATTTTTTGATTTAAAATCACAGGTTCATATCAGTTAATTATTTTTATTTTAATTAAATATTCTGTTATATGATAAAATTTAATTAAATTTACTGAAAGAAATTGAAATAGATATCACAGATATGAGATAACATTTAAAAAAAATTTGTATATATATATATAGGATAGGAACACTTTAAAGTTTAACAAGGTAACAATTTGTTTAATCTTTAGAATAAAATTAAATATATTCAAAGAAAATAAATTACATGTTAGATTTTTTGTTATTTTTGTTAAATAAATAAAATAAAATTATTCACATCTCATCAACAAAAATTTAAATGTTTTTTTCTTTAATTTAATTTATTTTGAATAACCTTTGGGTATAACATTTAATATTTTCTTTCTCTTTTCAAAACCCACCCACCAGTAAAACCTCATTTAAATATTAATTTTCTTCTTTTTCTTTTTTGTGATTATTTTTTTGTTCAAGGTAAGCTAAACACGAATAATCTAGTATTAAATCTTTTTTTTTTTTTTTTTTTTTTTTTTTTTTTGGAAAAAGGATCTATTAATATTTAAAGTCAAAATTAGATTTATTTAATATAAGTATAAAATTATAACAGTGAGTTGTTTTTTTTTTACTTTAATATTTTATTATTAATAAGACTAACTGTATATAATATTAAAAATATCCTTGAATTTAAATTATTGTTAATTGAACATAAAGCAAAAAAAAAAGAAAAAATAAAAAGGTTTTTAAAACGGATCAACTTGATATAACTTTTATACTTAGTTGATTGGAACTAATATTGTTTTTGATTTAATTCAATCATATGAAAATTATTTAACAAATTATTGATATAAAATGAATTTAATATAACCGGCATATGATTAACAAAAAAATTGAATAATGTTTGTAAGCGAAATATGAATTAAATTATATATATATATATAATAAAGTGATGTGTTTATTCATCACACCATTTATCACCCAAAATGCATTAATGCGTAAATTGCAAGTATTACAAAAACAAAACAAAAAAAAACATAAGAAAAATAAAAAATTTGAAAGGATATACAAAAGAAAAAAAAAAGTAGCTTTTAATTTTCATTCAATTTATTAACAATGAAAATTTATTGATATTGTCTTTATACTTTTCAAAAGATTTTATATATCTATGGATCTATGACAGTTACCATAAACCTATTTCATAATAAACAACTTGCCATAAAAACAGTTAACATAAAAAGACGTTTAGCATAAAACCAGTTAACATATTAAATAGACACGCGTTGAGTCCCACGCTCACCAGTGAACATAAAAAAAATACTTGCGTTAAGTCTCGCATGTATCACCATCACTCACATTTTCCAACACTCAAATTTTACAAAATTCCGCTCTCACCGGCGTACATAAAAAAATACTTGGGTTAAGTTTCGCATGTATCACCGGTGAACATCACTCAAACATTACAAAATTCCGCGCTCACCGGTGAACATAAAAAAATACTTGCGTTGTCTCGTATCAACGGTGAATATTTTTAAAAGTAAACAACAGTACATTAAATTTGATTCGGGCTTTTGACAACATTGAGCAATGTTCACCGGCTATACATGTGGGATTCAACGGAAATTTATTTTTATATTCACTGGTGAGCACGAGATTTTGAAATATGTAAGTGATGTTTAAATATGGGAGTGATGAACACCTCGCACAAAACTTTGTTGGCAAATGGTACAATTGGCATAAATCTTAAATTAAATGTGGATAATTCACGCAAATACATATTCTAGAAAGTGACAACCATGATTTTGAATCCGACTCTAAAACCAGTACTAATAGTATGTCAATGCTTCAGGCTTCTATATAAAAATATTTAATTTTGACGATGCTCTATAAAAAATGTAAATTTTGTTAAATACTTTGACATTTTTATATGAAAAAAAAATAATGTTGAATGAATGAAACGTTCGCTACAAAATTATTCAAATCCTGGTGTTGAATTCAACTCTAAAATCAATACTTATAGTATGTTCATGCGTATATCAATTTCACAAAAAAAAAATGTTGATTAAAAAAATGTATGCCGAATATCCCATTTGGCAACAAAATGTTATGCGAAGTGTCTAATTAGTATAAATGTTTATTTATGCTAACCGACTTTATGCTAAGCATCTTTTTATACCAAATAGGTTTATGCCTAATGACTTTTTGACAAATGGGTTTATGCTAACTGGGGTGCTCCCAATATACATATATTTATGTATATTTTATGTATATTATTACAATACTGTACGAAAATTCGTGATTGTGTTCGCGAAATATTAATCTTTTTGTAATTTGTCACTTTGTTATTGTTTTGTTTTTTACTTGTTAATTGTTAGACTGTTATACTGATAAGACTGTACATATTATAAAAGCAAAGGACCATAAGAAAGAAGATATGGGGGATAATATGGACAATGGGATAAGAAAAAGGAAGAATGTGGATATTGTGGGATAAAGGAAAAAGAAATATTAGACATACATTTTGTGTTTGGTTGTTAATTGTTCAACTGTTAGTATAATTAGCCGGTATATATTATAAAAAAAAGCGAAGCTATCTTTTAAAGATAATCTAACCAGATTTGTGGAATGCAGTCATACTAAGCGCTTACCCAGGCTTATTCCAAGCGAGGTTGATTCCGATTATGAAGAGAGAGGAGTCAAATAATATTTTACATTTAAACAGTTTTCGCAACAAGTAAATTCCAATAATTAATTTTAATTTAGAATACTCGCAAATTTGTGTCGAAATAAATACGATGTTAAATATTCTAGTGATCAGATATTATATTCCACGGTTTAAGATTGCTGGTTTGTTGATTTCAATTTTATTTTTATCGAACAAAGCAAATTTTTTTTTTTTTTTTTAACGCATTTCTCTTACGACGTGGGGAATAACTCTTACGAGGTGTGTGGGATTCGAACCCACACTCTCTCGGTGTTTGCAACGTATTTTATACGCTCTTACCCACTAGGCCACCGAGGCCCCACAGCAAATTGCTTATATATAATATAATCTTTTTGTTTTAATAAAGTAACTTGTAATATGATGAATCAAATAAAAATTTCCTGTATTTGAGTAAAACTAAACAATACAAACTAGGAAGGAAACTATTATAAACGTTTGAACACATTTTCAATAAATTTAAAGACATCAGATATTAGACAAAATAAGACTATATACATAAAACTTGGAGAGCATTTTCCAAATAAAATATTGAATTTTTAATTTCCTATTTGTGGTAAAATACAAATAGGATTATTTCAACTGTCCTGAAAATAAAAACTTAAAAAAAACAATATACCATTTTATTTCAAGAGGTTGGTAATTTAACGATAATGAAAAACCACAACATTCCGATTCTACCATATCTATACATAAAATAATCCGTATTTTAAGCACCATAATACCAATATATATGTATATATATATTATATGTAGATACATATATATTAAATAAATATTGGATTTTACACCTAATGAATTGCTAATTGAATCATTTCTTTATTATCTTCATTATTGTATTTGATAGTAAACAGCTGTTAAGTACTGTGTCAATATTGAACTATATTTTATATTTAAAAGTTTTTTTAACTTTTGCACAATAAATATCCTTGTCAAGGATAATTTTAACACTATTATCATTTTATTATGTATTCTTCTTTTAATTATTTAAATAGCATTTAAAGACTATGTATACAATTTTTTTTCATTTAGGCCTTCATTGTTTTTTGTCAATGAAAATTATATTATTAAATCATTTTTTTTATCATAAGGTGAAAGAACTTCTTTTTTTTTTTTTTTTATTTATACAAACATACTTCCAAAGAATTTATTTGTTGAAAATACTTCTTCGCCAATGAATATTTATTTTATAAGTGGTCCAGCAAACAATTATAGCAGCTGTCAAAGCAAATTTATAAAAGTCAAACAAAAAAAAGGAATATCAGACATAAAATTTTCACCTTATTTGATTCATCTTAATTCTGTAGATTTTTTTTTTTTTTTTGAAGAGCCACCAATAAAAAAATAACCAAAATAACCTGAAAATTTAATTAAGAAGATGTGACGTCTACTCTATTTTCCATTTTACAAAAATACCTTTTTGGAATTGCTATCATTTTAATAAATGGGTATGGTATCCTACAGAATTTTGAACCCAAATATTTTCAAACATTTTTTTTATACAGAATTTTATTTTGATTAAGATATAAAAAAGTACAAAATATTGTATTCGTACAAAAAAAAAAAATTATATCTCAAAATTCCCTAAAAATAAGGTCTACAATATATATTGTATACTCAGGTTTACACTAATCTTCAATTTTCAAATACATATATAGCTGTAGAAAGAGAACTTAATTTTTTTGAACCAACTGTTATGTCACATATTCGTGATCTTATTGTATTGAACTTTGGGAGTTAGTTTCAAACCTCTTCATAAACATCATAATAAAACCAGAGAAATAACCAATAATACTATAAATTAAGATACAGTTGTTAAATCACTTCGATTAATATTGACAGAAGCTCTTTGAAAGTCAATATACATTATAACGAACGAACGAACGATATTATTGTAATGGGTATTTGTTAATTGTTACAACATAGTAATAATTTATTAAAATCCAATTTTTTCATAAGAGAGGTGGAAATTTTCAAAAGACATCAAGAAAACCCCTTTGTAAGTATCCGTCGCCCTTTAGCCAATATAATAGGATGAAACGTCTAACTGCTAATGCAGTATATCGGCTAAAAATTTAAAGTAGGAGGGGATAGAACAAGGATCCAGAAACATTAAATTCTGGAATGGGATTGTAAGGGAACAATAAAACCGCTAATTATTATTACTATTTTGTTGTAGGTGACGACGCTATCCACTGTTACAACATGCAGTATTATTTAACACCTTGCTGCATGCGGTAATAATAAAAGGTAAGTCCACTGTCACTGTAGCAGCTTTTACTATAAATATTATAATTAATTATTGTTATTATTATTTTACTAGAAATTAAAGAACCGAATAGTAAAATCAATTTTGTGTTTATGATGGGAAAGTCTGTGGGAGACTATAACAATTTCTTTTTTAAAAGAAAAAAAAAACAAAAAAAATAAAACCTTTCTTTCAAACATTTTTCCATTTTATTTTTGTTGTAACTTTATTATAATTTTTGTCTACCATACCATACCATATATACTGATATACCTACCCGTTGAAAAAACCTTAATATATTATTTTAATCAAATTCATTCGATATCACGGACTCCTTAAATAATTTATAATGTGTCGTCTGCAGACTGAATTTTTATATTTAATTTTGTGGTTATTTGGTAATTTAAAAATTGTAATGTCAATTTTCATTTTTCTGTTCTTTAAGACAATGAAAAATGTATTGTTTTAGTTGTTTTTTTTTCAAACCAAATTAAAGTTAAATATGATGGTATATACTATACATACATAATATATATTATATATATATATATATATATATATATATATATAAAATATAACAGAGTAAATTATTACTGAAATTGATTTTTGTGTTCAAACCAAATCAGTTACCCTTGTGACAAGAATTAAAAATTAAAACAAAAATTTTTACTACATATATTAAAGATGTAATGTACGCTCTTCTTACGTAATAGAATTAAAGATTTTCTTAACTCAATGCTTCAAAATTAATTCAACTATTCTAATTTTCTTTATACTTTAAGAAATCATTAGAAATTTTTGCCCCATTAGGATAAAACCATTTTTTATTTGTCGTAAAACCTAAAGTTTCAAATAAATAATTAATTAAAAAGGAATCAAAGATGGTGAATGTCTGCTTGCTTGCATTTTTCATTAATTCTATAATCAAACGTTTAAGAATATTTAAAGAATTTTTTGACGCGACTTTTTCTTCCCATTCCAAAATACAAAAAAAAAAAAAATTAAGAAATGATTTATGACGGTGTTGAACGTTAAGTGTTGTGGCATTCTTAAATACCGTTATAAAGTTAATACATGATATCCATATTAAATTAGTCCTTTTGGCCATTATTTATGTATTTAATATTTAGAATTGATCATTAATACAAGAAGTTTTACTATATGTATGACCTAACAGTGATTACAGATTACAATACCGGATACTATTAGAAAGAAAATTATTTTTGAAAAAAAAATTAATGATGAAAAGATGCTACGTTGGGAAATAATTAAAAAACACAAATTAAAATCTAATAATATCAAAAAAAAAATAATAAGTAAAGCAACATCCAAAAAGGGAGAAAAAAACAATCCTTCAAAGTACCGCCCTATTCCTATCACTTCGGTCCTTCCCAAAATAATGGAAAAAATAACAGAAAGCTTCTGAAATATCTACATAACAAAGGATTAATTCATGATAGTCAATATGGGTTCCGAACCCATCAGTCAACAGATGATCTCATGACATGACCATTCGGAGGAGTCTGATGTTGTCGTTTTTATTATTTCTAAAGCTTCCGACCGAGTTTGACATGATGCTTTAATTGCTAAATGCAAAGCAATGGGCGTTGGTGGTGTATTTGTAAAATTAATTGGAGATTTTCTCTCGAATCGTTCGATTCGTGTCCTGGTCGATGGTTACTCTTCAGACCAATTCAAAATTAATGCTGGTGTCCTGCAAAGATCTATTTTCTCCTCGACGCTTTTCCTAATATTTATAAACGTTCTTTTAAGTGTAACCTCCAATTCAATCCATAGTTTTGCAGACGGCAGCACGTTTGTTGCTTCTTACGAAGACAATGCCAGTAAATATTCTGCTTCGCTTGAGCTAAATCTCGATTTGGACAAAATTTCAAATTGGGGCAAAATCAACAGAGTCAATTTTAACTCTAAGAAGACTCAGTGCTCTTTAGTCTCTTGGAAAAGAAACACTTCAATCCCAACTTTAACTTTTCAAGGGGGAAGTTTTGCAACATGCGGGTGAGCTCAACATCTTAGGCATGGAGCTAAATTAAAAATTAGGTTGGTCCAATCATATTTTTGGTATAGCTAAAGATGCAGCTAGGTGTATGGTTTTCCTGTATCGTTGTAAAGCCTTCTTTTCATCTTCTCATCTTCTTAATATCTATAAAACATATATAAGACCACAGATGGAGTACAATGCACATATTTGGGCATATTTGGGCTCTAAAACGGCATTGGGATTTCTCGATAAAGTACAAAATAGAGCAATTTGTCTAATAAAAGATCTCCATGTCACTTCCACGCTTTCTTCACTCGGTCTCCGTCACCTAACAGGAACACTTACCCTGTTTTATAGATACCTTATAGGGTTGGGTTCTTGTTCTAATGAGATTAAAAGTTTGATACCTTCTCTCATAGCATTTGATATTTCTGCCTTCTCCCTTGATGCCTTCTCCAAAGGGAAACAAGGAGAGCTTCTGCACCAAGTGGATGGGTTTATCAATCGCAAGCTTTAAAATCCACCAATTAATAGTGGTAATATATAGTCTTTGAATGTAAAACATTATTGTAACTGTTCTCAAAAGAACATAAACCGCTTTAATTTAACATTATAATTATATGAGTCTAATAATAAAAAAAAAAAGATAAAATTTTTTTTTTATTTTAATCATATCCTAGTTATTTATTTTATATGAATACTCTGTTTTCTGGTTTTGTAATCTCTATTTTTTTTTGTCTTGTATATACATATATGTATCTATGTAGTGATGTACATATATATTTACCTTTATACAAAATTTTTATTAAAATAATTTCTTTTTAATTTTCAATTTATAAAAATTATACAAAATGTTATCGTATAAAAAAAATCATAACCTTAAAACCACATTAAAATTATTTATTTATTAAATGTTTCTTTAGCGTTTTCTCACACCAATCTTAATTTTATTAAATGTTTTGTCCTACCGTTTTATAACAAAATCTATTAATATTAATATTAGTTTTATAATATAAATTTTATATATAAAAAAATAAACATATTATATTATTTGTTGTAGGTAATATATACATTAACAAATATACATTCATACATACAACAAAACTAAAATCTTTAAAATAATCTTTTTAGTACCCTTTAAGGGATCATATTTTGAAACCACATATAAGAATTCAATAAAACATTGTTTTTATTTACTTAACTTTTACTTTGTTACTAAATATATATATGTGCGTACATACGTTCGTACGTACGTTCATTCATTTCTTCGTTTGATCCTTGGTTTGATTTTTAGTTAGATGGTAATGGTTTATTCCATATAATCGTTTTTTGTCGTTCATAAAAACATTTTTATATTATAAATGATACAAAAAAATTTTTCTGGTCATAAGTTTTGTTCTAAAAAAAAAAAAACAAGTAAAAAAAAAAAATTAATTAATTTATTGAATAACATAACAAAAATATAACATGGTAGTTGGTGGTATTTATGATGTCTCTTACATTCTTTATACATACACACATATATTATACATATAATAATAAAAGCCTAGTTATTATTTTTTTTTTTTTTTTTCAGTCATTCATGGAATTTTCCTTACAGATTTATTTCAGTAATTTTTATTGAAAAATAAAATTTATTAGAATGTTGACACTAATATTTTTTTTTTTTTTTTTTTTTGGTGAAAAGTGGTGTAATTTTCAAATGAAATAAATTATAGTATCAAAATATGAATATACGTGTGGTTTTTTTTTTCATAATTTTTTTTTTTTTAATATATTATACATATATACATATATATATTTAATATATTATATGGAACATAAATTTTTGATGTTTATAACAATTATTTTAGACTTGAGGAGCCCATAAAAACTAAAACAGGGGAAAACAATTTTTTTTTTTTTTCATAATGATAGAAGGAAGAAAAAAAAACTAAACATAAAACAAAATGGTAATTTATTATTATTAAGTATTGTTTTTTTTTTTTTATTATATATTTAAGATTCTTCTTCTATATATTGATTTTTGTTACATTGAAACTTTTCTAAAGAATTTAAGTAGAAATTAAAAAAAAAAAAATCTATTTACCTACTATTTATTTTGGTTTTTTTTTTTGAAAAAAAAATTTTGTTTTGTTTCAAATTTAAAGGTTGAAATAAAGAAACAGAAATTTAACGAATATTAATTTTTTTTTTTTTTAAGTCTTAAATTAACAAAAAAGGATGCCACGACGTGCTACAAAAATTAGAGAAAGATTTTCTTTAGTGTTAAAAATAAACGGAATTATATTGTGTTTTGTTAGATGATATTCAATTGATTTATATTAATATTACATACATAAATGTAATGCAATATTATTGAACCATCGGCTACTAAGGCCATTATAGGTTTTTATACAATTATTAAATTATATATGTACTAATATTATTTATATTATATACTATATATTTACATTATATTTGGTCGTAAGCGGGGTATGTAAAGAAAAAACAATTACGACCTGTGCAGGGATCGAACCCACACTCCTTCGGTTAATACGCCACACGCCTACTTACTAGGCTACCGAAGCCCCATATTCAGTTGATGTAACAATGAATGGAAAATTTTTCATAACTCAAATGAACTCTTCTCGGTAATGAAGATTCCTACGCACTTTTCTGTACGTATAAGGAATTATCTAGCCAGAACATTTTTTTTTTTTCACATAAGATAAGTTCCGAAATTGATTAAGAAAAAGTCATCAAGAGTCAAGATTAAAGAGTCAAAGACTTTTTTTTTTTTTTTTTTTATTATTATTATTTGTTATTCTATTTTACAGAATCTAGAAAAAAGTTTACAAAACTAGGTTACACTTATAATATTAAATTTATTAACATGTAAAAAACGAAATTTTTATTTTGTTAAATACGAAATCATTTTTTTTTTTTTAAATTATAATGTATTTCTAATTAGAGCGTAGCCATTAAGTGCTAATATTAATTCTATTTTTATTTAATTGTAAAAATTAGTTAAAAAGCAATTCATTTTCTTATACTATGTAAGATAAAAACTTAGAGACTAACTTAAACCTACTTAACCTAACCTACAATCCTAGCCTACCTTACGCTAAATAAATATACTGTATTAAAAAATTGATACAATATTATTTTGTTTACATTAGTTTTGTAACCACCAATAATTTCTGTTGTCAATCAAATCTCTGTTAGGGATATGAGTGTCAAATTTTAATCTGCCAGTGTCAACACAACTTGGATCATACTCTATTTTGATGCATGTAGCCCGTCTATTATAATGGAATAATAGGGGGACATGGCTTTAGTTTTTAATAAAACCATATTTATCTAGATAAATAAAATGTTCGGGTGCTATAAAGCCCGATTTTAATGTTCTTCTTATATACTCCTCGTTATGGTAGAATATATGGGATATTAGACCATTTTCCGGAGTGTTCATTGCTCTGTCAAAATGTTTACGAATAAGATGAATCATGAAATTATCGATTCTTTTTACTTTTGACTTTCCGTATATGTGTTTATTTGACAAATAATGCAAGAAGTTTGTATCAGGTTTCCTAATTTCATTAATACAGACTCTTATGCACTTTCTCTCGAATTTTCTAAACTTTTCCATCAGACTAGCACTTATATTGTACCAAATTGGGACTGCATAAGTGAGCGTGGGTCGTATAAATGCTTGGTAGCTTAATATTTTTACCTTAGAACTAATAACTTTATTATAAAACAATTTTTTGCATGCCATAAATGCTTTATTCCCTTTCAAAATTGCTTCTTTAACATGTAGAGAGTAGTTAAGGTTATATCTTAGATTTACTCCAAGGTAATTGACCTGTTTTTTGTTCGGCAAGATATTGTTTGTTTGGCTTTTAATTTTAAATTTTCTCCAATGTTTTTTTAAATTATTATTCAGGTTTTTATATGTGTTTCGAAAAAGAATAGTTTCGCATTTATTATAATTTATATTTAGCCTCCAAACCTTACAATAATCTATTACGGTGTTGAACATTGTTTGCGTCATTTGATTGATCTTAGCTAGCTTACAATCGCTGGCATAAATTATAAGATCGTCCGCAAAGGCTAATGCGTTGTTTTCCCCTTTTATTCCACTTAGTATTTTTAGAAGATCATTTATGTAGATTGAAAATAAAATGGGAGAATTAACCGTACCTTGTTGTAGTCCGTTTTCGATCTTGTGAGTTTTATGCGAAGTTTTTGCCTCGTCGGTCGCAATGTAGAAATTGTTGTCGGATACCATATCGTGTATCAAATTGACCAGGTGGTTTGGAAATTTGTATTTATATAGTTTGTAAATTAGCCCGTCTAACCATATACTATTGAACGCTTTCTCCAAATCAAAAAGACATGCACCAGTAGCATACTTTTTATTGATGCTCCAGCAAACATCTCATACCAATTTTGTAACAGCATGTACAGTTCCATGCTTATACCTGAATCCAAATTGGTTGTCCGCTAAAATATTATTTTCGACAACAAAAGAATATATTTTATCATTGATTATGGTTTCAAATGTTTTGCTTTTGCTCAAAGACTCAGTAAAGAAACAAACAACCCCTAATATGTAATTATTGCATATTTCGTGGGGCACTTTAATGGCATCTTAAGTTTCCATTATTTTCAAAATCATTAGAATTATTCGTGCAGTTAAAATATGAGTCTTGCTGAAATATTTCTGAGTAAATTATCCAATTAAAAAATAAAATGTTACGTTTACCTATATGATTTGGTCTAGCAAATACATTAATATTTCTTTAGTTTATGAGTTTTTGGTAAAAAAAAAAAAAAACAATTTGTGATTTTTACAATATACAACAACACACGAGAACAGGATTTTGTAACTGCGGTAATGCAAAAATAGGTCTTGATTTTATGATTTAATACATTCCTTGTCCTTGTTTTATTAATCAAGTTTTAAAGTGAAAGTCGAATCAATTTTTGTGCTATCGATGCAATAGAATATCAAAAATATATCAAAGACATCAACCCATCCAATTCATCAACAGACATATTCTTCACAATTTTTAATTTTCAAACAGTTATACCCTCTAAGAAACGTCTTTATTTGTAATTTTGCTATTAAAGGAACATGCATGAGGTCGAGTTTTATTCAGAGCACAAGTAATAGATGGCGCATAAAATCCTTAAAAATGGTTTATGTCTCATAATCTTGCACACTAATACTATACAACGAATAGTTATCAAATAATAATTTAAGAAACTGAAGTTTAGTTAAATATAACAAATTTGCGGATGTCCTATAAGAAGGGTGTTCAAAATTGAGGTATCATTTTGATTTTGCCGCCATTTTTTTTCTACCTGGAATTTTTATACGAGGTTTCTTTAGGTATATTCTAAATATATTCCGGTTAGTTGATATGGATGATTTTTTGAAAATGGTAAAAGTTTTCAAGATGTAATTAGGAAATTTCGAACAAAATTTGGTAGAGAAAATGCTCCAACAAATCGTGCCATCAAGCTGATGGTTGATAAATTTCTAGAAACTGGATCTGTTCTTGATAACAGAGGCAACATTTATAACGTAGTGGCCGTTCAACCGAGAATGTAGCAGCTGTGAGCAGAAGTGTTGAAGAAGATCCAAAAACTTCCATTCGTCATCGTTCGCAGCAATTAAACATCAAACGATCCACATTATTTAACATTTTGCATCGTGATCTCCATTTAAAGGCTTATAAGATCCAGCTGACGCAAGAATTAAAACTAACTGATCATGCATTACGTCGGCAATTCGTTTCTTGGGCAATCGAAAAACAAGAAGAAAATGAGAATTTTCTTAACAAAATAATCTTCACCGACGAAGCTCATTTCATTCAATAAACAGAATTGCCGCATTTGGGATGAAGAGAATCCAAGGTTTATCTTAGAGCAACCACCACATCCACAAAAAGTTACGGTTTGGTGTGGTTTGTGGTCAGGAGGAATCATCGGATCATATTTTTTTGAAAACGCAAATGGAAATGCGATTACGGTCAATGGAAATCGCTACAGGGAGATGATCCGAAGCTTTTTGTGGCGGGAAATTGATGATTTGGACGTAGAGAATATGTGATTTCAACAGGACGGTGCCACTTGCCACACAGCAAGAGAAACAATGGATCTTTTGAAGGAAAAGTTCGAAGATCGCATTATTTCTCGTAGAGGAGGAGTGATGTGGCCACCAAGATCGTGCGATTTGACACCGTTGCATTTTTTTTTGTAGGATTTTGTGAAATCGAAAGTGTACAGCAATAATCCCACAACAATTCAAGAGCTTAAAAACAACATTATCGAGCAGATTTCAACCATTGAGAACAGTTTATTGAACAACGTGATTCAGAATTTTGGTAAAAGATTGGAAGCCTGTCGAAGTAGTAGAGGGGGCCACTTGGCCGACATAATTTTTCATTATTAACCGGAACCTATTTGTAATAAATTAAAATAAAAATATATTTAATATTTGAAAAAAAAAGTATTTTTTATTAAAATTAAAATGATACCTCAATTTTGAACACCCTACTCTTATATTACACTATACTAACACTATACTAATGTAAAAGGAAAACAATAATTGTTAGAAGACACTAGAAACTTCAAAAAAAAAGAAAGCAATTTAAAATGCTTAGGTAGGTACTCATATATGTAAAAATTAAATAACTGAGCAAAAAAATGATTTTTAAATTTAAAAAAAATTTAATTTCTGAAAAATAATTTTCTATTCATTTCACAACCCTTATTTTAAAAATTTTTCGATCTTAAAATCAGTTTTATACACTTTAACAAAAATGAACTCTGTTTAATTTAACTATTTAAAAACACCTATACTTTTCATAATTTTTTTATTGTTTATTTTGTTTTGTAGGTTTCTTGGTTTCTGTAGTATTCTAAAAAAAAAAGTTCTTTAATTAATTAACAATTTAATTTTAACTTTAAAAACAAAAAATGCTTTTATTACTAAATTTTTTACTTAAAAAAAAACAAAAATACTTTAAAAAAAAAAAAAAATGCTTTAAACAATTTTATAACTTTTATTTAAAAACAATTTTTTTTTATTTTTATTTTTTTAATTAAATTTAATTTGATTTTAACTCTCGGTGATGCGTGTTAAATGAAATTCAAAAATTTTAAAACTACTTAAAATTATTTGGTTTACTACTACTAAAATAAACACTTTAAAACTAACACCTTCAAATAAAATATATAAAAGTTTACCATTTTTTTTTTATTAAAACAATTCAGAGTCAATTTAA
Source organism: Poecilobothrus nobilitatus (assembly GCA_947095535.1). NCBI lineage: Eukaryota > Metazoa > Arthropoda > Insecta > Diptera > Dolichopodidae > Poecilobothrus > Poecilobothrus nobilitatus. Next base: position 197,230,764 of record OX352774.1, read on the forward strand.
TATATAGTTACTAATACTATATTAAAAAAAAGATAAAGTAAATGTAATATCCTTTTTGACTTTGCATAATAAAAATGAATAAATTTAGTGAGTAAAAGTGAGAAATATTTATAAAATTTTTATTATACACTTATAAAGTTATTTAAAAAATATTTTTTTTTTTAACCATCTTTGATGTAACTTTATAATTTTACTTATTCCATTTAATGCGTTTTTCAATAACAGTAATAATAAGACAATTGGATAGTTCAAAATCAATCCCACTGTCAAGTCGCCTCAAAACCACATTCAAATTCCATACAAGTTGAAAAAATTTATAAGACAAACCTGAACAATATTTAAGGATGAAACTTAAGGATTAAACCGAAAACTTAATGTTGAATCAAACTATCCATTTTTAATCATCATCAATTTTTATAATTTTTTTATTGATGTTCATTTCAAATCCAACTCTATTAACAAGAAGTACTTTAATCTATGTTTCTCCCCAAATATAGCAAAATCTCCAAGCTACCGAAGAATCCTCTAAAGTACAAGCTACTTTTAGTTAACTTTCTGTGTCATAAATATAAAGTGTTAAGTTATTGAGAAATTGTCTTTTTATAGTTAGACAATAGTTAGTTACTTGAATCTTATAGTTAGTTATATCAGATCCTATCCTATCAGTTAATTTTATCAGATCCGTGTAGTATATTTTAACAGATATTTTTATAACACGTTCATTATCATTTTATTTACATAAAATCTTTATTAAATCTCTTAAACATTAACCCTTTGAAAATGATTTTTTTTTAGATTTTTAAACTATTATAATACTTTTTAACTATTTTATGATCTGTAGAGAAAAGTAAAAAAAAAATATATATATATAAAATATAATTGAATTGTTTTTGCTTCAATGTTTTTTTATATTCTAATTTTAAAATGTTTTTTTTTTTTTTTTTTATTATCGTTAATTATAATTCTAAGCCCCCTAAAATAAAACACAAAATGTTTTATTTACCACAATTCATTATGGTTTTGTTCCAAAAAGTGTTACCCATTAACTAAATTTAAATTAACTGTTATATATACATAGATTACATACATATATATATACAATCATTTTAAATTACATTAATATTAATTTTAAAAATTATTAATAGAAATTTTATTGATTATTATTAAAGTTTACGGTAAATATGCAAAATTTAATAAATTGATAAAAAAAACAAAAACCAAAAATTACTTTTAAAATCAGTTCTGAGCTCTAATTGATTCAGTAATAGTTACTGCAATATTATTAATAAATAAAATTGCAAATGAATATTTTAAACATCCTATCTTTTTTATTTTATTGAAGAAAAAAAAAACCAAATATGTTTTCCTCTTAGATACTATTTTCAAAATGTATATATATATATATATTAGTATTTATATTTTATGTGTTTTTGTATTGTATTGTAATAAAAATATATTAAGCAAACCAATGAATGAATAAATAGTAATTTTAGTAAATTTTACTAAAATGCATATTTTTTTTTTTTTTCTTTATTTTTTATATTTTAATTTCATTTTGCATGTCTGTTCTACGAAAGTTGGAAAATAATTAAAATTTTAATATAAAAATTAAATAAAAAAGGGCATGTATAGGGAGACTGTACAAGAAGTAATATTATCCTGGAAATTGTAGAACTAGAAAAGACAAGATAATATCATCCATGTTTCAAAGTAACCAAATGCCTATAGCTATATTTTCTTATCCTTATCTTTGAATATTTTCTTAATTTTGATTTCTCTTATAACTTCTAGGTGTCTTTCCTTCTATAACCAAGCCTCTTTAAGCATTAAATTATAAAAGCAAATAGTTCAGAATTTCTTCTTTTATTTTTTTAATATTTATGTATTTATATTAATATTACAAATCACATAGGATATTGCAAAACCATCGGCTGGCTATTAAGGCCATTATAGGTCGAATGCTATTATTAAATTATACACTAATATTATTTATTTTGTTTATATTATATATTATATATTTACACTAGAATTGGTAGCAAGGGGGATTTGTTTTTTTAATTAATAAAACTTGCTACCTGTGCTAGAATTTGAAACCGCATTTCCTCGATTAATAAGCTACGTGCTTGACCATTAGGCCCCTTTTTTAAATTAATAAATATCTATTAAATATCTAATTAAAACTAGACAAATCTATGAAAAATTTTGCTAAAAATTAAAATACGCCTTAAGTTATGCAAATAAAAACATTTAATTTACATTTTTTTATTTAAATTTATTTTGCTAGTAATTCTGGCTTCAATTGTCGAATAAATTTTACACTTCATTTTTTTTTATTTAAGAGGGTCTAAATGCCCAAATACTTAAACACTAAAGCTTATTAACCAAGGCATAGTTGGGACGTTTTTTCTAATTGGAAAGAAAATGACTGAAAACGTCTTTTTTTTTCTTAAAAAATCTCTCTTACTATCAAAATACATAACATATAATACAAACAAAACAAATGATATTACTACATCACATGTTATAATAACAGTGTTCAACCTAATGACCTTCGTAGTCTATAGTTTAATAATATTTATACCAATTAAAATATTTAAATTGATTGAAAATTTTTTGAATTGTTCGTTTGGCTGCTTATAACGCTTCTACACCATTTAAAATTTCATAAAGTTTGCACAATAATGTAACATAATTTTTTTTTTGCAATTTGATGCTTTAAATTTTTTGGCATATGAAATCAAAATTTTATTCTTCCAAAATTTTTAAAAGTAGAAACTTAAAATTTTGAAAGAAGTAAAAAATCTTTAAATATAATTAAAAGTAATTGCAGAACAAACTATTATATTCTTTTTTCTTTTTAAAAGTTATTAGCGGTCACAAAATTTAATTTTTCACATATGTAATCTTGAAGACATTTTGAAGCTTCAATACGAATATTGAAATTAAAACAATGCAAAGGGTTACTTTAAAGTCGAAAAGAATTCCAATTGGATTTTTAGAATATTCTTAATAAAAAAAAATCAAATAAATTTATTTTTCAATGCGCTTTACATTACATATTATGACTCTTGGTTCTATTGTTTTTTTATGTTATCAGAAACCAATTTTTATAAAACCTTGGTTTTTAATATAAACTCAAAAGTTTCTTGCTCAAAAGAACAAAAAACCTATTATCATATACGTAAAAAAAAAACTAAAACCAGAAAACTAATGAAATATAAGACACAATTTTAAATTTATTAGTTACCGCAAAACTAACATACATATTATTTTGTATTTCAACAATTAAAAACATTATTAATTAAATTTAGAATCGAATTTTTGAAAGGATACCAAGAAAACAAAAAAAAAAACAAAGGCAGTCTTTACATAAATCTATTATTTTCTATTTCAAAATATTATTTTACAAAAATTGAAAAATTATTAAATCAATATTATATCAAAAAAAAAAACACGCCAGAATGTAAACCCACGGTTTCAAAGGCGCACATTTCCAAAAGATAATACAAATTGTTTAGAATTGTGATCCTGCACCCAATTTTCATAATATAATAAAAAAAAAATGTGAGAATTAGACTTTTTTTGCAATGTTGAGGGGCTGTCTGAAACCTTATATAACTAACGAAAACCGTTAGCACACGTAAAAATATATTACTGAAGCTTTAATTTTGATGTCCTTCCAAAGAAAAATTTTGTACAGGTGCCTATGTTGTAGGTGTTTAAAAATAACAAATTTTCAATTTTTGAGCTCTAGTGGTTCAAAAACAGGGCGTGGCCAAAAAAACTTTTTTGAGAAAACTTATACTAATTTTAAAAGTTCTTTCTTACCTTAAAATTTCAAATTCCTATCTAAAAGCGGTAGAAAAATCATGCGAAATATGTTTTTCACATAACGGTAAATTTAAATTCTAAATTTAAAAAAAATTGTACAATTCTGATATTGACCTCCAAAGGTAAAAAAAAAATTCCTGTTGAATGACGTTTTCAGATTAAAAAAATGTTAAACAGAACATGAGATATACCCATTTAAAAATAAGGCATTCAAAAAAAATTTTTTTTTCTCTATATTTAATAGTGTAGGAGTTTTGTAAACAGACGAACATATAGACAAACGCACAGACGGACGGACAGAATTAAACTAATAGGTACATTTTTTCAAAATTTGTTTTAGAAATGTGCTAAAAATATAAAAGAATAAAACATGTATATAAATATTGAATGAATTCATAAATGTTATATCAAAGTAATAATGAAATTTTGTATTTAAATTTCTTTCAAGACCCATAACACAAAACACACACTACTAAAGAAGTTATTGAAGTGAATTAAATAAATAAAATTCATTTTATTTTTCAAAAAAATATAATTTTAACTTGATATAACAATCTTTAAATTTTAAATTAAATTTTTTTTTTTTTTAATTGCCAAAGAATAGAAATAAAAAGTTCTTTTATTTTAGTTTCTTTCTTTAAATATTATTCAATATTTGAACTTTTATTTTCTTGTATACATTCTAGATATAGTTGTAAGGAAAGTATTGAAAACATATTCTCGATTTCCCAGAGTCCAAAATTAAAATAATGTTAGTACGTGTAATGAATTTCTATATTTAAATCAATATTCTGAAGTTGTAGACTTGTTCTATTTGTTATTACTAAAATAAATTTCAATTTCAACTTTGAATTTACTTCAAAAACTTTTCAAAATGATTTCTTACACATACTTAGCTATAAAATGATTTCTTATACTGTATATACATATGTATACATATCATTTTGGTAATTAAATTACTTATTTCTAAAAATCTGTGATAAGATATTATCGGAGACACAAACCATTCTTTAATTATTATTCAATAATAGACAGAAACTAATCATAAATGTGACAGAAATCAATCATATACACATGTCATATTTTCACGAATAAAATTTTCAAAAAACAGTTAAGCGAAATTAATGAAACCTCAAAAAAAAAAAAAAACACTTTTATTGTCAATTATTAGAATGAAATTAGCAAAAATCATCAGCATTCAGTATTTTTTGTAAATTCAGAATAAAAAGTGTAACGTAATGAAAGAGAAAAAATAAGTTACGGGACTCGGACTAGTATTTAAAAAAATATTTTACAGACTTTGTAAAAAAAAGTCAAGAAGAGGACACTACTGGTTTATACATATATTGTTTTTGTAAAACATTTAAAACTTAACAAAATTTTATACAAAATTTAATTTTTGAAAGTGTTTTTTAGAAAGTTTTTTTTTTAGAATTTAATATTGTCCCTCAATAATTGACACAAAAAACAAAAATTTTTTTTTTTTTTGTTTTTCCACAAGAAATCAAATTTACGTTTTACAAATAATTTTTCTTTTATATTTAAGTTGTGAAAATTTTATTTCGAAACACAAAAAAGTTAGACAAAAAAAACAACTTTAGTAATAATTTTATTAAAAGGTTATTGTTAATAAGTTTATGTATGAAAAAAAGAAAAGTTCATATTTGTGTTGTTTTTTTTTTTTTTGTTTTTAGTTCAAAATAAACTTTTATTATTATATCCTATATGGAATAAACATTTTTAACGATCAAAAATGTATATGAAAATGATTTTTTTTTTTGTTTGAACATTTCATAAAATATTCAAAACTTAACACTTTACTTTCTACTAAATTAACAGTGAACAATATAATTTAATTTTTTAGTGGCCAAACATTAGCGGTGAATAGTTCCCTTACAGATGATTGTTTCATTAGTAACGAAGTTTTGTTTTAATTTATCACAGCCAAACTGTAGAGGAGAAGAAGTCATATCTGCCTCACGGCGCAATGGTTAAGTCGCAAACCTTTCAATCGAAAGGTCTTGACTTCAAACACCGGTCAGATCGTATAAATAAAAAATATGTAGTATCAGATAGGCACACGGCTTACACTCGTCGCTGCAGATCTTCCGCCTCAGCCTCTTGGTTCTTGGTGAGAAGCGTATTTTGTACGAATTCCGCCACCAGACGCCAGTTTTCTTCTGCTTCAAGCATGTACTCTACTATATTGTCTGGTGACAACGGTCTGTATCTGTTGAACTGCAGCTCTGCCATCCGTCCACCAAATAGTAATAATAATAACAATAATAATAATAGTAATAAAGTAATAATAGTAATAATAATAATAATATAGAAATAATAATAATAATAGCTGCTACAGTGGAACGATCTTTGGTTATATTATGCAATAAGGTGTTATATACTACTGCAGGTTGTAACAGTTGTAACGGCTATAGTTACTGTTAGCAACATACTAATAATAATAGGCGGATTCATTGTTTCCTTACAGTCCCACCCCCAATTCAATGTTTCCGTATCCATTTGCCTATCCTTTTCGAACCTTACTCCCTAGTCAATATACTGCGTTCGCAGGTAAGGGTTTCATCCCATTATATTGGCTAAAGGGGGAGGTGGATTTAGTCAGTAAGAATCTGACACTACCAAAGGGAAGTTCTTGGTGTCTTTGGAAGATTCCCGTCTCCCTTAGGAAAAAACAAAAAAATATGCGTTCACCAGTGATAAATTAATGTATGGAAATGTAAATTATTCTTAAAATATATAGGTACTAAAGAACCGATCTAAAAGTGATGTTTTTTGAATCTTTATATGCAGTGAAAGAATGGATTGAAGATACAAATTCACAATTATATTAAATAAATGAAAATAAAACCCACACTATAAAAATATACGTTCAATTTAAACAAACAAGAATGGTAATTATTAGATTTAGAATATAATCATGTTAAATCCAAAACATAAACCTACATACATCTCAGAATAATATTAGTAAATTTTTTCTACATATAACATTCAAACCTCAATTAAAATTTTCGGAGACTTCTGAAAATGTTAATTTGCTAGCGAATGTTAAAAATCAGGTGGACAGATATAATAACAAAAATTTAAAATTTTGCATCTCATCCTTTAAACAAAAATTTAAAGAAAAAGGAAAAACTCATAGTAGTAAAAGAATTTCATTGTTAAAAAGTATCTGGTAGATAATGGTATATTCAAACTTTAACATAATTGTTGGGTTCAACAGTTGTCAAAATAATATTATCCAAGAAGTATTCCCAAATTCGGGTAAAACCTTAAGAAAAATAAATATTCGGTAGGTAGAAAAATATCTTTTTTTCCAAAAGGTAGAAAAATATATTTTTTTTCCAAAAAGATAGAAAGAAGGCCAAAAAAAAAATACCACTGAAAAGATTTTGGAAAATTCTAGGAATAATCCTAATATTGTTAATCAAAAACAATATCATTACACAAAATCATCTTATATATTACACAAATTGCATTTCAGTCAATATTGCATTTCAATTTTTTTTTAAACCATGACAAGACAGAATATACTTCAAATACCGATTAGATATTTTATTTAATATAGTTGTAAATATAAAAATTAACAATGATAAATCGTTTTTACCAGTTGCATTATAAATTTCTTCATTAAATTCCCTGTCCGTTTTTTGTTTTTTTTTTTTCTGGTTTTGAACTTCGACATATACTTCTTATCTAACACAATAAAAAAAAAAAAAACTAAAAATAAAATACTAAAAAGATACAATAACATTAAGTAGGTATGTGTTTTGTGTTAAGAAAAAGGAAGCTTTGTTTTGCTTTTTATTTTTTTTTGAATTTTTTAAAAGAAAAAGTTTAAATATCACTTGTATTGATAAAAAAAAAAAAAAATTAAGTCTTTTTTTAATTCAATTGTCCTTTCTAATATATTTTTTGTCCTTTATGAGAAGGATGTTTTTTTTTTTTTTCTAAGTTTAGTATTTGAAATTAGAATTGAGTTTGTCCGCCTGTTTTGGAAAAAGAAAAGTAAAAAATAAAATAAAAATTGAAAGAATGAATTCAAAATGAAAAATTACTTAACGAAGCATTCAAATGGAAGTTGTGTCCATTTAATTTTCTTTCTTATATATGTATATATATTATATGTAAGTATATATGTATATTTTTTTTAAATTCGTTTCAATTTCTTTATTTTTTGATTTAGGTTGTAGATCTTCTTTTTGTTTTTTTTTTTTTTTTTGGAATTTCCCTGTTTTTTTTTTATCTATAACCGAAATTGTTGGAATTAAACAAATACTTTATACATTTTTCTATTATATTATTATAAAATATTTTTTTATTGGCTTGAATTTTTATGAATAAGAATAAATTCAAAATGGACAATAGCTAAAACAAAGTTTTTATCAATAAAATGCTATTTTTTTCGTGAAAAAAAAATTTTTTATCAGTAAATGCAAGTTTTTATCAGTAAATTTAGTTTTTTATTAGTAAATTCAAATCTTCTTTTAAGCTCTTCTATTTTGTCTGTACATACTTTAAGTAAATTTATGGCAGATTTTTACTTCCAAATGAGTTTTGACATAAAAATATTGATTATTATAAATTTATTTGTCAAGATTTGAAACTTACAGAGCAGAAAATGTTATTAGTATATGGTGTCATTTCAGTAAAACGTTAATAGATTTATTGTAAAATGCTTTTGTAACCAACCACTGCTTATTGGAATATTAAACACCTTATGGATCTTAATATTTACTCATATACAAATAACCTGTTTTGAATTCTCAAAACTTACTGAAGATATAACTTGCCATTTTTTTTAGCTTTTACTTTTTTATTGATCTCTTCGTATTCTCTATGTCTTATAGAAAATAAGACATCAGGAAAAATTCAATATTTTACTGAGATTTTCTTTTATTAAGTGATTTTTTTTTTTTTAGTGCATTTCTCTGAACAAGAAAATTACACAGCCTTTCTTGTTCAGACGGGACTGTAAATATCGTAAGGGGGAACAACTCTTACGACATATGTGGGATTCGGATCCACATTCCCTCGATGTTTACAACGTATTTCATACGCTCTTACGCACTAGGCCATCGAGGCCCCTATTAACTAATTTTGATTGATCATTTTTAATTTATCCCTTTTCGATCTAAGAACCTAAAGTCTCAAATCTATGTTTAACTGAATTTTGCGAATTTTTCAGAAAGTGCACAATTTTGTACATTAGGTTCTTATTGTTATCAGTGACAATAGTTAATCTTTCTAAACGTTTTTAAAGATTATATGTATAAATTAAACATTTGACGCCTGAAAGGGTTAATAACTAATATGGTATCAAAATTAAATATTAAATTACAAAATTTAATTTTTAACTGAAAATTTTTTAATTTTTTTTACTTACTGGTCAAAAATATCTTTAAATACTGCGAATTATTTAAGTATAACGACAAAAGAAAAATATTTCCGATATTTATTTATTTATTTATTTATTTATTCATACTTTTTTTTTTTTTTTGTTATAAAACTATACGAAGTGAAGTGTAAGTTAGATTTTAATACTTATTTTTAATTTTTTTTTTTTTTTTTTGTATTAAGTAAAAATTTTTGTAATATTTGTATTAACTATCAAAAGAATTTTTGATTCTCATGATATTAGAAAAAAAAAACACAAATCTTGTACAACAAAATCCAAGGATTTTCCAAGAATCCCTTGGGATAGTTTAAATAAAAGCTTTAATAAAAATAAAAATAAATAAAAAAATAGAAAATAGAAAATACACTGGTCATAAGTAAATTATTCATAAACAAAATCTAGTGTAATTCAATATAATAATATTATATAATGGTATCTTAGAAAATATTTTACTAAATTTTTATTTTCTGTAAAATTATTCAATCTTTTTTCGATTTAAAATATATTCTTTTATATAATAAATAAATATTAATATATAAATTATATCCATATGATATATAGTATATAAAATATGTACTGTACGACTAAGAGAATTGTTAAATTTAATTGTAATTTTTACCTTTTAGAATAGATCAATCATCGAGAACAGCTTTTTATAACCTTAAAAAAAGAAAATTGACGACCTATATCAATTTTTTTTTTCAACAGTTTCTTACGTTTTTAATTTATTTTTTAATCTATTTTAATCTATAGGTGACTCTTGCATCAAGACGAATACCTGGAATTTAATAATTTGTTAAAAATTAACCAAAGCCAACATATAATTGGACAAAACAATAAACAAAACAAAAAATTCTTTCTATGCAAAATAAAACATATTTTAATCGAAACACATGAAATGTATTGACTAAGTCTAAGTCAAAATTCTTGATTACCAATAGAACATAAAATGATGTAATAAGAACCAAATAATTAAACCTACACCATACATCTATGAAATTGCGTTTTTATTTTCAAACAAACACATATTGCAACCATTCAAAATTTTCCAAAACAAACTTAATATGTTAAGTGTTCCTTACGAAATTTCGATTTACACGGGAATCCAGAGATTCCTAGTCTGGGCAAAGAATTAAAAAAAACATGAACTGAAATGTATGATTCTAACAGAAATGTAAAAGCATCCTAAATTTCGAAAATGTCAGTATCCGGCTATATTTAGCATTAAATGCAGATCACCTTCACAGAAGTCTCTCAAGTAGATCTATTATGAGTTAGACGAAAATTAATGATTGGTCTTTAAGGTTAGTATTAATCTTTTAAGACGAGTCTGGTGTTTTTTTAGTGAGTTATAATATCACATAACTGTGTTGCGTATAGTACTTTGGATGATACTCATTATCCTGACCTATAAAAAAAAAAATTAAGAAATATTTATGTCGAAATAAAGCTTGCAATGCAAAATTTTGAAGAATAGTAGCAGCATGAACAATATTTTGTTATTTTAATCTGATGTTATGTTACTCTAGCTAGATACTGCCAATACTGATTATTTAAAGTTAAACAAAGAAGATTTTGATTTTTTAATTTGAATTTGAAACCCTTATGAGCACATATACCCTGCAACTGATTATATCTATACTTTATACTTTCAAATTTCTTTTCTTCCATAATATTTTATTAATCCAAATTTCTTCACTTTTCATGACGATTTGGTTCCTTATTATTAGGTTTTCACCAACTTTCGTTATTCGAATCGTTTGGAATTATCACCATAAAATTACATTTCCTATTATTGTTATGCACATATTTTCTTCACTTATAAACAGGATAATTTCATTGAGATTATTATGAGTAACGTTATGGTAATGTCTAAAAATATACTGAAATCTAAAAATTAAAAAAATATAATACTTAAGAACCAATATAAAATTTAGAATACCTTTTTAAAAATGAATATCTCCACAAACAATAAAAAACAACCAAAAAAACAAAAAAAAAATATCTAATTTTGTATTCCTAAGTACTTTACAGATTCTGGGATGCATAATTCAAAACATAAAAAAAACAAAGACCACAACCCAAAAAAAATAAAATAACTAGAAAAGATAAATGGGATATTGAATTTTAATTCGCTTCATATTAAAAAAAAAAATTCTCTGAAATAAATTTAAAATACAATAAAAAAAAATAGACAAAATTTTCTTTTAAAATCATTAATATAAAATAAATTAAAAAGAAAAAATAAAAAACATTAAAATTAAATGTTTATATATATATATATAATAAAATTTCCATTTATTTATTTTTATCTTTTACATTATAATAAATATAAAACGACTAACTAAATAAATTTTAAAATTTATCTTTTTAATTGTTTGAAATTGTATTTTTCTATTAATTTTCTCTTAATCTTTAAATGTTGATCATAATTTTATTGAAATGGAAAATGATTTTTGAATTGTTGGTCAATTACATACCAAAATTATATTTTTTTTTTTTTATGTATGATAAATAGATCTGGACCTCCTTTTGGATCATGGAAAACAATTTTAAAATTCCTTCTATAATTATTTCAAAATATAAAAAAAAAACAATTTAATAGTGTATTCTAGTTGACTTTTTCGTATATACTCAAAAGTAAATCAATTTAAAGGGTAACAAACAGAATAACATAAAAATATTTTATCTCTATAATAATATATGATCTCTCTTGTAACGCTATGAACTTCTCAGTTGTCAAAAATAGTTTAATTCTCTGATAGATTTAATTTTTTTCTCTCATTTTTTAATAAACGACTATTTTTCACGCGTAGAAAGAAATCTTTCCGTATTTTATTCAAAATTAGGTAATAAATTCTTTTATAATATGTAAATTTTCAATAACGGTATATTTATCAATATTCATATTTATATCAGAAACATCAGTTTTGGTTGTTGAACTTTTTATAGAAACTGATTCCAAAATAAAGTTATGGAACCAAAATAAGTAAATTTTTAAAAATTTCATTTTATTCACTTCGAAGCATATAGAAGGTGTCATAAACTTTAGTCAATTAGTTTTACAACAACGTAACATTTATCTAAATATTGAAACTGAATTTTATCATGATTCCAATACTTTCCTTTATTTATACGTAGTACAAATTAAAAAAAAAAAACTGTTTTTTATTTCTAATTTATATCAGGCCAAAAACCCATCTTATAACCAGCGAACCAAACAGCACTAGAAAAAAAAACAGAAGAAAAGTACTGACAACACAATGAACATTTATATAAAAAAAAAAAAAATACCATTTATATGAAGATAAAAATGGTGAATTGGTAAGTAAAGTTTATTGCAAAATTTTTGAAAAATATATTTCAATTTTAATTTCCAGTTCTATCGCCTTGATGAAAAACTTTTATATAAAAAAAAAAATTTTTCATATTACAAAACATATAAAAGAAAAAAATTCAAAGAAAATTCAAATTAAAATTTTTTATGACAAAAAAAAAAAAAGAAACAAAAGAAGAATAAAAAAAAAAAAGAAAGGAAAAATAAACTTTTCCGTATTTTTACAATGTTATTAAATGCGTATATTTATATACAATAAAAAGCAGCAGCAACAGCAGCATTCCAAAGACATTTAATGGTATTCAAAAAAAAAAAAACAAAAAAAAAAGCATTCAAGGTAGTAAAAATTTCTTTTACCTATATATACCAACCTTCATAACTTCTATAAACCTCCGTACATACATAATGATAAATCTTGTTAAAAAATTTTCTTATTATATTCTAAAAGAAAATTTAAAAAAAAAAATAAAATAAAAAAAATTAAAGGAAATTGTTAGATTTTTCATAAATTTTTTTCTTCTTTCACTTACTTTCAGTTTTGTTAGTTTATAATATACCTAGTAAAAAATTAATAAAAGAAATGACTTCAATCAATCATTTATGTTTGAGGTTATGGCTAAAGGATCGGTAAACATTAAAATGATTACGTTTTTGTTTTTTTTTTTTTTTTCTTTTTGTGAAAAGAGATTTTTGGGTGTAAAGAAGGTAAAAGTAACAAAAAGACAAATAGACTTGAAAAAAGAAAAATTAATTTTGGTTTTCAAAATACAAAATGTTTTACGTTTTCATCATCTTCAAAATAAAAATGAAAAACAAATCCATTTTCTTCACTCTGTTAAAAACAAAACAAAAAAAGTAAAAAATCAAAATAAATGTAGGTACCTATAGATATAAAAAAAAATAATAATAATAAACAAAATACAATAAATAACTTTATATTCATAGACACTTTCATATATTGTATAATGTATATAAAATCTTCAGTTTTGTTTCTTAAAGAACTGACAAATTATTTTCTTTTTGAATAAAAATTTGCGTATACAAATTTATAACATTTCTCATAAAAAATGAATTTTCTTTTCTTTTCTTTTTTTTTTTTTTGTTGAAATTATTATTTTTTACTGTTTTTTTTTTATTTTTTATTTTTATTTTTTATTTTTATTTTTGTTCATCTGTTCTAAATAGTATATAAATATGTAATAATGGAAAAATTTCATATAATTTCTTTAAAACACTCTTTCAGATTAAAGAAAATATATGGCAATTAATGTCAAATAATTTTAAATCTTTTTCATAATATATTTATATGGATCTTTGTATTATTGAGATTGCAAAACGCTTACTGTTTTACTATAACACATTTTTTGTACTTGATATAAAGCTTCCAGTCCAAAAAGAGCAGTGAAAACGATTCAAAAGAACTATAGTCCAATAAGAGCAAAAATCACTATAGTTCGATAAGAGCAAAAATATCGCTTCTAAAGAACGCTTCCAAATGGTCCGATTAATTTTGCTGGATTAATTACTGAATATAAACACATTTAATTTTGACTACATACTAATTTTGACTATACATTGGTCACTTCAGGTTTAATTGTATGCCCTTAAACTAATGGCCTTTACATTTTCTTTACATTTATATAGAAATCTTAAATCTTCATGTTTAAATCTATTTATTTACAGATATTTTTAGTATTTCCAAAAACATGTATAATTCAACTTCTAACAAACAAAAAAATTATTTTAATTTGTAATCTTGTGATGAAATTGCAATGTAAAAAGTCACTGAAATGACTGTCATCACATAGTTAATATTAATTAATAAAATAAGATATAAGTGAAAGAAAATGAGTTCGTCATCTTTAGAAGACAATGAAGTAAGTTGACTAATATTTAAAAATACAAGTTCATCCAATTCTCAGGTTTAAGGGCAATTGTACAACAATTTAAAAGTCTATAAATATTTTGATCCTCAACTAAATCTATTAAGTATTAAAGTTATTTCTTTTCAGAAATCTGTCTAATATCCATAAAATTTATATTTGACCCAAGACAATCCATATCATCATTTTCTCTTATTATTTTCCATCCTTATTTACTCTAATATCTATAAAACTTATAATCGACAATCCCGTTACAATTAAAATAACAACTAGATGCCGCCGTTGTTAAGATTTCGATAAGAAATCTTCAGATAAAATCCCTTATTCGAAGTCCCATGTACAAAATCCAATAAAAGTTAAAGATTTTTTTAACCGGTTTTCGACCTGATTTAACAGGAGCGTATAGAGTCTAGAAAATGATTTTATTTTGTCCATTATTCATAATATGCCCATTTTACACGCATCCTTCTCGCTTTTCCCAATATGTACATAAGTCATACCATCAGACTGAACAGCCTTGCCATTGAACAATTCATTACACTAAAGACTCAAAAAAAAAAAATTCATTACACTAAAGACTCAAAATACATTTTAGTTCATAAACCAATTAAAAAAAATTTTTTTTTATATACTATTCCATCTAATAATCAAAATATAGGTTTTTTTAAACAAAATCAATTATCATCAATTATCATTACTAATCGTCATGTATCTTAAACAAGCATAAAAATTACACAAGGCGACAATAATTATTACCGCTCAATAACATACATAACAATTAATTAATTTTTTTTCATTATAAGTAATAAAAAAAAATTAATGCTATAATTAAAATAAATCATTTAAAATTTCAATTCACGTTTTTATATCGAAAATAATTCAAGGGTATAATAAATTTGCTATTACGTTTATGAGACTTTAAAGCATACGATATAGATGTGATAAAGTATATTATATTCTTACTTAGAACTGAATTCTGTATCAAATTAACTATGTGGGTTTGTTTGTCCCTTTGCACATTCACTAAAAAAATAATGGAGTTAGGATTCTGACATTTTTATCATTTCATTTCTATGTAAAAACCAGTTTCAAATTAAACAAATTACACTAATGGATTAGAGTAGCTGTCATATAACTTCTGTTTTTATATGACCATAACTCAGTGTATAATTAAGATAGATATCTGAAATATTAATTGTAAAAAAAAGATTTTAAGTTTTATTTCTATCAACTATTCAAAATTTAGTTGGTCTTGATCAACAGATTTGGGAAGTTATCATATAACTTTTTTTTTATTGTATTTGAGCTTAACTCAGTACCTATACAAGTTCAGAATTTAAAATGTTGTCAAAAATAAAGTCGAGTTTTATGACAATAACTTCTACAAAATTTAATTAAGCTAACGCAACAGGTTCGGGTAGCTATACTCATATTTTGGCACTTAAGCTAAACATTTGAAATTTTGTAAAATATGATCAAGTTTTATGACAGAAATCGTAATAGGTTCAAATAACTGTGATATGCTGGAACTTAAGTAAGCTGCTGGGTGAAATAGATCGTTATCATTAAGTCAGATATATTCAAGTTTTGTAAAATATGATTAAATTTTATTGAACCAGCATATATGTATTATGCATGTGCGGGTGGGTATCCTAGAGTTGTCACAATCACCTCCACACTTTTTATCATTTTTAATTATACCAAATATTTTAGGTAATCGTATCATAATCATCTATACTCTAAACATGTTATAACTTAATAAAGATTAAATTTGATTTTATTTTTTGTCTTCCCTTCCTCAAAATTTTTTTATTATTATATTATTAATTAACTTTTTACAAATTTTTATTTTCCCCTTCAATTCAAATATCATTTCGTCATTTCTTTTGTTTTTTTTTTTTTTTTTTGTTGTCTAAAATATTTATTTTAATTAAATAATTTTCAATTTGTCATAATTACCATTAATAAAAACAAAAAAAAAAAATTAATAATAAAAGAAAATAATAATCAAAAAATATAAAAAAGACATTAGAAATTAAATCATATTTTTTTTCTTTTTTTCATATAATACAAATATTCTAAATATTATATAAATATTCTTAATTTTTATTTAACACATTAATAATTTCTTGATTTCTTTCTACTACTTCTCCTCTTAACACTGTATACTTTTATTTCTACTACCCTTATATATTATATATATATTTTTTTTTATTACAAAAACTTAATTAAGATCTGTCTATTATATATCTTCAGGAAATTCATTAATGTCCCAAAGCTCTTCTTTCAAATTAACTTACATCAACTGAATTTTGATTTAGAAAAAGAAATAAAAAAAAACAAAAAATTTACAAAATATCAAAAAAAAAAAAAAAAAAAAATTAAAATGAAGATTACAGAATCAGTAAATAACAACTTGAGAACAAAAACGATAAATAGATACATAGATAGATAAAATTAAAAATATCTATAGAATAGCTATTATATTATGTAACAAACCAAAAGGCAATTAAAAGCTCATTTCATCATGAAACTAAACTAAAATAAAATAAAAATCAACAATAACAAATAATATAAAATAATAAAAATATAAAAGAAAATATCTTAAGATTTATACAAGTTAAAATATTATTCTATATATAATTTTAATGATTAGTTAAATCCCTATATAAATAATATCAAAATAAAAATACAAAACAAATATACAAATTTAAAAAATACAATAAAATCAAATGAAAATAAACGGGAAGTGTTCAAATCTATATATTGACTTTTACGTATAACTGAAACGTAAAGTTCAATCAATAATATATAATTATTCTTTAAAATATAATAGAGAAGAACCGCTTTAAAACGCTATAAAAATATGTAATTTTTGAAACAATTCGGTTTAATTATAAATTTTGGAATTAGGTATAAGAAGCCAACCATAAGATGTCAAAAATAGTTCAATCTCTTTTCGAATAATTAATTTTTTAAAAATTAAAATTAAAATAAAATCCTTTAACTAAACAGTTCGCAGATGGTTTATGGAAATTAGTTTGTATTATGAACATCGCGGTTGTAGTTCGAAAATCGCGTTTGTGGTACGAACATCGCGTTTGTGGTACAAACATCGCGAAAATACCCTCTAGAGAGAACCACGTTTCTTGTGTTTTCCAGAATTGACGACGATTACATATACAACGTGCAAAAATTCATGGTGAACATTAATAACTTTGTTCACAATATACCTGCCAATTTGAAATTAATTTTCATTCCCTAGTTTAAGTTCCTTTGATTACATATACAACGTGCAAAACGATCATTACATAAACAACGTGTAACGATGATTACATATACAACGTTCAAAAATTCAAGATGAACATTAATAACTTTGTTCACAATATAACTGTCAATTAGAAATCAATTTTCATTCCCTAGTTCAACTTTCGGCTAAACAGTAAATATGACCTATACATATAACCTATTGTTTGGTCAAAAAAAGGAAGTGGTGTTTAATAACTTAAAGTCCTACAAACTCATAGACGACTCCTGTTCGTTCCACTCATCTGTAATGTCTTTCGATTCTCACCTACCCCCCAAAAAATTACAAGATTTGTTTTGATTACCAATTTTTATCTAAAAGTTTATATTATCTAATATCTATATAGTTTTCTGCGATATCAAATAAAACCTATTTGTAAAGTAATAAATTCTTTTTTTATATATAGAAAAGTCTCACATTCGTTTATTTGATTCAAATCAAAAATGAAACAGTACTGAATCCCTTTTTCATATCAAATCACCTAAACGTATTTTTAAAAAATGTGACATCCAAAACGCACCGAAAATTATCAAAACCTTGAAATAAATTTTTTTTTTTTTCATGAATCCAGTACTTTACTTGTATTGCTGCTGAGTATACGAGAAAGACAAAAATAAAACTTCGAATCAAAAATCGAATCAAATAAAATACCCTCTAGAGAGAAATTTTTCATATAATCATTAATTTTACAAAAAAAAAAAACAAAAAAAAAAGGAATCATAAAAAATTGATACAAAAGTTTTGTTCTTTTTTTTTAATTTTTTTTTTAATTTTAAAATTTTTATTTTTTTTTCAGACAAAATCAAAATGTAAAAATCCAATATACATATAAAATACCTATTAAATAAAATTAATTGTGAAAATTTTTTAAAAATTTAAAAGTTTTAGTCTAAAAAAAAAAAATTTTTTATTTTTGTTTATATTGTATTAAAAATTAACAAACAAACAGGAAAGGTAATGAATCTGAACAAAAAAAAAAATATCCCAAATTTGTATTAAATATCTTTTTGTTCAAATATTATTCTCTAAAGTTAGAAAAAAGTTTTTAAAACAAATCCCAAAAATAACAATACGAAAAAAAAAAACAATTTATTTTAAAATATTCAAAATACTGGTACTCAATACTAAAAATCTTATCTTTAAATGGACACCCACTATCCATTACCGTTCTTCCTATCTCTAATTTTTTTTTTTTTTTTTCAAAGTTCATAGACTTCAATTTAATGAACCAGTGATTCACTGAACCAATATTAATTTGTATAGATATAGTCAATTCTAAAAGTTTTATAATATTTTGTCTGTTTTTCCGTTATTTAACTAACATTAAAAAAAATTATTGAAAATATTTTGAAAATTTCGAAGAAAATTTTTGAAATAATTCCTGTCTGGTGAACATATCAGGATTCACTGAACTTTATAATGAAGCTTTATATTATTTTATCTACCTTTTCTTTTTTCTTTTCTAATTTTGGAGTTTTGAGTAAAAAATAGAAAGAGAGTAAAAATTTTGTATTCAGCTCAGCAGAATATTTTTGTTTTTTTTTTTTCTTATTTTTGTATTGTATTTTAGTTATTTTCTGCTGATAAGAGTTTGCGCAATTATAAACAATTTTGTAACAGCTGTTAATATCTTAAATGTTTTTTTTTTCTTTGATGTTTACATTGAAGCTTTTAAACTTGTTTTTTTTTTTTTTTTGAAAATGTTCTTTTCTGTTTTTTTTTTTAAGAGAAAATAAATATTAATTTATTATTTTGTTAGGCCATTAAAGTTTTTACTCTATATTTTGAATTTCATACGTTCTCTTTTTTGTTTTTGTTTTTATTATTTTGTTTTTTTTTTTATTATTATCCTTTTACATTTTAAGCTTGTTTGTACAAATTCCAGGGTCAGATTTATCTTTTCATAATGGTGTAAAATGGGGTAAATGAATTAATAAATTAAATTTTTATTTGTGTTCAGTGGTGTTTCACTCACAAATTAGATTTTTTTTGTTTTTTGTTTTTGAAACATTATTGAGAATTTTTTAGTAAAATTGGAAGAAAAACGAAAGAGGTGGTTAAAATTATTTCTTATTGTAATTTCTATTAAATTATTATTAAAAATATTATAGAAAAAATTAAGGCGTCATGGGGAAAATCCATTAGAAATATTTTAGAAGAAACTTAAAACTTGTCTTAAAATTTTTATTCAATTATATAATTTCTTAAAAACTGTTGGCCAACATATCTTTCCCACAGGTTTCTTTCTTTTGAAATTGATAACAAATCCAATTTTTTTATAACACATTTTCAGTGTCTAGCAAGTATACCTGAACTTATTCCAACCGATTTTCTTCTCCATCTTAATAGGATCGTTTGTGATCAGTAAATTTCAAAAGTAAATTTAAAGTAAAAGTTAAAGTAAATTTCAAAACTGAACTTTTCATATTTTTAATCAGTTGTCATTTTGTTCATAAAAGAGTTTTTTTTATTTACTTGACTGGTTCTGTTATACATGTGCGGTGGATATTTTCCCCGATTACTAATAATAATAAATAAAATAATAACTTACCAGAAAGCGAAATTACATCCAGCATATTTTTTTTTGACATCACAACACCTAAAATAAAAATCGTTTAATATAAGATAATAAAAAAACAAAATGATACTTATCTTTATTTTCTTCATCTCAAATGGCTCAGAGATATCCAGTCTTCATTTTTTAAATAATTCTAATTAGAATTAGAATTATCATATTTTAATAATTTTTATAAACATGTTGTTTACAAAAATATTAAAACACTTGTTATTTGACAGTTGTCATCGTAACAAAATAATCAACATATGATAAAGTTAGCCGCTATTGGAGCTAGCTATCGATAGTCGAAATCACATAAATAACCTAAATAAATTCATTTTTTTATTTTTTGGTTATTTAAATTTACCAACAATTTCTACACGAATTAATAGCGGAGCTAAATTTCGTATACAAAATTCGGAAAATAAATTGAGTGTTCCGGCTTGATGAAAGATATATTGAGGCATTGTTAATACTAATAATAATAGCCGCTAAAGTGACAGTGGAGTTTTTTTTTTTTTTTTTCCTAAGGGAGGTGGGAATCTTCCAAAGACACCAAGAATTTCCCCTTGGTGGTGTCAGATTCTTACTGACTAAACCCACCTCCCCCTTTAGCCAATATAGTGGGATGAAACCCTTACCTGCGAACGCAGTATATTGGCTAGGGAGTAGGGATAAGAAAGGATAGGAAAATGGATACGGAAACATTGAATTGGGAGTGGGACTGTAAGGAAACAATGAATCCGCCTATTATTATTATTTTGCTAACAGTGACTAAAGCCGTCACAACAGTTACAACATGTAGTAGTAGTATATATTAACTACACGAGGCAACTATTGAAGGCAACCCCCACTGTCACTGTAGCGGCTGTTATTATTGGTATTAATATTTTTATTAATATTATTATTATTTTGACTACAGAGTCAGCGCCATCAGTGGATTACAACGTGCAGCAGTATATAATAAGGTGTTGCATGATATAACCAAAGATAGCCCCACTGTAGTAGCTATTATTATTATTACTATTATTATTACTATTATTATTATTATAATTATTGTTATATTATTATTGTACTATTTATTATACTATTTAATTGTACTATTATTATTATTATTATTATTTTTACCACAGAGTCAACGCCATCAGTGGATTACAACGTGCAGCAGTATATAACACCTTACTTGCATGATATAACCAAAGATGGCTCTACTGTAGCAGCTATTATTATTATTATTATAATTTGTTTTACTATTACTATTATTATTATTATTATTATAATTTGTTTTACTATTACTATTATTATTATTATTATTATTACTATTATTATTATTACTATTATTATTGTTATTATTTTACTACACAGTCAGCGCCATCCGTGAATTACAACATGCAGCAGTATATAACACCTTACTTGCATGATATAACCAAAGATGGCTCCACTGTAGCAGCTATTATTTATTATTAATTATTATTATTATTATAATAATTATTATTATTATTATTACTATTATTATTATTGTTATTATTATTGTTCTTATTACTAATATTAATTATACGATATACATTATTACGATATAAAAGTACTACATATTTTTTATTTATGACCTGACCGTGGTTTGAACCCAAGACCATTCGATTGAAAGGTTGGCGACTTAACCACTGCGCCATGAGTCAGTTACCTTCAATTATTACCTTATTCAGGAAGATGTTATATTCTAGTTCGTGATGTAACCGTTAATAGCTTCGTCATTGATAGCAAAATAATAATAATAATAGGTAGAACCATTATTCCCTTACAATCCCATTTCCCCAATTCAAAATTTCCCCATCCTTGTTCTATCATTTCCTATATCTACTATTTAGCCAATATTACTCTTAGGAATTATATCCCATTATTTTGGCTAAAGAGGGAGATTGATTTAGTCAATTAGAATTAATATGACATTACCATAGGTGATATTCTTGGTGTTACCATAGGTGATAGTGGGTGTGGAAATTCCCACTATACGAAAATAAAAAACTACTGATCTTAACATTTCATTATCTTGTTAAACCATTAATTTACTATCAAATTCAGAATATCATCTACCATTATCTATGTTTTCTATCAATTATATTTTCAAGGATGATATGATATTCTGAATGATATAATTTGGATGATATAATTTTTTTTTTCAAATATTTTCAAACAAATTTTCATATATTCTTTTATTTATTTTTTATATAATATATTTATAATATAAATTAATAAGAATATTATTATCATAGTTCGGAAAAGAACTCAAAATCAAATATTTTATATATAAAATTAATATTATAATACTAAAATAGAAAATTCAATGAATAGATTTTAAAACCGAATAAATAATTATAGATTAATCTTTCTTAAAACTGATATTATTACATCTCATTGCATCAATTTGCAATAATTCTGCAGAAAGAGGATTAAGAATAATAAGAACGTCAATACATTAACTTTATTTCAATGTTTGTTTTTTGTTATCCTATTCTTGAATAACGTATATATCGTTAAACGAATAGAATTTCTGTTTTATAACCTCCTAAAGCAGATTTTTATATTTTTTTTTATTCAATTTATTTATATGCACATATGTACAAATAAATAATATATTTGATCCGATTGAAAGTTATTACATTTGCATTGAAAAACATATATACATACAAACAAAAACTATGTAGCTATCTTTTAACGTTTTGATAACAAAATATTTGCATGTTTTTTTTTTTTAATTTTTTGTTTTTCATTTTGTTTTGTTAGATTTTCTTTTCAAGCGGATTGAACAATTTAACATTGGAAATTTTTACACTTTTATGAGAAAAAATCGAATATGAAAATTATTATTTAAAAAAAAAAATTATCATATATGTAATTGTTTTTTAATTGTCCTCAAATCTGCTGATAATAAATTTACGGAAGTTTATTTTAAAATTTGCAATTACTCAACTTAGAAGCAATTTTACATAAAGCTCATCTATAACACGATTCTTAGAAATATTTTTAGTAAACTATTTTTAATTTTTATAACCTTAATACTTCTATATAGACTTTTCTTTATATCCTTTTCGTTGTAACATATTTTGACGTAATTAAACAAAACAAAAGAATACAGAGGAAATGTATAGGTATAGGTAGAAAAATACATTGAAAATTTTTTAACATTTTACTTATTTCTGTAACTCAATGTGAAAAAAATACAGTCATCAATGGCAAAAATTCTAATAAAATCAACAACAAACCCAAACCTAAAAACAAAATCAACAAAAAACGCAGAAAAAAGAAGAAATGATAGTAGTTAATTAGTTATCATTTTATTGAAAACCATATTTTGTTACTTATATACCTTTACTTATATACCGTTATCTTTCGTTATTATATCATACCCCTAGCTTTCTCTTCTTAGGGTACTTGAATCGGCTAATTTAAGGGAACTTAAAAGAGTTGGTTAAAGGGTCCCTTAAAAGAGTCAATTAAAGAGACACTTAAAAGAGCCGTTTAAAGGGGCATTTAAAGAGTTGGGAAAAGAGGCACTTTAAGAAAATTAGTACACAGAATAACGGTACATGCAGATTCTGCCAATAAAAAGAGAGCCCTCCAGGACACATGCTCAAAAATTACAGAGCTTTACTTCGATCAAGATATGTGCTCTCGTCATAGATTAAATTATTACCAGCAATAAACCAGATCTTTAGTTTCTTAGAGGTAGTGGAGCGGACAAAAGTATTATATATAAATGTAATTATAAGTGTAAATAAAATCCATATTATTTTGTATTGGAATGAGTATTATAGATCGACATGAAAAACTCGCAATACCTATTTTATAAATTAAAATCTTTTACTTGATATCAAGTGATTATATTTAAAGTTCAAAATTTTTTTTTGTGCATTCTAAAAATACTAAAATCAATAAAATAATTTATAAAATCAGAATTAAAAACTTATAAAAAACATATAGATTTTATAAATGAAGCCTTTAAAAATACATTCAATTCTATCCTTTTTAAATGGATTGAACAATTTAACACTGAAAATTTTAACTTTTTTGTTTTTTTTTTTTTTGTTTACAAAAACAGGAAATTGAAAAACAAAACTCTCTTATAAACAAAAAAAAAACTAAACAACTAAAGTCATTGTTCTACATTTTATACAATATACAATTCAAAAATAGTAGAAAAAAAAAATTTTTGTTAACTTCAAAAAAAACATATGCTAAAAAAAAAAAAAACGTCAATAAAAAATTCAAATACAAAAAATGCAACTTTTTAGAAAAAAAAAAAATTAAAGATAAGACTTGCAAAACATACCTTTAAGCAAAATTTATTTTGATTTCTATTTGAATTTTTTTAAAAACAAAAATTTTATGCGTTTTATTTTTATTTGAATATTTGTTTATTTTTTTTTTTAAATAAAATGTAATATAGAATATTCATATAATCAGATCGTTGTATTCTAACCTCAATAACCTACATTTAACAGTTTTTATACAGTTTTTATTTATTTATGTGTCTTTTACACTTTAAATGTAATAATTTTTTGTAAAAAAAAAAAAATCATTTTATTCTCACTCTTTTTATATATTTTAATATTTTTTCAATAAATAAATGTTATATTTATTTTACTTCAATAGAATTTATTCTATTCTAATAAAATTTATTTTTCTAAATGCATACTACTCTACTATACGGTTTTTTTTTTTTTTTTTTTTTTTTTGGTACATCTTTAACGGTAACAGCACAACCATTAGCCATTTTCACCTTAAAAAAAAAACCAAAAAAAAAAAACAAAAAGAAAACAAAATAAAAATAAATAAAAATTTAAATAATATGCGAGAAATTTGAAACTGAAATAAAAAATAATAAAAATAATCCCTCACTACCAAATTTTATATTAAATTACATATTCGTTTTTTTTAGATCTAATTTTTTGTTTTGTTTTTTTTTTTTGTTTTGGTAAGTAGAATTGTAGATAAATAAAAGTAGTTAGAAATAGACAGTAATATTCATTTATAAAAATACATAGAAATGTTCTCTCCTCTTGACTTTTACGTATTTTTAAATTAAAACTAAAGTACAATAGACTAGTAATAAGTAAAGTACATATGTATAGATTTTTGATCTATTACATTAGTTGATCTAACATTAGTTGATCTATTACATTAGTTGAGCTATTACATTGAAATCGTTATTAAAATTATAAAATCAGGGATGATACCGCGTATCTTGTTGGTTGTATAGCAATAGTACGTATTTTACATAGAAAATACTATACCTATTCTCGTTGTTCCTAAACTTATTTTATCAATATTAATTTATATTTCGGCATTTTTAGCACATTTTCAAGAAAATTTGATAAAAATGTGCTTATTAGTTTCACTTTGTCCGTCTGTCCGTCCGTCCGACTGGGTGTTTACAAAACTTCTGCACCGTTTGAAATAAAACAATGAAATTTTAACTACGGATAGGGACCGCCAAAAAAAACTAATTTTGTCCAACAACTTTTTTTTGTAACCTCACCCGTTACAGAGCTATAGTCCTACAAAGTTCGAAAAATCCCTACCTTTAAATTGTTACAACACAGGTTCTATAAGGCATATTTTCAATCTGGACGTCAAACGCCAAACGATAACTGCTTTTATAAACTTTATAAATATATGTAAAATAAATATGTATGTATAGCTTTGCCATGCGGTACATTAATATACCGTTAGGTGAAACTCAATTTTTGGAAAAATTTCCTTCCATTTTTCAAACGGTTTATGTTAGTCAAAGTTATTTTTCAAAATATGCATCTACTTTTTACTTAGGCTTATTATGGAATATTTTTTAATTTTTGGAAATGTGATTTTTTAAAAACCCTTGGTTTTTTCCATTACTTGTTTAATTTTGTTTCATTACTTTTACTGACACCATGTAATACTAAAAACAGGCACTGTTTAGTGAACCAAATAAATAAAATTTAACGATATTAATATGATGCATTCCTTTTTTTAGTTATAATAATCAAATAATAGTCAAAATAAAAAAAATTGCAAAATCTATCAATTTTGAACGTTTATAATTTTAATATGTAATTAATTTTAAAAAAATTTACCACGTTCACTATTAATCATCATATATATGTGACACAAAGTTCAACACACAGAAACAAATGTCACTAATATGTGTCATAAATTTAGCGAAATATTCATAACTTTAATTTTATGAAAACTTTTTAGAAGTATTTTTGATTTTAATTATAGTCATCAGTAAGGCATGTCAGGTAATTATGGCTAAGTATAGCTTGTTTGTGTGAGGTATTCTTTTAACTGTCAGTTTTTTGTTTTTAATTTTGAAGATATTACATTTAACATTTAATTTGAAGATATAATTTGTAACATTTAAAATACAAAATTTTAAAAAATGTTAAATTTATATAGAAAATATATATAAAGAAAGAGATAAAATTTTCGAGACATTTTTGACATTTCGAATTTTTTTGTTAAGCACTAGTTATAGCGATATGTAAAATTCATGCGCAAAATCTTTTCTTTTAACTTTTTTGTATTGTTAATTTTGTATACCTAATGTTAAATTTTATGATTCAATTCATATCAAAATTTTTACGTATCATAATAAAATTTATTTTATATTAAATTGTATATATGTAATATTACTATTAAATATTAAAATCAAAAAGATAAACGTCAACCTTAACTATAAACAGTTGTCCCACATCAACTTTTTTTTAGATCATTTTTTGTTCGTTCTAACGACATTTCATTCGGATACAAAAACTATTTTTTGGAAAGTAGTTCTTCCGTCTACCGCTCGAATGCGTTTTTCGTATCGTTCATTACTTCTTCTAGAAAAAAGTAATTAACATTTTTAAAAGAGACTAGTTTAGCACGGTATTTATTTTATTTATTTTTAATTTATTTGCAAATATTTAAAAATAAATTCAAAATAAATTATATTTCCGTTTGTTTTTTATATATGTCACAAAAAAGAATAAATTCAAAAATGGCAGCACATAAAGTTGTTTCATTGTTTTTCTTTCATTCAGTGTTACAATTTTCAGTTATACCATAAAAATTTTGTAACGATGCTGCTGCTTTATTTCAACAAAAAACGTTTGTGACATGTTAGGTCTACTATATATATAATAATAGTAGATTTACTGATCTATGCCTACAACAACTGCATTTATAAGATGTGAAGTAAATTTTCACTTACCTGTTCACTTAAATGTTCTATTCTATATTTTTTTTTTTGAAATTTTATATCCACTTCTGCCAATATAATAACTTTCAGTCAAAAAGTTTAGCTATGCCTATAAGTGTAAAATTTTAAATCTAAAATACCTACCTATGTATTATGTACATATATTTGACTCAGGAAAATCTAAAAAATTTTATTTTTTTACTAACAAAAATTTCAAAATTTCGACATTCATCAAAATGACAAAAATTTTTTTTTTTTTCACAGTTTCAATACTTTTCATATTCTTAAGTATACGAATAAATAATAAGATATGAATAAAAAAAAACAAATTTATAAAAAGTAAGATACATTTCCTACAAAGGATTTTTTTTTTTTTTTGATTTAAGAGTAAAAGAGATAAAAAATCAACTAAGTAAAACAGAAAAAAGAAATATTATTCACGTGGCAAACTTTAGGATATCCGTTTGAAAAATATCAATAGAAATATATGGTTTCCTTTTGCTCTTTATTTCTTTCCTTTCATTCTCCTTTAGTAGAGTCTGGAACCAATACATATTATTGTAATTTCAGGAAAAAATAACAAAAAAAAAAATAATATTATAATAAATGCTAATTTTTTTTTTTTTTGTTTAACGATTTTTTTTGTCACATTGAAGAAGTAAAATTTTTAAAAATTACAAATTAAGTGAAAATTAAGATCTATTTGAAATATAAAGTCTCATTTTTATTTGTTATTTGATCTTATTTAGATAAAAAATAGAAATTTATCAAATCCACAAACCGAAATGAATAAATAAAAATCAAAAAGCGAAAATTCAAAATTTTGATTTTGTAGCAAATAAAGTTGTTTTTAATTATTTTTATTGCACACACATTTTAACATAAAGGAATATAACCCAACGAGGGTTACCGCCCCTCACCCTGATTTTCTAACCTACTCTAAAGTCCTTCCTAATTATCTTTTTTACATACATACATACTTCGACATCAAAGAATTTAAAATAATGGTAGCTTCCGTTCCCAAGCTCCCGTTCCCAAAAACAAATGATTGAACCCAGATTTTGCAATCAACTCTAAACTCCTTCTTTATTATTTTTACATACATATTTTAACAACACAAAGTATTTAAAATAATTGTGGATTGTTTTTTGTAGATTTTCTTTTCATGGATCTTTTTTCCTAAACATTTTTTGTTTTTTATGACAAAAACCATTATAGATTTTGTTTTTTTGAGAATTTTGGGACTTATCAGATTTTGGCATGTTCAGTATTTTATGTTTAGCTTCATAAACGTACTGGGTATAGATATTTTATTAACTCATATACAATTAAATCTTTCTTATAGTCTGCTTTATTCGTCCCAATTTAAAATAAGTTTACCAAGTATTTGTATCTATTTTTACCTAACCTTAGTATCAAACTGTTATATAAAATAAATTCTTCAAGATTAAGACGGTTCTCAAAAGATTGATACTATAATATTCTTGTACCAATTTAAACATGCTTAAATTAAAGCTTCTCATTTCAAAAATAATATAAAATATAACTTCTAATATTCTAAGAATATTATTGATGAAGCATTCTTTAGTTTTTTTTTTTTTTTTTTGTTGAACCTATGTATACAGGTAAAAGTATTAATGTTAAATGAAAGACGAATCTGTTATACGTTTTATTTTACACTTGAATACCAAATCCACTTTTTTTTTTTGATGAATTAAGTTAATAAAATTTAGTTTATTTGTAGCACATAATATAGTAAAATAAAGCATTTCTTAATTGAGATCGACTCGGTAAAGATCTATATAACAATTATCATCTTAAATATATATATAAATAAATCTAGAATGAAATGAAATGCAATATTACTTTAAATCTAGACAAAATGTAAATCACAATTTTAATCTGCTGTAATAAAAATGTATTCTTAAAGTAAAAATCAAAACATTTAAATTATAAATTTAATCAGTACCATAACAAAATGCAGCAGCAAAAACCATTAATATGTAAAAATATTAAAATTAAAATTGAAACCTTCTAAACTTTAAAAGAAACTATAAAATGTTTTCCTCCTTTAAATAATATTATTCACCTTATTTCATATTTACAAAGGAAGCATTCTTTTTCATTTGTGGTGGCAGTATCATATACGTAAAAAGGATTTATTTTTATTTTTATTTTTTTTAATAGGAAAAGAATAAAAAACCAAAAGGTAAAAAAAATATTTGTAGGAAAGTAAAATAAGCAAAACAATAATAACAAAAACAAGAAAAAAAAGAAAAGTAACGAAAATTGGTGAACCAGTTTTCTCTCATCATGATATAAGAAAAAAAAAAATTTTGTTTTCTTTCTTTTCGTTTTTTACTTTAAATTTAAAAAAAAAAAAAAAAAAACAAAAAAAGAGAAAAGAGAAAAGAAAAACAATATAAGCTTTGGTGCACGTTCAAATCATTTTCAAATAACAAAAAAAAAAAAAACTTTAGTAACATTTTGAAAAAAAATAAAAAAAAACAAAAAAAAATGTAAAAAAAATATAACAACAACCTGATATTATTCAAATAATAAGTATGTTTCGTACAGAAAATGTTTTTTTTTTTTTTACAGAAAAAAAGACAAAAAAAAATAAAACAAAATGAAAGCAAAAAAAAAAAAAACACGAGTTAAATTGAGTTGGAAAAAATATATTACAAAAAGAACGGTTTTTTCTTTTTCTCCTTATATGTAGAAAAACTGTTTTAGAAATACAAAAGTAATATTATAACGGATTCTTTACAATAATTTGTTTTTTATATATATATTTTTTTTTGTCTTTTAACTCTTTTTCTACTTATTGCTCCTTTCAGATCTTCTTTCTTTTTTTTTATTTTTTTAATTTTTTGATTTTATATTTTTTTTTTATTTTTTTCTTATCCACTTTTAACAGACGTTTCATTATTATTTTTGGTTGTCTTTGATTTGATTTAGAGCTTAAATCTACAAAGATATTCGTTTTTTTACCATAATATTATAGTATACAAGTATATGTAAGTGTATAATATTATGTATATGTATATTCATGAGTATTATTTTTTACATACATGAAAATACATATATGTGTGGTTTCTCAAAGTATAATATATATTATATTCTCTTAAAGTAATAGAAAGCTTCAAGAAGTAGCAAGGTCTAATATCACAATTTACATTCAAATTGCATAAAAGTTACTTTTGAATGAATAAAAAAAAAAAAAAAAGAAAAAAAAAACCAAAAATAAATTCATTTTTCACTCCAATTTTATTTTATTAATTTTTTCCTCTTTTTTTCTTTTCCTTTTTCTAATTTTTATTTTTGTTGCTTTTTTTTGTTTTTTTCTTTTATTAAAAAATAGGGTTATAAGAACAAGGTTTTTTGCTCCCTATTTTACCATAGTGATTGAAAATACAAAAAAAAAAAATATAAAAGTTACCATTTTCATTGAATGACGTATTTAGAGTATATATAGAGAATTTGAATTTTTTCATAGCTTTGCGTTTAATAACAGCTTGGACTGTCAACTTTCTGACAGTTAATTATTAAATTTAATTCAATTTAACAGTTGAATAATTACACGTACAGTTAATAATTAAATACAATAATATAGTACAACTAATATTTCTTTTTTAGCATAATATTTTAAAGTTTACATTTTTTAAGGATTATTTAATAAAAAAAAAAAAAAACTATAGCTTTTGCCTATACTAATACTATATTTTTTATCTATACTAATATATAATTTGGATAGGTGTAATGGTCACTTCAGAATCAAAAGCCATTGTGAAATAGTATGTGGATCGAAATTTGTGTTTAAAACCATTGTGTAATAGCATGTGGATCGGAATTCGAATCCCGAAATAGACTGAATTTTACTTTATTTTTTTTTTTTTCGTACATAGAAAACAAATATAAACAAATACTGTAGAAAAAATAGAAACAAATACTGTTCTAATGTTTTGAATAGCAGAGGGCATTTCATTTGTAACACTTAGACTCGATTACATAAAAATGAGCTTGTACTCAAATTTTACTTTTGAAACATAAACTACACATACTTGAACTCGAAAATTTTGTATAAAAAGTAAAATTTCAGTTTAAGTTCAGTTTAATGCATTCAACTTATTAACTCTTTCAATTAGTTTTATAAGTAACATTTGACCAAATTTTTAAATTCTGTTCATTTTTAATTAAAAGAAAAATTTTTAAAATATGCATGTACTTACCTTTAAAATCATCTTATCTTTACTTCATGTGTACTGCATTATATTCTAAAATAAAAATAAAAAAACCTACATCTGGTCTCTTTAATATTATTATATTTTGCTTTTCTTTTACATTATAGTAATATAATAAAGTTAACTGCCGGATATATCAGTTCTTGTTTTCTGATGATGGGTTCGTGTTTACATGAAAATCAAATATGCGATTATAATAACCATCCTTTTGGGGTTAAAAGTCCATTTTTAATGAAAACAAAAAAAAAAAAAAATATGAAATAAACTCAAAAACATCTTAAGAGACTTTAATAGGTATTGTTATAACAAAAGTTTAAACTAAAAAGAGGGAAAAATAACAATTTCTTGTCTAAATTAATAAAAAAAAAAAAAAAGAGACCGAAAAAAAAAGAACAGAGAAACTATGATTATAATGAAGGTATTTTTCTTATTAAAATGCACACAATATATTATTATAGTAAAAGAATCCTTTCATTTAATAATTTTAATAAAAATATTTCTTAATTTCAATGTCTTCTATTTTATTTTATTTTTTTTTTGTTTTTTTTTTTTTTTTTTTAATAAAAAACAGAAATATTTTTTGTATTTGTCTACTCTATAGAAAAGAATCTTTTACGCCTTCAGCTGTTTATAAGTATATAATGATCATGATGACTATTAATTTTATACAAAAAAAAAAAAAAAAAAAAAAAAACAAAAAATTAAATTTAAATATCAGTGTTTTTTTTTTTTTCTTAAGTCTCTATTTTAGAAAGGTTCCGACAATCAAGAACAATAAAGAATCTAGATTGGTTGGGTGACTCTCTTATTTTCTAAAATGTTTTTTTTGTTGTTTTGTAAATGATTTTTTTTTTTAAATTTAGGTTCTTTTGGGAAAATCGTTTTTACTTTCAAAATGAAAGGGTTGCCAGAACAAAAAAAAAATTGTGTTTTTCTCTTTGATATATACGTATATATGTATATATACGTATATATACATTATATCTGTTTTCTTAAGAACAAAAATAACCTTTACACAACATAAGTTTTTCTACTTAGAAAATTTTTAAAATACTAAAAAAACAACAACAACACAAAAAAAAAAAGACAAACTCATAAAAAATTATTTCAATTTATTTTAACGTCAAGAGATCATCTTTACACAAAAAAAAAAAAATAAAAAAACAAAAAATAGTTCATGTTAAATAAACTTTATTTTTCCCTCTACTTTTTTCATAACTTCAAACTTTTAATTTTAAAAGTTTTAATTTACAATATCTGATATTATATAAGTATCTTATAGATATAACTTGTTATAATATTTTGTGTATTTGGTAAATACTGAAAAAAAAAAACATTCAAAAAAAACAAGAAAAAATTAATTTTTTTTTTTTTAATAATTATTATAATTATTATTATTATTTCATATTTAAATGATTTTTTTTTTTTATCCTCCTAAATGATTGGGTCTTGTATTTCATCCTTAAATTTCATACAGGAATCAAATAATAACAAAAAAAAAAAAAAACATAAGAAAAAATTAAAATGATTATGAAACATATTGGAATATTTTATACAATATGTTTTTTAGTTCTTTTAATTTACTTGAATTTTTGGTTTTTCATTAATAATTATAACGAATTTTATCTTAATTTGTGTAAAAATTATTATTTTTTTTTTTTTTCTTGTTTTTCACCCTTTAACACTAATGAATTCATTTTGTTCGTTACATAAATACGAGTAATATTATATATATATATGTATATTTGTTTTATATGAAATATTTTTTGAAAAATAATTGAATTTTCTTATTGGATTCTTACTTTTATACTTCTTTTATACCGTTTTTCATATTTACATACCATTTTACCGTTATTCTATCATTTTTAACATTTATTCGGTTTTTCATAGGTTTTTTTTTTATATATGATTATGTAGTAACATATGAAGCAGAAATTCATATTGAATATTATAGCTTTATTGAAAGGACTAGACAAGATTTGATACTATCACGGAAATAATATTTCAATTCACAACTTTAGTTAAGCAAAATCTACTACTTAAACTTCCTTGCCCTTCTAGGTTTATTAAAATATCTTAAATTGCATAAAATTACATCAATTGATTACAATTAGAAAGAAGAATGGTTTTTATTCGGAAATTACTCAATTGTATGTATGTAATAAAAAAAAAAAGAAAAAGAAACAGAGAAAGAAAATTTTAGAAAAATATGTCAGGAATTAATAAAAACTTTGAATAAATATGTGGATTTTTATAAATAAGAAACCCCATAACAAATCGTAATTTTTTTTATCTTGAGTTTTTATTTATGGAAACGCATTTTAAACCCATTTACAGAATCTTAAAATTTTAAAAAGCCCTTTTTTAAAATGTGTATATGTCAGGTTTTGTTTAAGATTTTTGAATCTAAAAATGTCAACTTGCCTTTTGTCCTTGCCAAAAATGCCCTTTTTACCTTTATAAATCAATATCAAAATTATTTACATTTAATGTTGTGTGAAGACAAAATTTTGCAAGATTTTACTTCCTTCATAACTTTCAGAATTTGCACAAGTTACCTTAAAAGTGTTTTCTTTTAGTTACAAAGTTATCCCCTATTTAAAATCTATTAAGGCTTGAATTGAATATTAGATATTTTTAGAAATCTCTAACTTAGGTACCAGTGTAAATTTTGTCAAAGTAAAACTCAAAAATTAAAAAATTATTACGATTATATTTTTGTATCTGTTACATGTCAGCTTATCTTATTTATACATATATGGTATATATAGTATGATATACATATATATATAGTATATCCTTAAAATTGAAAAAAATCCCTCAAAAATTTTTCACATTTTTATATATAAATGTTTGAAAAATGGGCGTCTTTGAAAACAGTTCGTTTTCATTCAGCCTTTTTTAATCATTTCTTTAGATATTTACAATTAAATTTTTTTTTTTTTATTTTTATTTAACACTCATATTTGTTACTCCTATAGTTTTCTTAAGATTTTAGTCGTGACTGAAAACTATATATGTATTGTGTATTTAATGATAATTTTGTGTCTCCAACCAATTTTACTAACGAATTCACATATAAGTAATTTATAGAAAAATATTAGTAGTAGAAAGAATCTGATTCCTTGAAAATTTGAAAATTTATATTGATGAAAATTGGCAACACTATTTAAGGTGTAAACTGGGGTAAGACAATTTCCAAATATGTTCAAATCGACATTAGACAGATAGTTAAAAAATACGCTTGCCCTATAACTCAATACATTTTCTTGAACTTAAGTTTTAATTGTTTAGTTTTATTATTTATGAGTAAATTTAAAAAATATTATTTTTAACATGTTTATTTTACTTAAATAATTTGAAGCTTGTGCACTAAATAGCGACTTTAGTATAATTTAAACAATTAAACAAGACTGTAAGTTTTGCTTATGCTTAAAAAGTTGACACTTCATTGAAAATTATGAAAATTGACTCTAATGTGTATTCACATTTTATCACCTAAAGTATAGAGTATATTAACTTTGGTATGGAGTTTGTATCCATCTAAAGAAAGCGAGATAGATATGGACATGTATATACATAGGATCACCTCCTGAGTCGATTTAACAATGTCCGTCATTCGGATTCTGGAAGCTTCCGAATGATTCTGAAGCAAACGGGATTATCTCCAAAACAAACAAAGACAGAACCTTTACATTTGGTACAATGATGTTCCTTTATGTTTGATTCATGTCTCTGAAATTTGAAAGGATTTTGTTCATGGATTCGGATGTTGGAAGCTTCCGAACGAGCACAAGAGCGAACGAGCATATCTCCAAAACCAACAAAAGTAGAACTTTTAAATTTAGTAGAATGATATTCTGGCATGTTTTCTTTATGTCCCTGAAATTTGAGATTTCGACCATGGATTTAGGTTGTAGAGGCTTCCGAACGAGCCCCAGAGAAACGAACATATCTCCAAAACCAATAAAAATAGAACTTTTATATTTGGAACAAGGGTATTCTGTTTCTTATTCCTTTTCTTTAAAATCTAAAACTGACATTTAAGATAATTTGAACCATGTGTTCGGATTTTGGAAACTTCCGCCTCTTTTACGTTCCTGAAATTCGAGTTGAATAAGGAAGAAAAGGGAAGCGGTTCAAGTAGCTGTCAAAAAATTTATGGATTTTTAATTTAATGGGTTGCATCCACTTACTGTTACATTTACTTATTAATTATTTATTTTTTCATATACCGATCTTGTACCGATCTTCTATATATACACTAATTGATATATGGATCCTTTACCTGTTAGACAGGTGGAGCAACGATTTTAAAAGAAAAATTAACCATAAATATTTTTTTTTATCATTTTCATTAATAATTATTGATTTAATTGTCATTTTGATTAAATAATAATTTTTTCCCTAAGGCTTATTTTTTATTATATCACTTTCCAATATACCGTTATTTATGTTAATAACTGTATAAGTTTTAACACTTTTTAAACTTTTAAATAACCTATTTAGCTGGTTTCAAATATTTTAATTTTTTTTTTTTTTTTAACTAATTAAATTTAAAAAAAATTAAATATTTTTATTGCTAATAAAATGACATTATCATAGCATCGCCTTTTAAATCTAAATTATACTAATATATAAGAATCAGATAACCATTTAATTAAAGTAATTTATATTTTACAATTATTACAATTTAAATTAGAATTAATACAAATATGTTTTTTTTTTTTTAAGTTTTAGCTACAACTTACAATAGATTTAATTTAGATTTACATTTTTAATTATATACCTATACACTTTGGCAGTGAAAATTTCTAAAGAAAATTCTGTTTAATTAAAATTTTTTTCTTAAAATAACGTAACCTT
The DNA here is from genome assembly GCA_947095535.1 of Poecilobothrus nobilitatus. Classification (NCBI taxonomy): domain Eukaryota; kingdom Metazoa; phylum Arthropoda; class Insecta; order Diptera; family Dolichopodidae; genus Poecilobothrus; species Poecilobothrus nobilitatus. The sequence continues at coordinate 197,267,427 of OX352774.1, forward strand.
TTCAGAGTTCGAAATTACAATATATGTACCAAGAAGTTTTTGAGACTGGAATTCTTAATTATAGAAAATCTATCTACAAAATACTTCACCCATATAATTCTGACTAAAGATATTTTGATAACATCAATAACGTTCATTCACACAGCTGCATACATTTTATAGAATCGATGATGATCATATCTAGTATTTCCTCCCATTAAATTTTCGAATATTATTCGAAATTAAATTCTTCATATTGAGAATTTTTTTCTTACTATTATTTTACTTTATTATGAATTAAAGATAATTATGTATTTTTTTTAAAATTAATACTTATTCAATATACTAATTTTTTTTGTTTTTTTTTTTTAATTCCGGAAAACAAAAAAATGATATTTTTACTCTTTTTTTACTTTTTTTTTTTAATTTTCAATAGAATCTCGAATTAGCACGAAATATGATACGTTTTAAAATCAAGTGAAAATTATTTAAAATTAAATGAATGAAAAATATAACAAAAGCTTCGATATTAAATCTGTTAATAGCATGTAATAATAATATAAGTACGTATTAAAGTTTTTTAAAACTTTCTACAATAATAAAAGAAAACAAAAATGCGTTTGAATTTTTTTTTTTTTTTTTTTTTTACCTTTGGTTATTTTGTATATGGTATATACGAATCTAAAAATTATAAAATAATGCAATATTGCAAAATTTTTATTTTTAAAAACGTACTTTTAATTTATATTTAATTATAGTTAAGAGTATATAATTTGAACATTAAACGATTCCATCATACTTATAACGTGATCAAAACTTATTTTTGGTAAATTCTTATTTTTAAATGCATAATATGTAAAGTATATAGAGATTGACCTTAAAAATATATCTTTTTCTTATTTTTATATTTAAAATTCACGTAAATTATTCATATTTTATTTACATATTATTTTTTCTTATAAATATGTTACATATTTGTTTTTATTCCAACAGTATCAATTTAATTTTATCTGTAGAAAGATGAAATTCTTAAAAATTCTATTATTATTATTATTTTTTATAATAAATTTAATAAATTTTTGTAAAAGTTCACCGTGTTTATCTTGTATAAAACAATGTATTGCACAAAAGAGAGCAAATACACCGGTACCACTAATAAATTTATCTAGAACTACCCCATGTTTACCATGTATAAGAAATAGATTACTTTGTAAATTAGGACACAGGTCTTGTTCAACAACAATAGCACCAGATTTAGAAATAGCACCTCTAAGTGAAGTAAGAATTTCTGCACAAAGTTTGCTTTCTGAAAATGAAACAACCACTTCGCCATCCCAATGTGAAGTAACAACTTCTGGACCAAGTTTGCTTTCTGAAAATGAAACAACAACTTCGCCATCCCAATGTGAAGTAACCACTTCTGCACCAAGTTTGCTTTCTCAAAATGAAACAACAACTTCGCCATCCCAATGTGAAGTAACCACTTCTTTACCAAGTTCGCCATGTAAATGTGAAACAACAACTTCGCCATCCCAATGTGAAGTAACAACTTCTGCACCAAGTTCACCATGTGTATGTGAAACAACAACTTCGCCATCCCAATGTGAAGTAACAACTTCTGCACCAAGTTCACCATGTGTATGTGAAACAACAACTTCACCATCTCAATGTGAAGTAACAACTTCTTTACCAAGTTCACCATGTGAATGTGAAACAACAACTTCACCATCGCAATGTGAAGTAACAACTTCTTTACCAAGTTCACCATGTGAATGTGAAACAACAACAACAACTCCTGTAACTACAACAAGCTCACCATGTATATCTCAAACAACAAGTTCACCATGCTTATGTGAAACAAATACTCCGGTCGCAACAACAAAATCACCATGTATATGTGAAATACAAACAACTACTCCGACACCTACAACAAATACACCCTGCCAACCTGAAATAATTTCACCTTCAACAATTGCAAGCGCACCATGCAAACGGGAAATAAAATCTGAAACTATTACTACTTTAACAACAATTTCACCATTGCAGCCTGAAACAACAACAAATTCACCAAGTCAACCGGAATCAACCACTCCTTCAACAATAACAAGTTCACCATGCCAATGTGAAACAGTTGGTAATTCGGCACAAACTAAATGTGAAATAAATGCTTTACAACTTGAAGCCATCAAAAATTTAATTGAAACCTTAGAAAATTTAAAAAATGGTTTGTCTTCATCACCCACGACTGCATGTCAGGGTCCAGGAGAAATTATATTACAAACTATTTTAAAAGTTATTCAAAATTTAAAAAAATTAGCTAATAGTGTTTTACCAATTCCAAACATATTAGAATTTGCTAATATAAGTAGTTTAGTCAATGGACTAGAATATTTATTAAAACTAATTTCGCCGTCAGGTTCTGTTCCAGGTGCAAATTCAGAAGTACAAGCTGCAATTGAAAATATTTCTAAAGTTATAGCTATTTTAGAACACACAAATTCCCGTAAATAATAATTTGCACCTAATATAACATATAATTCATCTATACATCTTCATTTACATTAACAATCCTGCACAATATCAACTTTAAAAAATGTAACACGTACATGATCATATTGATTTTTAATAACATTATCATCACATTATTATTAGGTTTGTAAATGTTCTTTACTCTAAGTTACTCTCTTAAGTTTTGTTATATGTTTTATTTAATGTTTAGTAAAATTTAAGAATTAATAAAATCTGAATAAAAATCTAAAGTTATAAAAATATTAAAATAAACAAAAATGTTTTTGTTTTGAAATTATATCAGACTTGTTTATGCTGAAACTCTAAGAAAAATTTTTAGTATCTTAGATAAATTCAATAACAGAATCGTGTTAATACACACTAAACCACATAAAATAAAAAACAGGCCATTCTAGTAGAGGTTGCGAAAATGGTTTAATTTCGAATTTACTTATCTTCGAATCTTACTTTACGTATGATTTGATTATTTGTATTCATGCCGTGCCGAAATTTAATACTAAATACCAATAAAAATGCCCTTATACCAAATTTAAGAAAAGACTCTCTATGAAATGTGACGACCCTCTGCAAAATGAAGTTGAACAGACACAAATAAAAGAAACAATTTATGGTTAAACAGTTTTTTTTAATTTGTTAGATGCATCTAGTATAGGTAAATGAAGAGGTGAACAATAAAATTTTCAAAGGACTTATTTTTCTTTATGTTTTTATTATCTGGAAGTTACAGTTATCATAAATTCTTTTTAAACCTTACAGTAATCATAATTTATATTTTCATAGTTTTTTTTTGTAGACATTTCCTTAATGGAATTCCATTTACTTTCTTACACTTAAATGACCGAATGTCATCAAAGATTTCGTTAATCTTTTATAATTTTATTGAAGTACAATATAATTTTGTCTTATAAGTTAATATGTAATTGCCTTAAGTTCAAAAGTTGAAAAATCTAATAGCTATTTTATTGGCCATATATTTATTAGGATCGACACCAACTCTTAAATGTAACCAAGAACAAACAATACACTTATTATCTTCTTCAATTGAAACTTTCTCCAAAAACTATACTTAAATAAAATTCATTAATAATATTAGTATTTTTCTGAAAAACTAAAGAAATAACCTACCCTAAACATAACGGTTAAATAAATTTTCTTAAATTCATTAGTTCATAGTTCAAATTTAACAGTTAACTGTTTAAAAAAAATTTTTTTATCAATTTTATTATTTAAGGAATCCATTGCTTTAATAATCCATTATATTTTCATTAATTAATTATTTTTCCTCGCATTACTACAAAATAACACAAAAAAAAAAAAAAAAAAAACATTAAAAACGAAAAAATAATTCATTCATTACAAAAAAAAAAAAATTTCACTTCATGACTTTTAAGACCACAAAAAAAATCCATACTACAGAACTGTGTTTTGTTACAAATAATTTTTTTTTTGGTTTTTTATTCATTACACTTTAAATCTCCATATAATTTCATATTATATCCTTTATCCTTATGTGCATTCATAATAGACCATAGTACAGCTAAAACATACATACATTTATTTAAAAAAAAATACATACGAATCAGGCATGACGCGTATAAATAATAATAAGTTGATTTAATGCTTCTCTAAACCAAAAATCGTAAAAATTGATTTTTTTTTTTTATGGCTAAATGTAAAATTTTTCATCTTTAGATAACTGTAACATTTAAATCAAATTTAAAAGGATGAAAACCAAATAAAATATATGTATATCATAAGAGTTAATCTCTTTAGGCATAATTGAAATAAAAAAAAAAAACAAAATATCTTAATTATGCCGAAATAAGAATTATTTCCTTTAATTTAATAATACATAGTTTTTATTTTATCCTTTATTTATTCTATAAGGAGCATATAAGAAATTCATAAAGTCGGTAATTATTCATTTTAAACTGAATTTCAATTTCTTGAGTTTCTTTATTTTCATTATATTGACCATTATATTGTATAATATCAGAAAATATAAATAATTTTTTGTATGCCATCTATTATCTCATACAAAAACTATTTATTTATTTTTGTCTATATTGAATATTGATTTATATTTATAAATATTGGGCCAAAGTATTGCATTATGTATTTTTTGTTACATTATGATATAAAAAAAAACGGTCACTACTATATACTGTTATAGAATATTGCCCCACGATAGTTTGAACGTAAGACTTTCCGATTAAAAAACCGGCGACTTAAACATTATTTCAATGGGAAAATTAAAATGTATTCAAACGTTATTTTAAAAATATTTTCAATGCATGTATATAATTAAATTTAACTTTGATTGAATAAAAACCTGCACAACTAATTAAGAAAAAAAAAAAGGACGAAAAAACAAACAAAAGCAACTTGAAGTAACATTAATCTTTATTAGCAAAATCTTCTTTGTTTTCAAATTATTCTTTATCTAAAGCCGTACTTTTTTAATTTTCTTTTGGAAATTGAAACCTTTATTGAAAATCGTCTTTCTGCTACAAAAACTGAATTTTTAAGAAGCGATTTCCGAAGTTTCATAAAGAAAAAAAAACTGGAGGATACCTTAGAGTTGGTTACAAAATGAGGTTTCCAATATTTTGTCTAGCGAGGTGTAAGACAGTCTCTTAAGGCAGATTTTTTTTGTGAGCTCAATGAAATTTCTAAAAACAACTCCAATCTTATAAGTTAGAGTAAATAGAAAATAGTTTTTCTCGAATTTTGTGAGCTCAATGAAATTTCTAAAAACAACTCCAATCTTATAAGTTAGAGTAAATAGAAAATAGTTTTTCCCGAGTTTTAATTTTGAGATTTTGCTTTTTTTCAAGTCTTTGCTATTTTAGTATATATTTAAAAGAATAAAGGAGATTTTGAAAAAGGAGATAAATTTTGGAAAAACAAACTTTTAAAAAAGTAAATTTTGAAAAAAAAAAGATATTTTAAAATGTCAAATGACAGTAGAACGTTTTATAGCAGATTTTCGCCATAAAACTATACTGAAATAATAGAAAATAAAAAACAACAAACACAATGAGTGTTAAAAGTATGTAAGCCTAAGCACATGTCATTCACATTTTTTTATTTTGACAGTTAAGCAAAAATTCTGTTAATTCATACAGGCATACATGAAAAAAAGAAAATTAAAGGCTATATATTTGGTTTTTGGATTTGTATATGTAAACAAAACCCTACTGTTTCCATAATAAAAAATTTAACGTCCTGTCACTGGTTAATATGTATATATATATATATATATTTAACATATGTTTCTATAAAAAGTATATATGTACATACATATAAATAATATTAATGCAATCCGAACATAAATGGGAAAACTAATTAATAATTTTGTATTCATTGCAATCTTTGTTCGGTGAAAGTAAAAAAAAAAAAAAAATAATAATAAACAAAATACAACTGCTGAATTATAAGAGGAAAATTCAGTTATTTTATAACTGTATAAAGGAATAAGATTCTGAAAAGATAACCTGATCTTGTAATAATCCAATAATAACTATAAAAAAAAATGAACATTAATATTGAAACAAATAATATTAATTATTTAAAAAAATATAAGAAAAATTAAAAATCAAATAAATTAATATAACAGAGTTAAGCTGTAAAAAGGATCTGTGATTTTTTTTTTATTACAAAAATAAATATTATAAAATTATCAGACATTTTAAAAAAAAAATGTAAGCTATGGTAATTTTGTCCAATCGAATAATGATTCAATTGTTGGATTCAATTGTTTTTCGGGGAAAGTCAACAACTTAATCGCTAAGTATAATATCTTACAAAAAATAAACATTATAGTTTTAATCAATTAAACGGATGTTAAAATCAAACAAAAGTCTATTGATGGAGACCACGTCATGGAGCCTGAATCATGTAAAACATAATACCGAAAAATTAATAAATAGTTTTATGTAATGGGAAAATCAAATATAATTTATTTTGAAATTCGTCTGTAACAAAAGTAACCAATATACAAGTATATCAACTTAAACTGATTCTTTTCGAAAACTTGTAAAATAGGACTATTTCATATGATAGGATGTATACAGTATTCCAGTATCAGGAAATTACACGTTTTTAAAAGAAAAAAAATTTTACGTTTACATTTAAAATATTACGTTTTTAAGTATGTGTATCCAAAATAATCCTGAATAATGAACAGCTTATTTGAAATCGAAATAATGCAAAAAACTAAATCTAGTTTAAATAAGTCTATATAATAGAATTTGTGATATTTCTAAATGAATTGAACTATAGAAAAATTAACGTATATATCTGAAAGTTTAGGGACAAATAAAATTGGTTCAAGTAATTCTTTTAAACCACTTTTTGAAAAGTATATTAAGCACAACGCAATATTTATAAAGATACAATTTCACTGGGCATTTGGAGCCTTGGTGGCCTAATGGATAAGGGTATATAAAATGCGCTGTAAACACCGAGGCAGTGTGGATTCGAAACCCACACACGTCGTAAGAGTTATTCCCCCTTACGACATTTACAGCCACGCCTGAAAAGAAAAGGCTGTGTAATTTCCTGTTCACATTTATGTGGCAGAAAAATGCACTAAAAATAAAACAATAAATAAATTAATATCACAATAATTTTAGTCAAATTGGAATCACCACAAACAAAAGATATTAAATTGAGTATTTTTAATCTGGTGTAGCCTTAATCAATGTAGAGATATAAACCAAAAATATATTATTTATATACTCGAAAACGGATAAATGCGAAACGGATAAGTGCAAAAAAAACGCCTAAGTGCAAATATTTTTAATCCCCGTGCTATTTTTAATAATCTCCAAACAAATTTGTTCGGATAACTGCAAAACTTATAAGTGCAAATAACTGTACAAAATTTTTAAACCTAAAACTAAAGTTTTCATTGATTTAGTAACGGATAACTACAAAACATGAAATTATTATTCAAGTACTTTTGTATCTAAATTAAGATAGTTCCATCACTATTTAAATAGTTTTGACAAATTTTTGAGTGCCAACATTGATTAACATTGACATTTGACATACTGAAAATTTTGCATTTATTATTATTATTACTTCATGTTTAGTGTTTTCAAAAGTAAGTTATTTTCTACAAATTATAGATACATAAATGCAAATATGTGGAATGACAGGTAAGTGCGCTTACGTATAATTGCAAATATCTCATACCTGTACAAATTTTATTTACCTGGTTGATGTATTTTTATTTACTGGTTGTGTTTCGATTACACAAATAAAATATGGTTAATGATAAGATTGAAAAAATTACTTAATATAAGACTCTCACACAATTTTCATTTTAATACAAACCGTCAAATTTAGGAAGAGTTTCCACAAATTGTTAAAAAATAAAACTCGCAAAATGTAATCGCAATATTCAGCTTTTCTTTATCAATATCGTAAATTATTTTCAGAATTTATTTTTTTTTCTATAATAACAAATATTAAATGTAGGTATACAAAATATTTCGTTAGTTAATATAGGAACCTTATCCGTTTTGAAGCTGGCAGGCAAAAAATTGTAAATGAACAACGGATATATTTTGCACCATTTTTCAAAAATCTGCAGGAATTTTTCAAAAAAAAAAAATATAAAATATTCCAAAGAAAATTGAGTTTGAAACAATTTGTTTTTTATTTGATGTAAAAATTAAATCTTGTAGATTATTATACTCTACATTTATTTTATTTTACATCTCTCTAAATCAAGTCGTTCAAAAAGTTATGGTTTTTTTTTTGAGAAAAATTCGCTAAAAGTCTTTAAAGCTCCATATTTTGAAAACAATGCAGAATGGACATCTCCCCTCATCTACCCATACAATTTTAGGCCAGTTCTTCTACCTAACCCAGAATGTATAGAGATTCTATTCGTAATACCCTATATAGGATTTATGCTGTTCATTTCTACAAATAGTGACAATTTGGAATCAAATTAAAATAGAGATCTTTATAGGAATATCTGTGTTTTAATGCTATTTGTTTAAAAATATAAATATTTAAGTTTTTTTGAATACATATTAAGTTCGTTTTTAATTTTAATTTTAATTTACCGTTTTAATTTTTTTTTTTTTGTTTTACCATTATTTACCATTATTTTTAAAACTATCCTAATACATTTCCCAAATATAAAATCATTTTATACATTCACATCCCTGTAGAAACTCTTATGTAAATGAAACTATTTACTTTTAACAATAGATCATCACTCTCGAGTTTGCTTTCCATCATATACTATCAAATTTTTTTATAACAGTTTAATAGCACTTTTTATATTCACTTTAAGGTGACTATAAGCTGCATTCAGTTTATATAAGAAAGTGAAAATAATGAAAGCATTATCAGAACAAAATAATTAAAAATGAAAGTTAATTGAATCAGTTTTAATTGAAGTCTCGTACTTCTTCAATTTAACAGTTAAACCACTCATTTCAAATTGGTATCACAGAAAATTGTCCCAGAAGAATTAGCTTCGAAAACAATCAGTTTCAATGAAATTTATGAAATATCTTATCATATACTTAACAAAATGGTTCTTTAAATTTTTTAAATGTGATATAAAAAAATGAAGATGAAATCATTAAAATAAAAAATTAAGGCAAAAAATAATATTAAAAATTTTTAAAAATATGAAAATCCTGTATATACAATAAAAACTATTTCATATTATTATAAAAATATAGGCTTATATACGATCTAATATGGAATATATTTCACATACATATATAAACTAGTATCTTATTTATTTATTTGAATTACCATATTGATTGAGTTCAAAAACGAGCTTTTCGTCTCATTGAGATCCCATTCGAGACCAATGCTCTTATTTTCTTGACATCAGTCGTAATATTGAAGTAATTTTTCTTTTTTTTTACAGATATTTTATGTAGGCAATTGCTCTGATTAAATAAAATCACTAATGTCACATCTCTGTAAAAATTTGAATCTTATTTTATATAGGTACAATATAATCGCAAAAGTTGTCAATTTTTCTATTTACAATCTGCTGAAATTCAAGTTGTATATAAACAGATTGATAAATGCTCTTATTTTCTTGACATCATGATAATGCACTTACCTTTCAAGTGTCCTTTATTCACATTTTCTCCATCTTTATCCCATCTCATATAGGTATAACTTACAAGTCACAACTACTTTCAGTATACAAAGAAACATATTCCTATGATTGTGATTTATTAAATAAAATACCAAAAAATATTTTTATTTTACAGCTTTCTCTTATATTAAATAACCTAAAAAAAATTCTCATTATCCTTATTTTTTTAGCAATTATTTTACATAATATCATAATCAACCCTTCAAAGTACCAAATATAAAATTTAGATTTATAAAATATTTGATTAAAAAACTCTTGTAACTCCATATACGCAGTTTGTTTTAAAATAAATTAAAAGTAAAAATTTTTAAAAGTAGATATTATTATAGTCCTGAAAAACTTTTTATTAAAAGTTTCTATTTATTTCAACAATTTAAAAAAAAAAAAAAAAAAGTTATTTTAAATGTAAACATTAGGTCAATAAAATGTAAATAAATTCGATATAAACTGACAGAAACTAAACAAGTTCAGCTAAATTTTCCTACAAGACAAATTTATTTAAAATGAAATTGAATTTTTACAATATAATTTACAACAGTCGTAAGAGAAAAAAAAAAAAAAAATCAACTTAAAAAGAAAGAAGAAAAAAGAAAAACTGAAAAAAATTTCAAAATGAAAATTATTATCGTTTAAATAATATTTTTTTTTAGTTTTTACTTTAAGTTGTTTAGTTCAAGTTAAGTTTTAACTTCAGATATTTCTTTAAAAAAAAAAACAAAAATGGTTTTTATTTATATTTTCCATAGATAATATGTAAGTAAACATCTTTGTAAAATTTCATTTTAATGGGAAAATGGTTGTAGTAAAATTTGCTTCAATTGACCTTCTTTATATATATAATATATATATATATATTAATATTAATATTTGTTTTTTTTTTTTTTTTTTTGTATTTTTTTAGCTTTAAGCAAACTACAAAAAAATATTTTGTAACAAGACAAGAAAGACCTTTTCCGAAAGAAAAAACAAAAGTAAAAAAAGAAAAAAACTTTTATGTTCTTTAATTTCCCGAGACGAAACCTAAAATTATCCTTTTCAATAACATCATTGCCAGAGGGTTTACTGTATTATAATTTTTTAATATCTTAAATTTTATACATATATATACGTATTTATATAACTATATAATATGAATAAACAGTAAACACATAATAAAAAAAACTTTATGTACACTTGGTGCCAATATATAGTACATTAAATTTTTCTTTTTAAGGACCTGATTATCTTATCGCGAACATTAGCATTCATATACTTTGATTAAAATTACATAATATGGGGCCTCGATGGTCTAGTGGGTAAGAGCGTATAAAATACGCTGTAAACAACGAAGGAGTGTGGATTCGAATTCCAAACACGTCACAAGAGTTATTCCCCCTTACAACTTTTACAGCCACGCCTAAACAGGAAAGGCTGTGTAATATCCTGTCCACATTTATGTGGCAGAGAAATGCATAAAAAAAAAAAAAAAAATTATATAATATCAATGAAACAAAACAATTGTTCAGCGGTTTGATCACACTAAAACATTTAACTAGTTATGAAAGAAATTTACTTGATTGCGCCCTGAGCTGTAATGTTTCGTTGAACAGCCATCATCAGAATCGAAATATGTTAATTTTTAAATTTTATATATGTATGTACTTCAAAAAAATATGATCAAAAGTACATGATATAAAATATGTAATCAAGAGTACATGATTTTCGAATTGTTTGTTTATTCCATCCATCCATCATGCCACAGAATTTTTAGTTTTTTATTCATTCATTGTCTTACATTTTGAAAGTTCCAAGTAATTTTAAGAAAATCTTTGATAGTTTTTATAGATGACATTTCAAAATATCTAACAAAATTATGTAGGTTATTTAATCTTGTTCTTAAATACTGGTTTTCAAATTATTGTGTTTCTACTGTTATTTTATAAATGATTTGAAATAATAAAATGTAAAAATTCGGTTAAAAAAATAAGTTGTTTCAGTTTGTACGTTAAAATTTAAATGTTTTTCCGTTCTTTCATATTTCTTCTTCTAATAATTTTTGATTTTATAACTTTTCTTTTAATATTTCTTTGAATTTTTTTTTTTTTTTTTTAAGTTTATGATGATTACATAACATTTCAAACAAAACCAACAAAAAATTTAGAAAACGTTATAATATTATAAAAGAAAAAGAGAGGGTGAAAAGAATAAAGATAAGAAAGACACTATTGAGGTTGAATTTTTATTTGAAAAAAACAGACATGTCCAATATTTTACATAAAAGTAATAATTTATTTTTTTTTTAATTCAAAAAAAAAGGTAAAATTTTTTTTATCGTTTTCTTTAATTTATATATGACCGGAAATAATTAATATATTAAATAACATCAGGTATTTATACAATATGGCAATTCTATTTGTACAATACTACCACCAAATAATAATTGCATAAAGTTAGGAGAGCAATTTTAGTACACGGTTTTTTATCATAATTATTGCATACTTTTAGGTTGTATGTTTTTATTAATGCATATTTTTAGTACAGTATGTACAAGTAAATAAAATATTTTTTAAATTTCTTTATTATATTCAAGACTATTATATTATTGATGAAATGCTTTTCTTATTGAGATGACGAGATTAAGAGACTGGATTCAAAGTTTTTAATAAAACTAGAACAAATTTTGAGGTTCAGAGTTATGACAAATTAATGCAGTTTCGGTTTGTAAAACAGATTAAATATACCTAAAAGAAAGATTAAAATAATATGATAATTTATAGAACTGTATAACAAGAGGGTCTTTTGGAGGAAGTTATTATAAATTCTAAACCTAAAACTATTGTTAGTTTAAGTTAGAGATATTGTGATAAAATAAATAACTAAAAGAAGGTTACATAATTTGCAAATACTTTTTTACGTATTTAAAAAATATTGTAATTGGGTACTAAATTTAGAAAATATTTATAGATTTGAAGGTTGAACATAAATTAATTTATATATTAGCATCTTAAAAATAGAATAAGATCAATAAAACCAATTTTACAAAAACAATTAATTATTTTAACTTTTTGTTGGAAGCTGGAAGACTAACAAAATTTCTGCTTAAAATAAAAGATGTTGAAAAATATTTTAGGAAAACGGTTACTTTAAAATTTTCAAATGACATTTACATAGAGATTGTTATCAAAATTGACCGAAGATAAATTAATTAATTCTGTTTACCAGGAATTTAATTTATTAATTATATTTATCAGAAATATACTGGTAATGATATCTTTTAATCTTCTTCTCGTGTAAATCAAAAGTATTCTATTCTAAAAGATAAGAAAAACGGCAATTTTCAAAATCTCTTCCCAATCTTTTTTTGTCATAACTGTAATAAAACAAAAAACCACTCATTGAACACAAATAATTGAAAATATAATATTTAAGAAGTCAAGCTACAATTTCGGTTATTGCACTAATGAATAAAGAAAATATTATTTTTGTTTAAATGTTTCACTCAAACGTTTATATGCTTATTACGAGTTTAACTTTTTCTGTCACATTTTACTAAATTGAAGTGAAAAAACTAAATGTCTAATTGGTAATGTTATTTTTGCTTCCCACTCCTATAAGGAGCATATGACAGCCATTAAGTTATTTATTATTCATATTTAACTAAGCTTCAGTTTCTGGACTCATTAATTTCACTAAGCCGTGGAATACTCAACTGTAGCTATTGACTAAGATTATGAGGCGCAAATATTTCCTTATTTCGACGCCATCTATTATCTTATACAAGAAATATTTTATTATTTTTTATTATATATTAAATATGATATTAATTATAAGATATATGTATATACTTATTTTCTATTTAATTATATTATATATGCTAATCTAGATGACGCAGCCGGAGTTTTTCTAATTAATAATACATCAGTCAAAAAAGTGACTCAAAAAAATACTCAAAAATGACAAAACAGTTATTTTATTCATTTTTGTGACAAGCTACATATATTCAAAACTTTCATGCTAATGAATTTGCATTTTGACTTTTCGATTAAGTAAATGTGGTTATGCAATATAATATTAAAATAAATAAATAAAAAGCATCTTTGTTTTCTGAAATATTTACCATTAAACTTTTATAATATAATGATTAGTAAATGTTAAACGTATACTTACTTTATTCTGCAACAATTATATAATTTAGTATGTCAAAAAAGAAACTCGCAATATTTATCACGCCATCAACTGCAGAGTCTAAAAGCTAAAAGTACGCCAGTTTTTGGTATGTACAAATTTGTCGCGTTTTAGGTTCAGCACTTATGCAGTAAAATAGCTCGACTACGAAGCAACACAAATAATACAAAAAAATTTAGTTATTAAATATAGTCCAAAGATAACTTTAATTTTTACACCATTTAGTAATAAAAAAATTTTTTAAATATAATTCTTTCATTTGTAAAATTCTCTTCCATTTTTTTTCTATCATAAAAGTTTCTTAAAACTATTAAGTTGAATGAGTAATATGGCACTGTTAACTCAAATTTGGTTGAAACTATTGTTCTTTAAAAGCAAGTTGTAATATTTATCACGCTATAGTAGAATAGTCTCTAATTAATAATCTATTTTAATATAATCAAGTCAATCAAGCAAATTTACATACAGTACTTGAGTTTTGATCAAAAAAATATAATCTATTGAGTTATTTTTTTATCACTCGAAAAGAGTATGAGACTTACCATAAATTAAATTGAATACGAATGATGACTGAAAAAAATGAGAGGTAAAATTCAGTAAATAAATTATATTAAAGTAATTAAATATGAAACAACAATAATATTATTTTCATTTGTATTAAAAATTATTTATTTTATTTTTTAATGTTATTGTACACACTTTCATACTAAACAACATACAGAAAAATTGTTTGGCTACTTCACATTTATATTCTTTTAACTTTACTTTTTTCTTTTATTTCCATCAAAATTAAGTTTAAAAAAAAATAAATAAAACATAATTTAAAAAAAAAAAAATATTTCAAAAAATTTTTTTTTTATTCTTTTATAACATTAATTTTTAGCAATTTAAATTTTGTTTAACAAAATGTGATGCGCCTAGAATTCTCTCTTATAATCTAAAATTATCCAAAAAAAAAAAACTTAAAATCTAAAAAAAAAACTTAAAATCTAAAAAAAAAAAACTTAAAATATTAAATTATTATTTTACATATATAATGGTATATTAAAATTTATCATAAAAATTAATATAAAATAAAAGAAATAATATTTAGCATAAACTTTAGATTAATGACCTTTAATAATGAAGTTGAGATTTATACTAAAGTCTAGTATTAAAATAAAAGATTTTTTAGAGAATAAATAGTTTCGTTCCATTCAACGAATTTTCGAAAAAAAAATTTCATTTTCAATTCAAATTGCAATTCAATATACAATTTTTTTAAATTTTCAAATCAATATTCAATTTTGAATTAAAATTTACAAACAAATTTCAATCGAATGGGAATTTAAAAAAGAAAAAAAAAAAACTAAAGCGTTTTCTTTCAGATCAAAAACAATCAAAGAAAAGTGAAATAAAAATTTTTGTTTTATACATAATATTTATATTATGTTTATATTGATATTTGTATTAAGTACCTATTTATATAAATAATATCTTAAGTTTTAAATTAAGCATTTTATAAATACAAAATCATAGCTTAACTTAAAAAAAATGATAACATAAATTGAACTATGATTTGTAATGTCGCTCCCAATTCGCTCTTTAAAAAAAAAAACTTTCAAATTATATTTTATTAATTAATCATATAAATTGTTCAAAGTTTAAATTAGACTGTTATCTTCACAGAGCGGAGATTCGAAACCAAAATAAAATAGTTCTAAAAAGATTAAAAATTTTTTTCCCGCCTTAAATTACTGTTAAATATCATCCAATCCAAACCCCAAATAAAAGTCATTATAAGCTTAAGTTTTGCTAATAAATTTTTTTCTTGTTTTTTTTTTTTTTTTTTTTTTGTGTTTTAAATAATGGCTCGGAAAATTGAAATAAAATTTTTATTAATTTTATAAAATGTATATATGTATGTATGTATGTATATTAATAATAATTATTAATTACATTATGTAATACGTTTTTATTTTTTATCATTAACATTTAATTAGGTATATTTTAATTTTATCATAAATTCTATTTTTTTTATAGCCATTTATTATTAAAAAAAAAAAAAAAAATTATTGTTAAAATGTATTGTTTAATAATTTGTTAAAATTGTATATTAATTCTATATTATTATTATTATTATTAATATTAATATTTTATTTTTAGTGACAAAATTTGCACCAAAAATATTTTAGAATATAAATATTATAATATAATATCATTTAAAATGGATGACAACACTTACAACATTTATAAAAATTTTATTAAAAAACTGTTTATATTAAAAAAAATTTAAGGCTCATAATATTTTTTTTTGTTTTTTTTTTTAATAAAATAGCGAGCATATATTATTTGATTTATTTTTTTTTTTTTTTTTTTTTTAATTTTTAAATTTATTTTTAATTATACACTAATTAGGGAATTAATTAAACTGTTCGAAGTATTGAAACCTAATGTTCATTATAAATATTTATTTAATTGCAATAGAAAAATTTAATAAGGTTTTTTTTATTTTAAAGATTTTTGTTTTTTTTTTCTCTTAATTTTGTTTAAAAAAATTACAGAAAGGTTATAAAACTAAATAGGCAGTGTTATCACTTTACTACAATTGTTGTAGATATAATTCAGAATCGTAGGTAAAATAAATATGTACTCCCGTTACTATACTTTTAATCAAAATCTACTTTTTAATCTACTCCACTTCAAAAAACAATAACAATCAAATTTAAAATGAAATTCTTCATTTTATCTATTTTGAATGAAAATGACAGTGCTGTATTATGTGTAGGATTGTTTATACGCCGGCCCTTATAATAAATTTATTAATTTCATTTGATTTATATATGTTTCAAGTTGATTTTAATGTTTGATTTAAATATTATTTTTAATTGATTGAAAGTCAACTTATGAGTGATATAAATTTAACATTTACATTGTTCTTGTTTTGTTATTGAAGATTATTGTGAATTTTTTGAAAATGAGTTTTTTTTTTTTTTAATTATAATACCTGGTAATACTATAATTTTTTCTTATATTTTTTATAATTTTTTTTTTTATCTTTAGGTGGAATTTACGATTAACACTTCCGTTTAGCGATCTATTCGTACAGTTTTTACGCAGCCTTATAATACCTGGTAATACCATAATTTTTTCTTATATTTTTCATAATTTTTTTTTTTATCTTTAGGTGGGATTTACGATTAACACTTCCGTTTAGCTATCTATTCGTACAGTTTTTACGCAGCCTTATAATACCTGGTAATACCATAATTTTTTCTTATATTTTTCATAATTTTTTTTTATCGATTACGATTAACACTTCCATTTCGCTATCAATTCGTAGTTTTTACGCAGCCTTCAAAAAAAATATTGACAGTGTGAGTTTGAAAGAAAAAATTAAGTAAAATAAAATTTTAGTTTAACTAAATGTTGAATTTTTCTTTATTTTAACTATTTTATTTATTTCAATATTTTGTTTCTTAAATATTTTAAATTAAGTTCGAAATTATTTGAAAAAATGGAAAATTAAAAAATGACTTCTTTTTCATTTGTATTTTGATGGTTGACATATTTGAATTCGTATATAGAAAGCGAAAAATGTTAAAAGCTTAGAATATTTTTCCACGACTGCGTAACCTAATGCTTTTATTAATTATTATAACTAACATATTTTCATACAATTTCAGGCATTTCAACTTTATTTTGACAGCTGACTACATAAAGAAAGCAGACAAGAACATTCATTGTATATATGCAGATGCAGCATGAAATTTTGATTATTTTTGTTCTTTGTTTTTTTTTTTGATTCTATAATGTGTAGTATAAAAAAGTCTAATTATGAAGTGTATATTTTTTGAGGCGGGGGGTAATAAAGCCTAAAGCAATAAAGCCTAATAGGCCTTATTTCACTTTCGAATGAGAAAGAAAGCCTAATTCGCGAAATTTCGCGATTTTCATTTTTTATTTTTCATTTCGCGATGATTCATTTTTTAATTTTTTTCTTTCATAATTTAATTCTCATATATTTCAGTTTATTTAAGTAATAAAATGTTTTCTGTTTTTTTTTGGCACATTTCACTGTGCCAGTGCGTCAGTAGTCAGTGTTTCTTCATAATGAAATATGTTCGACAAGTTAAAAATTAGAAATATAGAATATTGTTTGAAACCTGTTAAAAATATTCAAATTTTACAGTCAGTTACAAATTTGTAATTGGAATAATATAATAATAATATAATATTTCTAAAGTGAAATAAGGCCTTTAATTCTCTTCGAAATGAGAAATAACACCTACCGCGAAATTTTACGAATTAGGCCTTATTTCTCAACTCAAATGTGAAATAAGGCCTATTAGGTCTTATTGCTCTAGGCTTTATTTCTCCCAGCTATTTTTTGAATATATTTTTTTAATTTTTTTTTTTTGTTTTATTTTTATTATACTATACACTAAATCTCAATCTACTACTCGTATTTGTATAGTTTAAAATTAACTTCCACTCAGAAAATCGAAACTCCAAGTGATAACACTGACTATCAGCTAATCAGTAACATTTAGCGATAATAAAGTTATAGAAAGAAAAATTGAAAAAAATATCATAGTGATTCAGCTCTGAAACTTGATGAAAGAAAATAAATGAACCATAAATAATTGAATAAAAATATAAAAATGATTTAAAGTTGTCCCATTTGAAAAATTACTTTATTATAATTTGTAAATGTCAAAGAAATCTTTTATATAGGAGATGATAGATGAAATCAACTTTTTAATATGAGATATTAAAAAAAAAATTTTTTTAATTTTAAACCAAAAAATTAATATGCTCGTCAAATTTCAAGATATAATACACAGTTTTTATTATTATTGAAAAAAAAAAAAAAAAAAACTTATTAATAGAATTAGACATTAAAATTGAAATTCTTTACAAAAAAAAAAAAACAAAAAAAATAAAAATAATAAAAAATTAAAAAAAAAAAAGCTGTAACTTAAATTTACATAATATTATTTTAAAAATACACATTTTCTAACCTATTTTATTATTATTATCCTTAATATTAATATATATTATTTTAAAATAAATATAATTAATTTTAAATATATATATACATATATTATATATATATATATATATATATTTCTTATATATATTATAAATTCATTATTGAAAAAAAAAGTAAAATATAATAAAAAAAAAAAAAAAAAAATGGATTTAATATTTTAGTATAAAAAAAGAATTTTTTTGAACTGTTTTTTTTTTTTTTTTTTTAATTTTTAAAACATACATACATTTATAGATACATTAAATTTTAAATATTATGTGATATATATAATAATATAAAAAACAAAAAAAAAAAACAAAAAATGTTATTTTTTTTTAATTTTTTTCTTTTTTGTTTATTTAAATATTTTATTTTTGAGTAAAATGTGCGGATTTAAATTGTTGTTATAATGTGCGTTTGTTTTGCTTTTTTTTTTCTTTTTCTTTATATTTTGCAATATTTAACAATATTTTTTTGTTCCGTGTTTTTTTTTTTTTTTTTTTTAATTAAGTACATTATTTAAAACAAAGAGAGAAATTTTTAATTGTAATTATTATTCATATATATTTTTCTGAAATATATTATAATAATTAGTATACCACAAAGTATTGAATCCTTTTCCTACCGGATATAATATGTATATATATGTATATGTATAACATTTTCAATTTATTCCGGTTAAAAATAAGTTTTTTTTTTTTCTCCAAATTAAAATCAGATTTTTTCAAATTAATTTATTTTTTATTTTAACATTCTGATTTTTATTTAATTTAAATTTTATAAAATTTGTTTTTGAATTTAAGAATTTAAATTTTGATATTAATTTTAAAATGCAGTATTTAATCATCAACAAAATATAATAATATAATAATTATGTACATGGTATACACAATTTCTCGATTTACATTTTATTCGATTAGCATGTTTTAGGTATTACCATACTATCTAATGGGAAGACCTCATCCCAATTTTGACATTGATTTCATTTTAACGTTTCAAAAATTTTTTTAATTAGCAAGTTATTTTAAAATGTCATTTTTTTTTTTTTTTTTTGCATTGCACATTCTGTGTTTCATTACACAAAGTTTAGCTTTAAAAAGCTCTGTAAAAGGTCTATTTATATTTATCGTAAAAAATATTTATCGTGCATAAATTGTGGAATAATTTTATGTCTATTATCTTTTTATTTTTTTGATTTAAAATTAATTCCGTTTTTCTTGCCTCTATTATGAGTTTTATTATTAAGACAATTTCTCGTGGATTAGATAATAGATGCCATGTAAATCGAGAGATTTGTTTTGTTATGATTTTTAATAAGAAAATTTTCATCAGTTAATTGTATGTTATATGCCACATAAATCGAAAGATTGGTTGTGTTAACAATTTTAAATAAGAAAATTTCCCATGTATTAAATAATACGTTATCCCATGTAAATCGAGAGATTGGTTTTGTTACAATTTTTATTAAAACAATTTTGATTGGATTGAGTAATACATGCCATATAAATCGAAAGACTGGTTAAGATTTTAATGTTAAGATTTTAATTAAGAAAATGTCCACAGAACTGTATATTACATACTACGTAAATCGAGAGATTGATTTTATTACGATTTTTATTAAGAAAATTTTCCATGCGTTGAATATTACATACTACGTAAATTGACAGATGCGTTGTGTTACAATTTTTATTAAGAAATATCCACCATCAGTGGATAGCATATTACATGCCACAAAAATCGAGACATTGGTTGTGTTTTATGATTTACGATTTACGAGTTTCACGATTTTTATTTAGACAACTTCCAGTGGATTGTATGTTGCATGACACACGTTAATCGAGAGATTTGTTGGGTAACGATTTTTATTAAAAAAAAATTGCCGTAGATTGTATATTACATGCCACGTAAATCGAAAAATTGATTTGTACATAAGTAATGTAATTAAAAATATTTTCTTCAATTAATTTTTAGTTTAATTATATAAATTATATATGACGTAAGTTTTTGTGATAAAAAGACGCTAGAATTAATTTTGCCTACTTATTAGCTTCAAAAATGATTTTTATATTTAATTATTTTATTATTTAATTTTTTATATTATTATAGAATTGTAAAAAATATTTTGTTTTGTGTATCAAAAGTAAATTGCATTAGAAAAAATTTTATTCTATTGTGTTTATTTTTTTTTTGTTTGTTTTTCTACACTTAGACGATTTAAAAAAAAAAAAAAAAAGAAATGTATAAAAATTTATCTTAAAAAAAAATTACTCTAAATTATTCATTTTTCTGGTTCATTAGTTTGGGCTGCATCATTTGAAGTTTTTTTAACGTACATTATTTCAGCATATTCTGTGGTTGTTGTATTTTTTGGTGGATTCGGTTTATCCTCATTAGGTTTTAAGATTAATTCAGCATAAAAAAGTTGTTTATTTTCCTATGAAAAATAAATTATTTCGTTAAGGGTTGATTTTAAATTTGAAAACAAAAAAAAAAATAATGGAATATATTTGAATATTCATGAAAGACACAACAAATCCTTTTTTTTTTTTTTTTTACTTAAATAGAATTAATTGACGTTTCACAAGAAATAACAAATTTTAAAATGTACCTATTATATTATAAAGTATAGAAAGTTTGATTATTATTTGTTTATATATTTTTGTTTGTCCGTTTGTTTATATGTTTGTATATATTAATTCAAAACTATAAGCATTGCATTCGACAATTTTATACAGAAACGTTCTTATTTACAACATCGATAGTCAAATAAATACTTTGACACTTAAAACGTATTACGTAAATCGTATTACGTTATGCTAATTTTAAATTTTCTGATATCTATACTTTTTAGTTGTAAGTTTAAGGTAAATTTCCTAACCTATATAATACCGTCCAAAACGTATATTTAAATAAATTATAGTCAAACTTTCCTAATTCGAATCTTCGAGGGACCTAAGAAAAAATTCGAATTACAGAAATTTCGAATTATGGGATAAAAAAGAAATTTCTCCAGAAGAGTAAAAATGATCATTCATATGTAATTACAGTAAAATATTTATTATAGATATGAACATTGCATTAATAACAAATTTCAAAAAATATAAAATTGGTATGTAAAACAAAAACAATAAAATAAATCACATCAAAAATAATGAAATAAATTTAAGTACTACATTTACATATGTAATGTACATACAATACGAATAAAATTATTGAAAATAATAATAAGCAATTGGAACTTGTTTATTTTGTTTTGAATTTTTTTTTAGGAATGATTCTATGGTGTATTTGGATCCAAAAACAGATCTTGAAACTTTTTCTTTATAGTTTGTATATGATTTTCCAAATTATAATATTATAAAATGTATTTGAATTGGAGTTGCGTTTTATATTTTAAAACTATGTATAAAAAATATTTCTTATGATTGTATTTATGTACAAAAATTTGAAATTTTTAAATTTCAAAATATGTATGTAGGTACCTACCTACGTATACGTGAAAAATAACCGCTATACACACTTTGACAATTGTAAATAAACCAGTAAAATAAATCATCAAACATATTTGATATTATTGACCAGCAAACCATTTTTGGCAATAAAAGTACATTTTGCTATATTCTTTCGAATAAAAATTCGATTTATAGAAATTCAATTATGCCAAAGAAATGTCTTCGATTTATAGATAAATTCGAATTATAGAGTTTATGTTGTATGAAAATTGCAAGAAACGCAAAGGGTCGTAGATTTTGTTCGAATTAAAGAAATTTCGAATTACAGAGTGTTCGAATTACGGAAGGTTAAATACGTATATGCTTTACGTATATACGGTAATTTTCTATGCTTAATTTTTTCACTTTTCGCCTCGTTTCGACATATTTATCTGCCAAAAATTGATTTACAAGAAATTTCTATGTCAGAGAACATTTTGTAGCCTAATTTTCTCACATTTCGTCTCGTTTCGACATATTTATCTGTCAAAATTTATATCGTTTCGACATATTTATCTGTCAAGTTGTCTGTTGTAAATAAACAAGAAATTTTTTTTTTAATTTTCAACTTTTTATTACTTTAAAAGATTTAAAATTTAATCTTCATTATGTTCCTTCAATCCATTTCGACAGTTTTTCAAAACTCTTGTTAATTCTTTCAAAAAGTTTTACAAAATTTTCGATATTTTTATTTTTCATT
This sequence comes from Poecilobothrus nobilitatus, assembly GCA_947095535.1. NCBI lineage: Eukaryota > Metazoa > Arthropoda > Insecta > Diptera > Dolichopodidae > Poecilobothrus > Poecilobothrus nobilitatus. The sequence goes on from OX352774.1 coordinate 197,290,451, forward strand.
ACATTATTATTTTAACCCTGTAATACCAATTGGTAATTCATAAGCCCACAAAAAAAAATAGTTAAACTTTACAATAATGAAATTAAAGAAAAATAAAAAAAAACTAACCTTAAGATCATTATCATTTCCATCATTTCCATCACCATTTGGATTTGCTGCTAATCTTTGTTCATCTTCTTTTTGTTCATCAGATCCTGTATTATCTTTTGTTTTATTTTCCTTTAACTTTTCATTTTGTTTTTTGAAAATTGCTGTGAAAGTAGGCAGTCTTTTTGATTTGCTATTCGATTTAATTACAGATGCACTTTCAGTGTCACTGCTAAATTTTAGTAAGGTTAAAAATAATGGATTTTTTTTTTTGTTTTTGGTTTTAGGTGAAAATTTTCTTTTTTTTTTTTTCTTTTTTTTAATGAAGCAAAAATTTAATCAAGAAAAAAGCTTTAAAAAGTAAACATGTTTTTTTTTTTATATTTATTTTCTGTTTTTTTACGAAAAATGTTTTATTGTGCAAAATTCTTTAATTAGATTTTATTTTTATTTGAAATAAAAAAAAAAAAAAGTAATAATTTAAGATATAGAAAACTATAGATAGAGTAAGAAAAAGTTCATTTTAGGTACACTGCAATTATTATATGTGACATTTAAAAGTAAGTTCTGATAAAAATGTGGTTGATATAGGCGTGAAGCAGCTATTAGTAATATTTGAAACTTTAGAAATAGATTTAAAATACTTATTGTTGCAAATATTAAAAAATATCAATTATGAAAATATTCCATATTATATTAGTTTTAATGATTTTTATGGCACCAAATGATCTTGAGATTGAATCAAATTCTTGAAACAAAAAAAAAATATTTTTAATTATCTCGATTCGATATTCTTCATTAATTCGAAAAGAAATTTCGCAGAATACCGAACTGATCGCAATGTTTTCTAAACTATTAATTAAAGCGAATAAATCAAAAATAAATTTTGAATATAGTTTTATTTTATATAGGAACTTTTATTTTAGGCTATTTTGAAAATTTCCAGCATAAAACAGGAATACCTTCAATAATAAGTTCAGTAACATCAAAGAATTTCTGCCAACGTTTTAAAAATTAATTTATGAGATACATAAGCCACATAATCCATAACTATAATAATCATTAGCTAGTCATTAGGTTATAAAATTTTAATTTTGATATCCTATGATTTTGTACGTTTGCATAACATTCCATATAACTCTATAAAAGTCATCATAACAATCATTCATTGTCATTTAAAAAATATTCGTCACATCATTATTCTATGAAAGAAAGAGCGTACAAATCATATATGTACATATTATGTAATTGTATTTGTATATCACCATTAGCAGTATGACATTTCTCAAATGATTTGTTATCTACGACTATTAATGTTAGGTTGATTAGAGTTATAATTTTGTACATCATATATTATAATCATATCAAAAGCTTATCAAATATTATAACTAATGTAATGACTATTATAGTTAGAAGTATAACGATATTTTTACAATTTAAAGACAGACCTTATTGTGTTAATTTTGACATATAAAATTAACACAATATGGGTCTGGCTTTAAACTGTAAAAGTGTAAATATTCTGCATGAAAATTTGAATTTTTTAAATAAAAAAGTAATAAGATTCCAACAAATTTTATTTTGAATAAAATTGGCAACAAATAATTGTATAATTCGACCACAATATCTGAACTAACTCATAATGCAAACTGATAAAATAGTAAAGAAATAAAGAATATGAAAATTATATGGTATGTATGTTATGTATTTGTATAAATTTAAAGATATATACGTATTTTGAAAAAAACTTTTTAGTTATATTATACTTTTAAAAATAACACTCGAGAAACTAAAAAAGAAATTTTTTTTTTTTTTCATATCATATTCCTAAATAAATTATTATTTGACTAAATTACAAAAATATGATAAAATTTTCAATACAAAAACCAAAACTAATGTTAAAAAAAGGAAAGAAATAAACCATAGACCATAATTTAATTTTATTTTTATTCATCCCATCAAAAAGCACACAAAATTTTTAATTTTTAATTTTTATTTCGTTTTTTTTTTTTTTTTTTTTTATATACCTATGTATATAAAAAATAAATAAATATTATACATAACAAAAAAAAAAATATTAAATAAAATAAATACAAAATTTTAAAAATAATACAAAAAATTTAAATTTAAAAAAAAAAACAAAATAATACAATATGTTCATGCCAATTCAAAATATTCATCTTCTATGAAATTTAATAAAAATAATGTCACGCATACCTCTGAAAGCATATAAAAAAAAAAAAGGAAAAAGAAATGGAAAAAGAAAAAAAAACATTCAAAAGATAGAAAAAACTTTTTTTTTTGCAAAAATTTCAATTGAAAAATAAAACAAAATTTGTACCTAAATAAAATTAAAGTTGGTTTAATGAGACACAAAAAATTTTTTCATGGAAAATTTTTTTTATATGCATATATACCTATAGTGTAAAATTGATATTTATTAGTTCCATTATATAAATTATGCTATTCTAGAATTTTATCCAAAAAATAATAATAATAAAAGAAATAATTAATCATTTAATACTCTTAAATCTCGATTTACGTTGTTAATTAAAATCGAACACAAAAAAAAAAAAATGAGAAAAACGACGCATAAAATGCAAAACAAAAATGCATGAAAATGCGCGAAAAAAAGTGTTTAATATATCTTTTTAAAAATGTTAGTTAGTTCTAAAATAAAAGAGACTATTTATAACGCAAATCGAAGTATACATATACATATATTTAATATATTGAACCGTATTGGTGTGGCGTATTGAACCGCAACTTTAATGGCAAAATGTCAAAATTTATTAAAAATTTATAAAATATGAAAATTTTAAATATGTAATCAATTTTTGTTCTTGATTCAAGCGCAAGCATTAAGAAATTCGATTCTGCTTCTAATTCAAGATCAATATCCCGTTAAAAATTAAAACGTCATCCGTAAAAGTTTTAGTTTTACTAAGTCGGTAATAAATTAAATTGATTTTCACTATTTTAATGGATTTGTAAAACAAAGCTCATTTTGAATCAATGTTTAATGAATTTTTACATATATGTGATACCGAAGTCGAATCGGCGGTAAGCTAAAATTGCATATATCTAAAATCATTTAAGATTGATATCTTTGTTAATAAATTAAACGTCATTCGTAAAGTTTTTAATTTTACTAAGAGAAGTTAAGTGGGATGGTTCATTAAAATAGGATGTAAAAAATAAAGCTAATTTAGCGGCTGAAATTGTATCCTATGAGCAAATCTGAGTATGTTTATTATTTACAGAATATTATAAAATTTAAAAATATTATCACTCTTTTGTGCATAATTTCGAAATAAGTAACAAAAATCTTAAAAAAATATAATTCATAAATTACGTTTACATTGTTTGAAGTATAACGGTTCATTCTTATCTCTTTAAAAAATTACATTTAAATTGTTTGAAGTATAACGGTTTATCCTGACCTCTTTAAAAAAAAATTCCATACGAAATAAAATTTAAGATCTCATTAAACAAACTTTTTAAATAATTTTAATAAATTTTAAAATTAATTTTAAGTTTTGCTATAAAACAATAATATTATAAATATAATGAAAAATGTATTATTTATCCGTAACCAGAATTTAAATGAAATTCTAACAAAAAATAATGTACGTAATAAAATATGTAATACAGGAAAATTCTTCTTTTTTTTTTTTTATATATTAATAAAATAATTTATTAGTTAAGTTATAAAAATAAAATTTTTAGTTGATTTTATACTATAAATGAGAATATGAAAATTTCTTAATCCAATTTTTGTTTATATACATACAAACAAACAAAATGTTTATTATTAAATACATATTATGTATGAAATATACATATATTATAATATGTGTAAAGATTAAAAGCGAAACTCTAAAACTGTTTTGTCAGCATTTAAAATTATTGAATTAAAATTTTCAGTAAATTAGTAATGTATGTATACTTACATACGTGTATATATATGTATTTTTGGTATGGCGACTAATTTTTTTTTTATCTTTAAAAATATAAGAATTATAAACAAAAAAATTTTATTTTTCAATAATATTAAAAAATATTTTAAGCTTAAAATTATAAATTAATTAGTTACAATACGAATACATAGTAATATCTCGATTTATATTTCATTAAAATTAAATATTGTATATAATAACATCTTTATCGCCAAAACCAAACTGTACATTATGTTATATATTAAAGGGCTTATCGTAAAGTTTTGTTTTGAAGGAGATAGTTTTGGTTGGTTAAAGTTCAACACTACCCATAGGAACCTTCAACAATTCTTTTGAATTTCTTTTGATGTTTTCCACCATTCCTCGTTAAAAAAAAAAAAAATTTGTAGCTTTCTATTTGTTTTTTTTTTTTCTAAATTAAATTGACTTTAGTTTCGAATATAGATCTCATAAGCAGAATTTGTTTGTTTTTTTCTACTTTCCACTCCTATAAGAAGGCATAATCTTTGTTCACCAGTACTTAGCTCAGTCAGAATAGTATACTCTACATATATTTTGTCGGCATTTGATTTGGTCAATAACTGAAACCAGATATGTAATTTTCTTTTAACTTAAACTAAAACAATATTTCATTTATATACAAAAATAAATCAATTTGTTACTATGATTTTTTTTCTCATTGTAAGTCGTGACACGCCACCGTGCGCCTCTTTGGATACATTTTTTTTTTAATTGAAAAGTCATTTAAAATCGGCTCTTTAAAATTGGAAAACAACAAACGAAGCGTAACGTTAAATTTTCTTTTAAATTCAATTCAAATATTCAAATATTCGGATTCCTAACGGAAAAAATATTCTTTTTTAGAACAATCGTCATAATCGAATAAATTGAGACATTACTGTATATCGATTACTTTGTTTTTTTATTTTCTTTTTTTTTTTTTGATAGCATGCTGATAATTTTAGTGACTTAAAGTATTTTTTAAATTAATAGAAAATATACGTTTTGTATGGTTTTTTTTTTTTTTTAAACTAAATTTTTATTAAAAAAAAAAAAAAACAAAAAACAATAAATTTTAATAATCCATTCATAAATACAATACAATTTTGTTTGTTTTTTTTTTTTTTTCATTTTGGTTATCTTTTTTATCTCTAATTTTCGTAAATAACTAAAAAATACATTTTTGTTTTTTTTTTCCTAAAACAATTTATATTTTAATATTTCGATATAATGTAAAGTGTTTCGATTTTCTTAATACTAAATTTGTTTTTATTTTTTTTTTTTATTTTATTTAAGCGTGAATTTTATTTGATAAATTGTTTTATATTTAATTGATGACAAATTTTATTACAAAAAAAACAATAGATATACCTTCATTTATTATATTAATTATGTATGTAATTTAATATTTGATTTTATTTTCTTATCAAAATTGCAACACAATTTAAAAATAATCAAAAATAAAATATAAAAAATTTAAAAATGTTTTAAAAATGGTTTATAAATATCTTTAATATCATTTATATTTAATATATTTTATATTTAATATATTTTATATTTAATAACATTTTATTTGATTCTGATGGTTTCATATATAAAAAAAAAAATGTCAGTTTCCAAATATGTACATATGTACATATTTAATTCCTATACTAAAAGTTAAATTTTATTCTCTTTAATTACATATGTTTAAATTAACCCTAGACAATCATCGGTTATTATTTTTAAGTTAATAATCTTTTATATTTTTAATTGTTTTTTTTTAAGAAATATATTCTTTAACATATTTTTAATACTTTGCAATTCTTAATACGTAAAATGCATTTTATTATATTTTGTATACGGTGTTTTTTAAATTTCTTTTTTGTTACTGAGTAAATTTTATGCTGCACTACAGGGTTAAAATTAATAGACATTTTAATTGTTTAAAAATTTTAACTTATAACTTATGATTTTTAAGACTTTATTATTTTTTTTAAGGTTTTTTTTGTACATAAATAGTGTGTTTTTTCCTAATACACTTTCTTATTTTTAAAAATAATCAAATATTTCTTTCAAAATCAGTGAGCCATCCTTTTTTGAGTAATATGTACTCAAAGTTATATATACTAAACTTAGTACATTTCATAAAATGTCTATTTTTTTTGAAAGTTTTTAAAAGCGTATTTCAAAAAAAAAAAAAAAATGTAACAGAATTAGAAATCTTGTTTAGTACCTGTACCTACACATTAAAATACAAGATTTTCAAGTGAAAAAGTGATTTTAGGAGCTCTGTGATGCCACAGACAGAATAATAATTATTAATATTTGTAGGGGTTATGTAATGCTCGGTATTTCTACATACGTTAAATATAAATACATATAACTGTAAATATTTGTTTTCGACTAAATATTAAGTGACAATGCGAAGAAGAACAATTTGACGTAAGAACGTATAGTAAAAATAAAGAAAGATTGTTTATTGTCTATTATATGAGAAATTTTATACTTTACAGTTTTTTTTTTATAGAAGTCAATTATATCGAATAACGTTCAATTGGATCTAATATAGTAATATGTAATAAAAAAGTATATTTACTGCAGAAATGGGTCTATTTCTAAATTATTTTTAAGATACAATGAAACTAAAATTAGTTATGATAAGAAATGCTGTGTCACTGCTGTTATTAGTTTAATATAAAAAAGTTTTTCTTAATTTACCGCGGACAAATGGAAATTATTATTATGTATATTCCGCAATTATTACCTAAATTTGACACATTTACCTGAAAATTTTGAAATTTTTAAAAATTTCATAAATATGATTATTTTTCTTAGGGTTTTGCCTTTTGCTTTAATTTTAACCTAAAATAGTTGCAGGTTAAATATTCTAACGTTTATATATTATGTTCTATGAATATATTTATATATTATGTAAATATGTATGGTAATTTTAAATAAAATAATACAAAAAATAAAAAGAATTATACTGATTGCTGATTTTTTTATATATAAAACCAAACCATTTCACTAAATTATACTTTTTTCTGTCTGAATTCTTTTGATAATTTTTTAATTAAAAAAAAAAATTTAAGAATTTATGAAAATTTTTTAAATAATATAAAATTAATAATAACAAATTATTAATAATTAATATTAAAAAAAAAAAAATAATAAAAATTTATGAAATGAAATAAAATAATAAAATATTTTTTTTTTTTTTAATTTTCTTGTTTTTTTTTTTTTCGTTTTTATTTGTACCTAAATTAATGTGATGTTTAATATGTGATGCATTTATATTTCCCTGTGATTATTTGTAATTTTTAATACCTAAGTGTCTTTATCGAAAAAAAATAAATAAAAAAATTACTCACAGGACACAAGGATTATGAAAACGACAATAAATAATTTCAATGAATTAAAAACTTTAATAACGTACATGTTTATTAAATTTAATTTAATTTTTATTCGAGTCTCGAAAATTATATATATTTTTTTTTTGTTTTAATATTTAATAAGTGCTTCATTTTTAATACTTAAATAAATGAATTAATTTTTTAATACTTAATTAAATTAAAATTATTTTGTCGTTCTTATGTTGTTAAAATTGTTCTTATCATTTATTGTGTTTCGTGAGTAATTTTTTATTTTAAAAATTTTTATAAAAATCATTTAGATATTTTAAAATTAAATTATATGAACTCAAATAAAAAGAACTCAAATTAAAATAAATTTCCCGATAATTAATGTAAGACACTATTTATTAAATTAAAGCTAAGATATGTACATAAATTTATTTTGAAAAGTATACTACAGAACAGAAATATACAATATGTTGCTTATACTTTCATTTTTAACTGTTAATAACAGTTAGAATGACATTTAAGCAAAATATAATATAATTAATATATTCCAAAAAGAATATAATTTATTCGTAATTTGATTCCAAATAAAAGAATCTATGATATGTAATATTGGAAAAAAATTGTTAATTTAAAAACATTTACATACATTTATAATATTATATTTCTGTTTAGCAATATAACAAAACAATTTTATTTAAATTAAGATAAAATTAGATTTATTCCCTATTAAAAGTTATATAACATTATATAATGGTTTTTCTAAACATTTATTATATTTTTATACTCTATAAAAACGTTATACAAAGTTTTTTTGTTTGTTCAAAATTTTTGACTCAACAAATTTAACACATAATAATATATTCGAAATAAAATGTTATGCCATATTACCACAGATTTAATGATACGTCATATTCTTATATTGGATAACGGTTTTTTTTTTGTTTTTTTTTTTAGTTTTGTTTACTACAATTTAAATTTGTTTTTTTTTGTTTTTTTTTTTATGATTAGAAAATTTACGTAAAAACATTATGTAAAAACAAACTTAATAACATAATCATAATACATAATATTGACTTAAAAATAAAAATACATTATATAAAAATATAATTTTTACATAAATACTTGATTTCATACTGTTAAAACATTACAAAAAAAAAAAAAAAAAAACATAAGATACTAAAGATACTAAAACAATGCAAAACATAAAAATATAAAATCATAATAATCCTAACAAAAATAAAATATTAAAATAAATTAAAAAAAAAAATAAAATACAAGTATCTGATAAATTTTCTTTTGAAATTTCAAGGCACTTTTTACAAGAAGCGCACAAAAACAAAAAAAAAAATAACAATGATTTTTTTTTTTTTTTGATTACTAAAACAAATGCATTAAAATAATGTTCGAATATAAAATAAAAAAAAAAAAAAAATTATATTTCGGTTTCATGTAATTTTGGATCAATTGTTTCCACTTTTATATCTTTACTAATATTGCTATCATCTATAATATTATTATCAATTTTTTTTGTTAAAGGTTTTGCAGGTACTGGAGGTGGTGTACGTACATTTGATAATATACGAGCTTGTTTTCCTAATAATTCTCTTTGATCTTTTGGTATCCATTTTGATAATCTAGATTCAGGATCAGTTGAAGGAGTATTATTGATGACACCACCTCCACCTCCACCTCCACCAGGTATACCTAATTCATTACCACGTGTCAATAAATCAACTTTACTATCACGTTTTGTATTTAAATTACTATTATCATTATTAATAATATTTTGACCACTTTTAATAACATCCGGTTGCTGTTGTTGTTGTTTATTATTATATTTATCAGATACAATAATTTCACCATCTGATTTATTTTTATTTTTTAATCGATTATTTAATTCATTTAATAAAATATCATTATTTTTAATATTAATTTCATTTGAATTGTTACTATCTAATGTTTTGGCATCAATTAATTCAGCATCATCTTTAGGATTATATGATGGCATTGATGCTCTTGATATACCAACAGCTTCAGCATATGATGGTGTACGTTTTTGTGATTTTTTATAATTATGTGTACGTCTTATTTGTGGTGATGGAAGTCTTTTACCTTTTGATGATAATGATGATGATGATCTTTTACCATCTTTTTCAATTGGAACTGTTGTTGTATTGTAAACAGCATCATTATCATTATCGAAAAAATCATTATTAGTTGTTAAAGTATATTTTATATTATCATTATTTTTTTTATTAAATATACCACAACATATTGATGATTTTGTTTTTTGTTGATCCCGATGATGTTGTTGTTGTTGTTGTTGTTGATCATCTTCACCAGAATTATTTTCAATTTGAATAATATGTCCTTGAGATGTTAATAGAGGATCTCCACCATTACCACCACCAACACCACTATTTAAATTCTTATTAGAATTCTTATCACCATTTTTAGTATAATGAAATTCATCAGGACTGCATTAAATTTATTTGAATTTATTTTAATTTTTTTTTTTTTTTTTTTTGAATATTTACAAAAATGATTTCATTTTTTTTTTTTTTTTTTATGAAAAAAGATATTTTTTTTTTTGTATTTTTTTAATGTGTTTTTTTATTAAATTTTATGTTTTGGTAGCAAATTTTGTATTTTGCATTTCGTTGCGAAGAAAAATGTTTTAAATTAAAAAAAAATAAATAAAAAAAAAAAAAAGAAAGATTTTAAATTAAAAAAAAATATTTTTTTATGATGAAATAAAATTATTAAACGAAGGATAATAGATATACAAAAATTTTTAAATAATTTTTAATGATAATAAATTTTAATGTAATGACAAATATTATAATAATGTTGAATGGATAAAAAAAATGTATTTGACAAAACATTTTGACATAATTATAAGCTTCAAAATTATTTATTTCAAATTTATATATGTATTTACAAATCAACTAACAGGAACTATATAAGGATTCTAAGGAAGTGTTATTAAAGGACCTAATCTAAATTAATTAATATTAAAAAACAAATACATGCTTGGGGCATATTAAATACATTTTAAATAAAAAAAACATATGCTGTCTCTATTTTTTTTTTTTTTGTAAACTGCCTAATACTGTTGGATAATTTTAATGTTTTTTTTTTTTTTATTTATTCAATTAAAATAATTTAAAAATTTTTTTTTTTTATTGCAGTGTACAGTTTTGATACTTTAGGATTTTTTGATTTGATAATAAAAATAATAATACTGTCTATTTAATAATAATATTAACTTTAATTTAATAAAAAAAAAAAAAAACAAAAAATTTATATACACAATAGTAACTTAAGTCAAACGAAAAAATTTCATTTTACTGTGATGAATTTACAGTTAAAAGATGTTGTCACTAGAATGAACTAAATTTGGTTTCAAGTTAACTAAAGAACATCGTAATGTCACATAAATCATTTTTAACTTAATTTCAATTAAATGATTCAATTTGTTGATTTTTCATATCAAAAATATTTTAATTACATAATTTATAAATTGCTTGCTTACAAACAACTTTTAAAATTCGGTTGAAGAAGAACAACGTCAAATTTAAATTTAAAACGTTAACAAAGAAAATGCAGTTAACTTTCAAAATATACCACTTTAAAAAAAATCAAGAAAATTTTTACGCGTTATATATATCGATTATTTAAATTAAATCGAATTTCATTGAAACTCAATTGAAAATTGATTCTTGAGGCAGCATCTAAAGTTCGAAAAAAATATTTGTTAAAACATTTTTAATAGTTATATCCTTCTTATTATGTGCATTATATATAATTTCAAATCGAACATTTTAAGAAAAAAAAAAAAAAAGAAAGAATGAAGTGTTTCTGAAATCTTATAAACATTTCGTTCCCTGCTGACTTTTTATACGTGAAGTTAATCGGAAAATGCCGATTTTTACAGATGTAGAGAACTCTTCATACAAATCTACTTGCCAGTCTATTGTCTATACAGTATAAAATATTTTATCGTAATTTACATTTATTTTTATAATTCTCTTCGTTTAACCTAAGTTACTCATTTTTTTTTTTTTTTTTTTTTTTTAATTCATTTATTTGAAAAACTCACTCCATAAAAAAAACTACTAAATTTTTTTTTAAATAAAAAAACTAAATTAAATACTAAATTAAATCAAAAATAAATTGACAAGAAAAAAAAAAAAAAAAAAACCAAATTACACATTAAAGATGCGTGACAATCAACTTCCCAATTACTAATAAACAACATAACTATTTCTAATAAAAAAAAAAAAAAAATTTTAATTTTACTCCATAACTAAAAAAAAACAATAAACCCATACTTCAAAAATACACTTAGAAAAAAAAATAATAAAAATAAATAAATATAATATTTTAACACGGATAATTTTATAACAAAAATAAATTATAAATTTTTAACTATAGTAAAGGTTGTTTACATTACAGAATTAATTTGTTTTTGTTTTTTTTTTTTTTTTTTTTTTTTTTGGTTTTTGAAACATGTAATTATGAGTTCAGTGCTTTACGAAAATTTTTTTATTTTTTTTTGTTTTGTTAAATGATGAAATTTTAACATTAATTTGTACTTACGTTTCACTTGTTGGAGATTTTGGAGATTTTGCTGAAATTAAAAAAAAAAAAAATATACATATTATTAAATTTTAACTTATTTCCTATTTAAAAATTAATTAATTATTACAATAAATAGTAGATTAAAAAAAAAAAAAAAAATCAAAAAAAAAAATTTACTCATCCCCCGATTTACACGTTACTTAAATTTATACGATTTGTCTTTAAAACGATTTTTAAATATTACATTTATAATTTTTAATTTTATTGAAATTATTCTCCTATTTTTTTATGCATATGTTTATTCCGTTTTATTTTGTAAATTTCCAATTTACATCATATTTATTCCTGAAACATATACACAATGATATTAGATATATCGCGTAAATCGAGAGATAAGTTTTATACGTTTTTAAACCCACCCCAGAAACAAATAAAAAAAAAATTACTAATGAATTAATTAATTTCATGCAGAAAAAAAAAAAAAAAAACAAATGTTTATTTAAATAAATTAAATTGTTTAGATAAAAATGAAAAACCAAAAAAAATTTTTTCCTTATTAATAAAAAAGAAATTGTTTTTTTTTTTTATTTATTTATTTATATTTAACACAATTATTATTCTTTTTTTATTACAAATTATTTATTTTCATTTTTTTTTTTTTTTTTTATTATTATAACACTTTCTTATTCAATAAAATTATTTTATTTTAATTAATTAATTATTTAATTAAAAAAAAAAAAAAACGTCTTAACAATAAATTTTGGCAGTAACGGCTGTTACATTTTATTTGTGCTACATATAATTGGCGTTTATTTAAAAAAAAAAAAAAAAAGAAAAAAAAAAATGTTTACAACTTAAATTTGAATTTTTTTTAATTTTTTTTTTTTTTGTGATTTTTTTACTCACTACTTTTAAAATTAATGTTTTCTTTTGAATTATGTATTTTTTTTTTTTTTTTTTTCATTTAAACAGAAAGAAAAGAAATGTGTAAAAAATGAAAGGTTGTTAAATTCAATATTAAATTAATATAATATTTTCCGTAATGTTTAAAATACCAGTTAAAAAAAAAAAAAATTAATAATTTATGAAATTAAAATTTAAAATGTAAAATTTAAAAAAAAAAAAACTCTATTAATTATAATTCAACGGGTATTTCTTTACATTTATTGTAAACAGTTTTTATGCTATGGAAATACTTTTTTATTCTATGTGTACTACAAAAAAAAAAAAAAAAATGTCTACAATAATGGACAACCATACAAAAATGTTAATATAATTCACATAAATTAAATATACAGATAAATATTCGAAATTTTTTATAGCATTTAAATATTAATAAAAAAAAACAAAATTTTAATACCAAATTTAAAACAAACATTATTTAGAAATTATTTTTTGTTCGTCCCAGCGAACATAAATAGTCAAAGGGTTAAAAAAAAATATTAATTTTTCGATTAAATTTTAAAAATTTTTTAATTTTTTTTTTAATTTAAATATTGTTTAGAGATATTTTCAACGTACTAAATACCGTAATAAAAATAATTAATAACAAAATTAATTATACATAAAAACCCCGATTTACATCGATCCGAATTCCGAGTGTACGTCATTTCTCATTTAAGTTGTAAAATCTTAAATGTTTAAATTGATTCGATTATTCGAATTAATGACACTTATATTAATTAATATCCTTATTTTAAGAAAAGAAAAATATATTTCATTACATGACTTTTAATGTTAACATGACTTTTAATTTGACAATATGTATGTTTTCTACAGTTAAATTATAAAAAATCGTCACTTTCGTCACTTTTTTTTTTTTTTTCAAATTTAATTTAAAGCTACTTTAAGCGGTTGTTCTTTTGTGCTTCCTACTATAAAAAAAAAAGTTCGTAAGGGCAATTTTGTTTGGGGTAACTTAAAAAAAGTTTTCCGAATAAAAAAACAATATCTTTGAAGAATATTTGTTAAATTCGAAGAATTATTTAAAATTTACAAGAACGATGATGTAAAAACAATAATTAATATAATTTTTAAAAAAAAACAAAAAAACAAAAAATGATTCATTTTTGATTTTTTCAATAAATTTCATGACAGAAATGAATAAAATATTAAATTGAAGTGTTATTCTTATTAAGAATAAATTTATACAATAATTACGGATTTACTATTTAATTTAATTATTATTAACTTCTTTGCTTTCTGTTTATTAACAAACATTAATAATGTATTTAATTTTATTTTTATTCGATTAATAAAATATATTTTAAAAAATGAGATTTTTTTTTGTATTATTATGATAAAACAAAATTTATTGAATTTTCTAAACGTTTGACTAAAAAACATTAATGAATATTTATATAATATTATTCGTATATATATATATATATATATATATATATTTATAATTATTTATTTAAATTTAAATTTAAATATATATATATTTTATTTTTATTTCAAATTTTACGCTAATATTTAAAGCAAATACAATCAAAGTCTGTTAAAGTGAACAAAATATAAAACAAAAAATGTTGTTCACTTTATTTGAATATTTAAAAAAAATTTTTTATTAATGATTATTTTTTTTTTTTTTTTTTGTATTATATGATATTAAAGTCATAATTGATCTTAAAATCAATTAATAAATTATTAAATGTATTCTAACCAAATACATTTTTTTATGGAGGAACACTTTAAAATTCAATATTTTATTACTGAATATCAATTTAAAAAAATATAACAGATTGTGTTCATTATCAGTAACGAGTGTTCATTTAATCAGACTTTGACTGTACTAAGATATATTATATATATATATATATATGTATTGTACAATAAACGAAGAAAATACGAAAAAAAAAAAATATTAATATTTTTATATATATATATATAGTAAAAATGGTAGGTAGTCCCAGATAATATAAAATATTTATTTGGTTTTGTAAATTTTTTCTAAAATATTCGAATTTTTTCTTTTTAAATTTATCTTTAATACTGGTATATTTATTTTTTTTTTTTTTTTTACTTTAAATTTTATTTTAAATAAAGGACGGTTTTATTCGGATATTTTTTTGTAAATAGTATTACAATATTCCAGTATTACTTAGTTCTGAGATTTTTACCATACAAAAAACGAAAAAAAAAAAAAAAAGAAAAAAATTAATTTAAAATTATAAAAAATAAAAAACAAAAAGTCGTGTTTTGGAGTTCTGAATTTTAAAAAGAAACTATTTTTTAAAATTTTCCACAAGGAAAGAAAAAAAAAAATTAGGAACTGTTACTCCGGATCAAAATTTCACCTACCTGTGAATTGTGTATGTATATATATTATTATGTCTGTATATCAACTTCTGACACATATTTTAAAGTAATATTTTAAAGCACCTTTTATCACTTTTGTAAGGAAATTTATAAATTTGATTGTCAGCTTATGACCTCCATATAATAACAATTTTTATACAAAAGTAAAAAAATAAAAAAAACAAAAAGGATATGTTATTTAAAACAAGTGTTGAAAAATAAGTATCTAAAGATGCGATGATAAAAATTAGAAAAAAAAAACTTAAACTCTTCGTATCATTCGAATAGAAATCGTTAATTTAAATATTTTTTTTAGATTCAGAACATTGAAAAAACATAACTCCATTATAACTCTATAAGTTAAATTAAAGAAAAAAAAATTGTAAATCTTTGAAATTAATTCTATATTTTAATAACTAGATGATATCGAAACTCCAATCTGAGAGTTAAAATGAAAATTTCAAAAAAAAAAAAAAAAAAAAAGGAAATTTTAAAAATTTTCGTTACTAAATATACCAAAATCCTTGGTAAAACTATTTGTTTGTTTCTTTTTTTTTTTTGTTTTTGTTTTTATATTGTACAAAAAATGAAAAGAATTAATTTTTCTTTTATCTATTAAGTTGTTAATAAATTTTTCTTTTAAAATTTTTTATTATTTTGTTTTGTTTTTAATTAAAATTCAAACTGATGTATTTGTATTAGATTTTATATCTTTTTTTCCATTCTGATGTTGTTGTCCATTTGTTGATTTTTTTATATCAGTTTTTTTTTGTGATTCTAATTTATCGGTAACTGGTGGTGTTACTTCTTCAGATTGTTGATTTGGATTTTGATCAACACCATCATCACCATATTCTTCTTTAGCATCCAATTCATCATTATGTTGTATTTGTGCTTCTGAATCCGGACTAATATCAGTGTCTAATGAGGCTCCTGTAAAAACAACAACAATACAAGAACTAACTTTTCATGCGCAACAAAATTTTGATAAATTTTTATACATTTTGCTTTTTTTTTTATATCACTTTTTTTTTTTTTTTTTTGATTTAAATTTTTTTAACAAATTTCCAAAAATCAAAAAAAAAATATTAATTAAAAATAAAAAAAAAAAAATCTAATTACAGAATAGATAAAAAAAAAAAAATAATAATATTACAGACAAGATTTTTCACTTTTAGTATACAAGAGAAAAAAAAAAAAAAAAAGAAATTTATTAACAGAGAAAAAATTATTTAAGAGAAATTTTACGATATTAAGATAATTTTTACGATATGCGATTAATAAGGATTATATATAAAAAAAAAAAAAAAAAAGATTGTTTATTTGTTCTTTCCACCAGGATGTAATCAACAAAAGGGAATGATGGAGAATTAATTAATATAGATTTGTCTACCAAAAAAAAAAAAAAACAAATTCCAAAGATTTTGTCATCTTTGCAAAAATTTCAGTCAGTTGAGAAAAAATACTCTAACAAATAGATTTACCAGAAACAACTATAAAGTTTTACATTTTTCAGAAACAATAATGCTGAAAAAGTGGTCAACTTTGGAAAATTATTTGAATGGCAATTAACAAAGGAATTTTAGTTATAATCATATTTGCATGGCTTTAAAAATGGCTTAAAAATTAACAACAAACCAGTATTTAGGCAAAGGAAAAACAAGACAGAATGTTAGAAAAAATTGCAAAAAAAAATCAAGAAACACTTATTCTTCAATCAAACTTTATGTTAAGTTTAAATGTTTTCGTTTTACTTAAAAAAAAAAAAAAAATATGTACAGGTGCCTGAAAGTTACATGTATCTAAAAATAGCAAATTTTCAAATTGTTAACTTTTAATAGCTCTTAAGCAGAAGATAAAACAAAAAAATTCTCAAAAAAATTTTCCTCTCTCAAAATTTCAAGGCACTATCCAAAAGCTTTGCGAAAAATATACAGGAAGTAAAATCTTATAAAATTTTATTTTCAAATAACGGTAAATGTAAATGCTAAATTTTTAAAATAAAATCTATAATTTTGATATTGTTTTTATAAAGATAAAAAAAAAAAAAGTATTCTATCGTTTGGCATTTTAAGATTGAAAAAATATTAAGAAGAACCTAAAATATACGGACATTCAATAAACCTTGATATAAACATTTGAAAGAAGGACTGTAATGTGATTCCGTTAATGGATGGTATTACATAAAACAGTTGTTCTAAAACATTAACATTTTTTGAGACAGTTATATAGACAGTTATACTAATTCATTTTTCTATCTTAAACGATGTTGTAGTTTTTGTATGGGCAGGCGAACAAACGAACTAATAAGCATTAAATTTTTTGATTTTTTTTTTTTTTTTTTGTGCTAAAAAATGTTGCTAAAAACAAATAATTTTACCGTAACAAAATGCTCATCTATTTTTTTTACTTTAATATCAATTCGCGCATCTATAAGATATTTTATACACTTTTCTTTATACCGTAAATTAATAATTTTTTTTTTTTTTTTTTGTTTTTTATTTAAAAATTTCTTTTTCTTTTTGGATAATTTATAAAAGTTTGTTAGTGTTTGTTACTATTTTATATTAATAATATTGAAATATGATATAAGTTAAATATTTCTTATTAGTAATTAATAATCCAAAAAAAAAAGAAAAATAATAATTAGTTTTAATATATATATATATATACAAATTTTTAATAACTAAAACATTTAATCAGGACAATCAATCAATATTAACAATATATTCATTTAAAACTTTGTAAAAATTAATTGTATAGTAAAATTTCAAACAAAAAAAAAAAATAAAAAAACACTTAGTTAGCTCTTGTTGTTGTCGTTTTTTTTTATTCATCTTTTCTTTTTTTTATTTACTTTTTTCTTTTATAGTTTTGATTTTACTTTAATTATTAATTATATGTTTAATCACTTTTTAATTTAAACAAATTATTAACTTAAACTTTGTATTACACAAAAAATAAACAAAAATTTATAATATTATATGTTTTAATAATAAAAAAAAAAAAAAAAGAAAAATTCAAATGGAAAAAAATAAAATTATGGATTTTTTTTTTTTTCGTTTACTAAATCATAAAAAATTTCAATTTTTTTCTTT
This sequence comes from Poecilobothrus nobilitatus, assembly GCA_947095535.1. Lineage (NCBI taxonomy): Eukaryota > Metazoa > Arthropoda > Insecta > Diptera > Dolichopodidae > Poecilobothrus > Poecilobothrus nobilitatus. The sequence continues at coordinate 197,308,823 of OX352774.1, forward strand.
TTTTTCTTTTTTCAAATTAAAAATAAACACTAATTTCAATCTAAGTATAAGTTTGACCAAAACCGTTCAATAATACTATAGGTAAAAAAATATTATTTTAAGATTTTAAGCCTTGTTATATATGGAAAGGTGATAATAGGTGTAATTATCAATCAAATATATATTCATATAGTATCTATATAGATAATTTATTTTGGTTACAGAATTGAATAAAATGTCTATTGAAAATTTGGATTCAAATCTTCTAAATAAATGTTAAAGATATGCATAACGAACTCATATCATATTACGACTTGTGATACGTATCTCCAAAAAATTTATCATCAAATTAAAGTTCGAATAAAGAATTACATATAGAACTGTTTTTGTTTTATTTTAGCACAAATAAAAACCATTTAGAATTGTTATTTGGATCGTTTTTTGTGTCGAAACAAAAAATCAAATGCTCTATTGCTTGAATTCAAACTCAAAGATATACGTAAATTTTGGTGATATGTAATCATAAATTTAACATGATATATAAGGTATTATATAAACAAAATTAATGAAAAAACTAAACATTATTCTTATAAAAACCAAATTATAACTTAATTTCAATTGCAAATGCAAATTTCCAAATTGAATATTTTATTGATATTGAAAAAATGTTAAAAAAAAAAAAAAATTTTATCAAGAATTCAAAAAATGTTTAAAATTTTATCAAGAAAAAAAAAACATAACTTATCCGGATATTTATATATAAATATTGTAATATCGTAATGACTAAATAACCTGATATTTGTATTAATGACTAATCATTAAATAACCTGTTTATCATTATATTACGTCCAGAAATATTGAATAATTTGCCATAATGTTATGTTTAACACATGCGAAACGTTAATTCTTTGTAGAACGATTAACAGATTCTTTTTTTTTTAATTAATAATTTTTCATAATCTTTTTCTTATATAACTTTTAATTCGAAATCTAACATAATTATTTAATAATTACAATTTTTCTATTACATATGTATATAAATAGGCTTAAAATATCATTAAAAAAAAATATATATATTAAAACAATACTCAAACACCAAAGAAAATTTTCTAAAAATACTTAAGTTTAGATAGTTTTAAAAGAAAAGCAATTTAAAAAAAAAAAAAAAAAAAAAAAACAATAACCAAACAATCCAAAATAAAATTTACACCTATTTTATAATAAATATATTAATTTTCTTATTATTATTTTAATAAAATAAAAAAAAATAATTAAATAAATGAAAAACTTACTGGCAAAACACCATCTTCCAGTTACTCTTGCAAATATAACTAATAAAATAACAAGAAATACTACAGCTAAAACAACAATAATTCCAACAATTGCACCCATTTCTAATCCTTCAGCTGGTGTATCAGCTGAACTAATTCTAACTGTAAAATCAGTACGTCCAACTTCATTAAATGCTGACAAATAATATGTTTTTGTTAAATCTTCAATCATTAACGGTGAAATAACTAATGTTGCATTATATAAATTTGGTCCAACTTGTTGTAATTCTGGTGCTAAAAATCTATCATGTCTATTACGTTCTTCAATAATATTACCATCAATTTTCCATTCAATACGTGGTTTAGGATTTGATTTTACTTGTACATTTATTGTATTTGATTTATCTAATTGTAAACCATAAATATCAACGTCACGTTGTCCAGTTGGTGCATCTAAAAAAAAAAAAAATATATTAATGTATTAATTATTTAATACTTAGACAAAACAAAAAAAAAAAAAAAACATATATATTATATTAATATACAAAAATAATTTTTAAGCAAAATATTAATTAATTTACACATATATATACTTACATCTGACTTGTAATAGTATTGTTGCTTCATTAATTGTTCTTGTTTCTGCATGAACTGATCGACAAACTAATAATTTTCCATCATCTTCAACTTGTATTATACGTTCTAATTCTTGAATACTTGTAGATAATTGACTTTGATGATTTTCTTCTGTTTCGAAACGATGACGTGGATTCATTGAATTAATTGGAGAATATTGTTCTCCATCTTTAAGATACCATTGTATTTGTGCTGGAGGACGTCCATCTCTAACAATACATGCCCAAGTTACTCTACGACCAACTTCAAATCCATTTCGGCTTGGTGCACCTTGTTGTTCAATTTCAGGTTCTAATGGTGGTTCTAAATAAAATTGAAAAAAAAAAAAAAATATTAAAAATATTTACAATTATCATAACAAAATTTTAAATAAAAACTTACTTGCTATTAAGAAATTAAGTACTCCAGAAAATTCATTTGATTCAACACCAGATGAACATGTAACATTTCCATTATATTTTTCTAGAACATTTTTAATTGTAATACCACATTGACCATTTTCCAAACCAGTTCCAAAATATTCTATATTTGGATCTTTGGAAGCAAATTTATTTGAAACAATTGTTGTTTTTTTTTCATCTTGTGAATCTGGTAACTCAAAACGACAAAAATCTAATTGCGATGTATGCTGACAAAGAATTGTAGCTGAATCACCAACAACTGCAATAGCTCTACCATATGCTCTATCTCTGCCACTAATATCTAAAACTATTGGTCCACGTGGAATTTGTTGCTGAAATTGATCTTGGTACTGTTGCTGCTGCTGTTGGTGCTGTTGTTGTAGTTGTGGTTGTGGTTGATATTGAGCATTTGTAAAATCTGAAATAATAAAAACAAAATAAATTTTTAAAATAATTTTAATATTAGCAACTATTTAAGAAATTATTTTTTTTGTTCTAAAAAGCAAGTGATTTTTGATTTTCTGATAATTTTATAAGATCTTAGCTATTTTTAACTGAAACGAATTTTCATTGAAATTTCAAAGGTATTTAAGAAACACAAAAAAAGGAATATTTGAGAGACGGGGGCTAAACTATAGTGATATTCAAAAAATAGATGAATATAACAAACTTAGAACATAATAATGTATTACATAATTTATTGGAGAAACATTGTGTTTTAAATATTTAAGGTTTAAGGTTTTAAGAGATTAAAAAAGCTAAGATTCGAACATAAACCTATATAATAATCTGTAACTACAAAGAAAAAAAAAGATAAAAAAAGAAATCCAAATCATTTAATCAAATCTCTTTGTGGTATAAGTAAATAGAAGAAATAAGAGGAGCACTAAAAATCAAAAAGGAAAACTGTAGTCGAGCAAACCATGGAATTAAAAATCTGGGTAAAGGCAATCTGAGAGGCTTGTGGGCAACTATAATCTAAACTTGCTAAAGTTGCTTATGAGCAAATAGATAAAAATATACTAAAATCATAGGATTCTGTAAAAATAAACTAAGAATTTTAATAGGATTCCTGTCGGAACACTGCCGGCTAAAGGGACTCTTAAATAAAATTCGAATAAAAAATTACTGTACATGCAGATTCTGTCAAGAAAAAGAAGAAACTCCAGGTTACACACTCAAAAACTGCGGAGCTTTACTCCGAGAAAGATATGTGCACCTAGAAGTATATTGCTTTGCCGAATATGATCTGCCAGCAATAAATCCTTTACTTTCTTAGAGACAGTATGGCTGACAGAAGTATTATAAATTGAGGCAAAATCCACAACATGTTATAACAGGGGGAGCACAATAGATCAAAAGATTCTACATCAAAAGGTTGCAGTGTCATTTTTACCTCTTAAATAACAATAATTTAGTATATATACATTTATATACATTTAGTATATATTTAATGACAGTATAAAATGATTTAATTTTAATTCAAGGACATAACATCACCACTAAAAATTTCATTAAAAAAAATAATTAACAAAATAAATAAATTTATTTATTATCACATAAATAGTTAATATCTAACTTAACTTCCTATATATTTTGCATTGTTGCAACTAAATTGTATTGTTAAATAACAATAAAAATATGTGATTACAATATTTAATGCAACAATCTGATTCATTTAATTTTTAATAATAACTATTTAATTTTAAAATATTAATTATTTTCCACCACAACAATTTTTTTTTTTTTTTGTTAATTTTCATCTTGAATTATTTTAAGATACACCTATGAATAATCGATATGATTTTCATGAATTTCTAGGAAATTAAATCTAATAAAATTTTAAAGACAATATAGTCATCTTAATTAGAAAAAAAAAAACAAAACGAAAATTAGTCATTCAATTGAAATTTGTGTAAAAATTTCCAATGTTACATTAATGAATAATAAAAACAGATTTTCTCTGATTATAAATCATGAATTTTAATTATTTATTGAATAATGATTTATTTATATTTAAACTGAATAGTTACAACTAATTAAATATTATCACCCACTCAAAAAAAATATTTTCAGTTAATAGAAGAATCAAGGCGGGAAATGAGATAACTGCATGATAGATTCAGTGAGATTCGAAATGATTATAAGAGATATATGATTATAGCGAAGTTTTGACCAAACTTCTAAACATATAGAATATGATGTTATAAAAGGAGAAAGAAAATGTTACTGTTATCGAAATGTTCAAATCTACAACAGTATTTTATTTACAACAGTAACAACAGTGTTAGTTATCTAAAAAAAAGCACTCATTTATTCAATTTATAGCTGAGTCAAAAAGAAAATTTACATTAGATGGATTTTACAAGTGATAAATTAATTTAAAGCTTATCGAATGAATCCAAACCATTGATTTTCTGAAACAATTATGAAAACTTTTAATGATTTCTTCTTTTACATGAACTAGATAAATTGTTTTTTTGTTTTTCGAAGTAATTTTCAACTAATTTTCAACATAGTCAACCACAGTTAACCATATTTTATGTTTTATTTAATAATATTTTGTTTAAATTAAGGACATTCAGAAAACTTTTATTCAATTTACTTGGCAAAAAAAAAAAAAAAATATTTGTACAAAATTTTTTTTTTCTAAAGAATGTAATGGAAAGAAAAATTTTTATTTTGATTTTGATTGATGCAACTTCCAAAACTTTAAAAACTTTTCCTTTTTTTTTCAAACAACAACAAAAAAAAAATTGTCACATTTTAATGTAAAATCAGAAACTAGTAAAACTTTTTCAAGTTTTTCTAAAATTAAATTTTTGTTTGTTTTTATTTTTAAAAATTTCCAAAACTTAAAATTACTAAGTTAAGAAAATTGAAAAATTTGGGAAAACATTTTAATTTTTCTTTTTGAAATTTTTATTTTTTTTTAATATTTCTAAACAAGACCTAATTTTTTATCTTCATTCCAAATTTCCAGAATATTTCAAAACTTTTATTTAGTAAATTATAAGTTCAAAGAATTTTTTACTTTGATAAACTCATAAGTAAAAATTTTCAGATTTTAAGACTTAGATTTTAAAATTTTAAGGAAAAAAGTTTTTTAGAATTTGGTAAATTTTAAAAATTTTGAACCATTTTTTGCACACACTGCTATGGTGAATTTTTAATGTCTCCAGATTTTTTTTTTTTTGTTACTTTTTTGTTTTTTTTGTAACGCTTTAATTTTGCAGGTCTCTTTTTAAGACTTAAAGCATTAATTCTCAGTGAAATTTATCGAAATACAGGCCCTACATTCACCAGGATTTAAATTATTCTGTACAAAATCATGTACAAAACTACTGAATTGACAATAAAAAGTATTTTTATATTTCATAAACGATACAACCAAAAGATCTATAGGTATAAAATTTTGTTGCGATTTTATATTTTCGTTCTGGAAGAAACATATCTCTTAAAATATTCAAAAAGAACCTATTTCCTCTAAACAAATAGACTTATCTCTTAAAAATGGCAAATTTGAAAAATCGTCCTATAAGATGCTAAGGCCTTAATATCATCTAATTCATCTTATTTAAACACTATACTTAGTTTGTTAAGGAATAAATCATTGAGATGACGAATTTCAATGCATTTAAAATAAGCTATATAAAAAAACAAAAAAAAAAAAACGGAAAAGAAAGTTTGGCAAATAGCAAAGGTTGAAGTTTTAAAAAACAAAAATTGACGTCTATCAAAGCACACATAAGTAACGACCATTTTATGATAAAATTCTCTTCAAAATTTAAAATTTTTAAATTATAAATTTTTATATTAAAAATGTCTTCATTTGTTTTGTTGTCATCTTAAGAAAAAACACTTGCATTTAAGTTAAGTAACTCCCACCCCTCCTCTTCCCTTATAATTTATTTTATTTCTAATCCATCAGTATACTGTCATATATTGAAAATTATTGTTTTTTTTTTTGTTTTTAAGTGAAGGACATACTTAGATTTGTATGTCCTTCACTAAAACTCATTACAAAATCTTTCATAAATACATTTTATAACTATAGGAAATTTTTAACTTTAACACCATTTAAGGATATTAAATAATTTTAAATAAGTATTGTAAAATCATTTACAGTATAGAATTATTCATTTGTCGTTTTCTCGTTTCGTTTTTTTTTTTTTTTTGTGTTTCAATTTTTAAGTGAAACATTTCTAAATTCAATATAAGATTATACTGTTGAATTTCATAAAATCCAAGTATTTTTTAATGTAAAATCCAAAAAATATAGAAGAAAAAAAAAAAATTAAATAAATATTTAAGACCTTGATGAAAATTTTAGAAAAGAAGGAAAAAAAACATAAAAAAAAAAAAAATCAAAAAATAAATAAATCGCCACGTAAAAACAAAACAATTCCTTAAATAGGCAAAAAACAAAAAAGGAAAAAAAAAAGTGTCCAGAAAAGGAAAATTTAACAAAGTCTGAATTGAGAATTGTTAATAAATGGAAATTTATTTATACTCTTAAATCTTTTTCATTTTTTTTTTTTATTTTTTATTTATTTTTTTTTTTTTTTGCAGAAAATGTAAAATGCAATTGACACCCTCAGAAAGAACTGAAGAACTGACTGGAAAGTGTAAAATGATAATGGAAAAAAATAAAAAAGTACCATTCTTTTTTTTTTTTTTTCTTTAAAAAATTCAGTTCGCGCCATGTACTGAACTTTGATATAAGTACATATTTATATAACAATTTATATTTCGTTTTTTTTTTTGTTTTTCGTTTTTTTATTTTTAATAAATAAATTTATGATTATATATGTATGTACATAAATATATATGTATATGAAAACGTTCTTACTTATTGTTAGTTATTATTTATCAAAACAACCAGCCGCCAAACCAAGTCTTTTAATTTTCAACTTGAAAAATCCCTATAATGTTATATAATTAACTATAATAAAAACAATATAACATATATATGGATATATATATATAAGTAGATACTTTATATTTTATTTGTTTATATTGCGTTCAGTACCGCGTACGAAACGTTAACCAATAACAAACAAAATAAAAAAAAAAAAAAAAAAAACGAAATAAAGAAAAACAAAATAAATTTGTTGCCTTAAATTACCACTGGCACTCGGTTACAAATGTTTACGAATGCAATTTAGAATATATGTAAGTACATATATATTCATATATGTATATATATTATAGTTACTTATTACCAATTGTAATTTTTATTTGAATGCAACATCAACAACATTAACATTTCATTCTTTCATTTCAGCTAAAATAATATATATATATATATAATAAAATATATATGTATATACATATATGTATATATATTTTATAAAAACAAGTTCAGTAATTGCAGTATGGTTTGTCAGAAAAGAAAAAAAAAAATTTATTGCTTAAAGGTTCCAAATTATTTATCTGATCTGTAAGCAAATCTAAAGGTGTTCGTATAGACTTGAACATCCAAAAAACATGTAAAAGATTATGAAAAATAACAAGTTAATAATTGGAAATTTAACATGGTTATAAGTTATATATAGAAACTTCAATTATCATCCTAACCTAAGTATATAGTTTAATTTATATATAACAGATATAGTTACATTTCTTTTGAGTTCAGAAATTATCAGATCATCATTAATATTATCATCACCTTAATCAAATTAATAATATTGATAATTAAAATAAAGAGTTTAATTTTCAGTTTTATCATTTTAATATTTTTTTTTTGCACAATAGACAAAGAAAAGATAATAGCATCTTCTAGCATTTCTTCTATATTAAACTTTCTTTATATTTAATGTTTTCTAAACAGTAGATATAAAATTTTAGTAGAATACAGTAGACTTATTGTTCTATATTTCTTTTTAATTCCGTTCCTAATTACTCAATTTAAAATATTCAAAGTAAATAGAAAGTTTCTAGTTTTTCAGGAACGAATTCAACAAATTGCTCATTTTTAAATTTCTAAATGAGGCCTCAGTGACCTAGTGAGTAAGTGCGTATGAAATACGTTGTAAACACCGAGAAAATATGGGTTCGAATCCCACACACATCGTAAGAATTATTCCCCCTTACGACATTTACAGGCACGGCTGAAAAGCAAAAGGCTGTGTAATTTCCTTGTCACATTTACATATATGTGACAGGGAATACACTTAAATAAATAAATAAGTTTCTAAATGTCATAATTTGACTTACAGAAATTTTACTAAGAGTTATATCTCGAAAAATATTCGATAATTACGCATACAATATTCAAAAATTGGAAGTATCAAAGGCAAAAATTAATATCTTTGTTCTTATCATAATACATTCTAAAAAGAGGATTTAATAAATTTTCATTCCCTAGTTCCATAATTACTTTTTCCATAATAGTGAATAGTGACAACATTTTTTTTAGGCTATTCTAAGTTGGATCTTAGGTTGGAAGAATGATGGCCTAACAAACTCATAGTACAATACTGATTATTCCCTTAAAACGAATATTGATATCCTTAAAACGGAAGAAGCGGAACAAAACAAATTTCCAAGCTAACTAAATGGTCAAAATACAATCATCCGAAAAAAGAAAAAAAATCCAGTTATCCTATATAAGTTAGTATGCATTATAACAAACAGACAAAACTATTAAATTTTTTTAGTTAAATTAAAAATATATACCAGATATAATCTTTAATTCCTCATTCAAATACAAAACAATTCACAAGCAACGAACGCTTTGCCTTTAATTTAAAAGGAATAAAAAAAAAAAAAAAAAAACAAAAAACAAAAAAATAAAAAATAGAATAAAAGCTAAGAATGGGTCATTGTTTTCTTCTGTTTCTTTATGGTCAAAGGCAAGGCAAGTTGTAAATGGTTTTCTCCATTCTATTTTTTTTCTCTTTTGGATATAATGGTTTTTTTTTTTTTTTTTTGCAAATTTTAATTCTGGAATTAAATCTTCTAAAAGGGTTTTTTTTTTTTTTTTTGCTGGTATATGTTTGAATTTTTAAAGTGTAGATATGTACGAATTGTAAGTTGAGAAAAATTTCTTGTTTTTTTTTTTTTTTTTTTGCAGTTATGGGCTATTCAAATGCATTTGTAATAAAAATTGAAACAATTCTTTTTTTTTTTATTTTTTTTTTTTTTTGAAGTCAGCACATGAAAATAATTTTTTTTATTAGACATTTGGTAGTACTCTGGTATACTAACGAGAATATAATATTAAAAAAAAAAAATAAAAAATTAAAAATAAAAAGTAAACACATTATTTCATTCTTTTGTTTATTTTTCAGCAAAAATAGAAGAAACCAAAAAAAAAAAACATTATTTTTTATTTCTCCAACATACTTTGCATTTTACAATTCTCAAGTGTACATAATGTATATATATATATATATATATATGTATATATATACAATTCAGATTTTTTGTTTAATTTTCCAATTTTTTCTTTTTTTTTTTGCTTGCCGTCCACACTTATAATTATTATAAATGAATATATGTTTATATATGTAAGTTGAAATACATATATGTATACATTAATATAAATATATATATTATGTATTTGATTTATAATTAGGTCTATTATTAAATAAGTAACTCTCATTCATAATTTAAGGGTAATATGCTGCTGTAGAAAATGTGTAGGAAATGTGTTTTTTTTTTTTTATTTTCATAAATTTTTAATTGTAATTCATTTTAGGAAAATGCAAATTTTACATATACATACATATAATAATTTATAATCTATATATAAATTTATAAATATTTTTATTTTTCTTTTATAAATTTTAAATTAATATATTAATGCTTAAAAAGAATTTGATTAAAACTAGTAGCTCTGAACATTAAAGCTTATCATCAAGTTTAAGTTAATGTTTTTCGTTTACTCTTTAATAGGTATCTTTATTCTTTAATACATACCTTTTGTATTGTCAATTTGAAAAATTTATGTATTACCTTTGATGAAAAATTAAAACGAACAGTATAAAATAAATGAATCATAAATAAAATATATCCATTGGAACCTTATATATACATAAATTAGAAAATATAGGCGACTAGAATGTTCACTATTATAAGTAACAAAAATAAAAGCCGAACAAACATTATTAAATTCAGACTAATAAAGAACTTATTCTATAAAATCAAATTTTGTACAAAACAATCTAAATAAATATAACAATCAACATTTCTTCTGTACCGAAACGGCTTCAGGCCGTTTAATTTTTTTTTGACGGATTATTTTTTGCGGGGCTATTGTCATGATGAGCTCCCATCGAAACAAAATTATTTAGAAAATTGATAAGGTAAATAAATATGATGAATTCACTTTAAAAATTAATAAGGCGAATAAATAATGGTAAAAATACCAAAACAATTGAATAAATCAAGACTACTTTGACGTTTCAAAATTCCACATTAATATCAAATAAAATCGCAATGATTGGCAACAATCATTATTGAGGATACATAATATATAGTCAACAAACGAAAAAAAGGAAAATTTATAAAGTGTCATCATACTATACTCGTATACTCGTAATATTATAGAACTTAACTAATGCCGTAGAGATTACGTTGCCGGCCTTTCAATCGAAAGTTTTTTGGATTATATACGCAATATTAGTAATTTATATCATAATAGTTTATATCCGAAAATAAATATATTCAATAATTTTTGTACAAGATAATAGATGGCGCACAAAAATATATAATATGTATTTGTATTTCATATAATCTCGTACATAATATACATAGCTATACAAGTAATCAACGGTTTAGTGAAAATAATGATATAAGAATCTAAAGTTTAATTTAATATGAATAATAAGCGACTTATTTGGATTCACTATGCTTCTCAAAGTAATCCAAATGAAAAAAAAAAACATACTAGAGCTGAAGAGAGCCTAAAATTTGTTTTGCGATATGGTGAGTGATGTTGAGTGATTATTTTCTTTTTTTGAGTTTCAGCTGTTTGTAAAGCACATTAAAAGTAAACAAAAAGATTTCAAAAACCAAATATAAGCCAAGCGAAAGTTCGCTAAAGGTTGTAAACACAAAAAAAAAAAACATTCTTTCCTTTGTTTTTACATTTGGTTATAGATTTTCTTCTTTTTAAAATAACGTTCCAAATTGTAAATTATATATCCGATTTTAAATATATACTTTTTTTTTGACTACTGGTTAAGAAATTTTTCACAATAAAATAAATTTCAACCCTACAATAACCTATATATAATACAATCTAACATATAACCACTTTTTTTCGTTTTTATGACTCAACATGCTGTTAAGGAATTAATTAGATTTTGTCCATGAACGCTTCAATATAAAATATGATAACGTCAATTGAAGTATCTTTCAACTAAGCCAGTTCAAGCAGTAAAACCGCAATTTCTATCTCCTGCAAAAACTTATATTGTAAAACCCAGAAACATCCAAATAGAAATTTCAATCCTACTCTAACCTATATATAATCTAACATATAACCCCATTTATTTTTTTTTACGACTCAACATTCTATATTAAGAAATTAATTAGATTTCGTCCGCAAAGGCTCCAACATAAAATATTATATTAACCTCAATTGAAGTACCTATAATACTCTTTAATTAAGTCATTTCAAGCAGTATAAACCACAGATACCACAGATAAAACCGTAATTTCTATCACCTGCAAAAACTTATAGAGTGAAAAAAACAAATATTGAAAAGAATTAAGGCTAAAATAAAAAAAACTAAAAATAAAAAAAAAAATTTTTTTTAATAATTTGATTTTAATTTGAAATAAAAAATAATCCAAAATCACAAACAAAAAAAACCAATCATTAAAACAACAAATTTACTATATTAATCACTTCTGTAAAACGCAAATGTATGTATATATATATATATATATATGTATATAATTAAGTATATAAATATAAATGAAGAAGAAAAATTGTTTTTTTTTTTTCATTATTATTTTTTTTCTAATCATTTCAATTCAGTTTTATTCAATTTAATTACAAGATTTTAATTATGCCTCTAACCAATGAATAATTAAAATACTTGTTTAACTTTATTTATTATGGTAATACTACATATGTACATATATACATACTTAGGTGCAAAGATAATTAATTTTATAAATTCATTTTGTATTAAATATGTATACAAATATACTGATAGTACAGTCAATTAGGATGGTTAATCATATTTAACAAAAGAAATGTGACCAGTATATATATGTATGTAATGTACTAGATTCATAAATTCTATAATAAAAAATAATCTAATCTTATAATTTATCTGAACTAGTCTGACCATATATATATGTATAAAATATAATTAGTAGTACTGGATGAATTTAACTTGTTTTATCTATCTATAAGTTCTAAGAACAAGTTAAAACAATTAAAACCACTGTTAAATGTTCTAATAATCCAATTAGATTATATCTATAACAAAAATATTAAAAAAACAGAAAAACAAAAAAACAAAAACTTGTAATTTATAATATGTATATTTAACTTCAAATAGATATTCTTCTAAATTGAATAGATTTAATACAATAATAAAACAAAATAATTATTAAAGTTCAGAATTATAATTATATACGCAGTGTAATTTTTTTTTTTTTATTTGCAACTATGCAATTTTGTAATGATTTATGCAATGCAACAAGATTTTAATTAAAATTTATTGCTTTCAATAATCACAGTCTGAAGATTTAAAAAAACAAAAATTTAAAAAATAGACATAAATGTATTGAAAACATAAAGTATTTTTTAAACTGCGATTTATTCAATCTTAACGAATCTTAACTAATCTTAATTTTTTATTCGTTTTAATATTTGATAAATCGGGGTAGGGGAAATTTCCTCTTCCGCAGAATTAAATTTTAAAAAATCATCAATTTTAATATACCTTTTTTACTTTAAGTGAAGACTTTTTTACTTTAACTGAAGATTTTTTTACATTAATTGAAGATTTTTTTACTTTAAGTGAATATTTTTTGCTTTAACAAAAGACTTTTTTATTTTAAGTGAATCTTTTTTACTTCAAGCTTGAGAAGATATTTTTATTTTAAGTGAAATATCTTTCCTTTAGTAATTTATGCTATATAAATATTATTTGATATACATAATATATATGTCTTTAATTTATATAATATATTTATATATTTGAATCTCTTATTTATGTATCTGATATTTATTTATATACTTAAGTATATAATGACACTTGTTCTATTGAATTGAAATCAATAATGCCTCCACTTTAACAATTTCAACGCAACACTAGGAGAGCCTCAAGTGCTCATTTCTACACGGTGGAAATTCCTAGGTAGTTTAAAACTGGTTATGGAAACTCTTTTATTGTGAGAACCGCTAAAATGTGGACCAACGTGTCCCCCTCTAATACAAATGGTCCATTATACAATTTGCAACTTTTCAAAACGAACCTATTCAGGTTTGTCTCCAATTTACCCGCCAATTCTTTCTTTTGAACTCTTCTGCTCTTTGCTCAAACCTATAATAATTTTGTAAAAAGGAAAAGTTTCCTAGAGTTTGGATAGCGTGTAAAAAAAAAAAAATATTTATGTATTAAAGTAAAAAATCTTTATTTAAAATAAAAAATTCTTCACTTTAAGTAAAAAATCTTAATTTTATTTAAAAATATCTCCACTTAAAGTAAAAATTTGTTCAGTTAAAGTACAAAAAAAGGTATATCTATCCACCAATAAAAGTTGCAATGAAAATTGACGACAAATAGTTTTCACTGGGAAAACCCCAGAATTAGTAATAAAATTTATAAAGAAAAAAAAAATGTAATAAAAGCTAGATCTAATATAAGTTTTAGACTTTGTAGAAAATATGATGAATAAATCTGGTGCTTATTATCAGAAATAAAGAATAAATGAAACCAAAAGACTTAAAACTATCTTTAAAAAAAAAAAACAAAATAAGCGTTAGATGCAGTGCAAAATCATAATAAAAAATATCGAATGTTCGGAAGCTGAAAAAAGTAACAGACATCGAGTACAATTGGTTGGATGTTTCTTCAGTCAAGTTTTTCATTGACTAACACAATTATGCTAGTTTACTTGACATCCTACCGATTGAGGAATCAGAATTTTAGCAACAGTTTTTAAAAATTTTATACCCAAAATCCTAATGATAATAAGATGATAATCAGTTAACTTATGAAGCCGAAACAAGACATTCAATTTAACTTTGACTAAACCAAAAAGAAACGATTTTATTTTTTTCAATGTACTAATGATTCAGACACAAAAAAAAAAAAAAAACAAATAAAGAATTAACGGAAGAAAGCTTAAAAACTATAATTTTTTTAACATGAAAAATAATTTTTTGCAACCTTCCCATAATTTTAATAATTAATTTTTGGCATATCTTTAAATCTTAAAAATTATTTAACATTTTTTTTTTTACATTTCTTTTGGTTTTTTTAGAAATATTCACTTGTCTCAAAGTTACATTTTTAAATCTGTACAAAACATAATGTAAATTAATTTAAAAATAGGAGTGAATGTTAAATAAAAAAAAAAAACAACATCACTTCCTTTTACTTTCTTGAAAAAAAAAAAAAAATTTTATTTTTAATTAACGCACTACTAACATTAAAACGCATTGTAATTTACATACCTATTTTATATTTTTTTTTCAATTTAAAGAAAGTATTGTAATCGTTAATAAAATTTTACTTTAACATCATGGTGATTACTAATAAATTATTAAACTGTAAAATATCTGTACAGAGGCATAATTGTTCCAATCTACTTTCCAACTCTCCTCTATCATCCAATTTTTCTCCAATTTCTCTTTCCTTTACCTAAACCTATACGATAATTGTATATAAAAGAATCCTTTCCTAGAGTATATTACCCTAGAGGGTAGATATTACCCTAGAGGTATATTACCCTAGAGGGTAGATATTACCCTAGAGGTATATTACCCTAGAGGGTAGATATTACCCTAGAGGTATATTACCCTAGAGGTATTTGCTACCCTAGAGGGTAGCAAATAAAAACAAAATATTTAAGTTTTAATAGCCATCGCCTCCTATAGTATATTAAATGCAGAAGACATATTTTGCTAATTGTCTGATCTACCGGACAAAAGTTTCGAATAAATATAATATATTATATTCTAAATGTTTGTTTTTATGTTTGAAGAATTCAAAGGAGTTTTATCAATATCGTAAAATTTTTAAAACGTTTTGAACTGGTCAATCGCGGCTTCAACTTCAACAACTTCATATGCGAGAGTTTCGATTTTATATAAAATAGTTTTATGGTCTTTCAACATTTACAAAACGAAAGACCGTGTCTCATATTTTTTATGGGTTTTATTTAAGAATTTTCTTTATATGTACTTATAGGTAGGGCATGTAAAAACTTGGAAAATTTCAAAAACCAGTTTTCGGTTTTTTATAAAGTGGTAAAGCGGTTTTTTAAATTGTAGAAAAAAACTACCTTGAGTATTGCTTTAAATATACAATAAAATCTACCTTCAATATAATATATATCTACCTGAGCTGTAATAATAATAATATATCTACCTGTGCTGTAAACCGTAGTAACCGTACACGTATCTTCTCTCTACGCATTTTCTGCTTTGCTTTTTATTATGGCTCATTTCAATTTATGAAATTATTATATTTTTTAATAATTTATGAAATTATTATAATTTTCAAATAGCCCCAACTGAACGACAATTTTCAAGTGGGCAAAACTGTTTTGTCGAAATCATTGACAAAGGCATAATATTTCACACTGGATTAATCCGTAAAGCCGTTTTCATGAATAACATAGAAAAATAAAATTATTTATCCCTTGAAGAAATAAATAAACAGTTTCTTTAGTTTTTTTTCGAAAAAAAACCGGTCAGAAAAACCAGTTTTACAACAGTTTTACGTTTACAACAGTTTTACGGTTTCAGTAAATTGAATCAAAAAACCGGTTTTCACCGGTTTACAAGCCCTAGTACTTATACGATAAAGTCAAAAGGAAAAATACATACATATGTATTATTAATATGCGATTACTTACTCAACTTTTTTTTCTTATGTAATTGTTAATAAATGTATGCATATTAAATAATTTACATTCATATTTATAAGGTAAATTATATAAAATGGATTTGTAAAAGATAAAAATTAGAGGAAATAAAATTATAATAGTGAGAAAAATGTTTTGTTTAATATTACATATTGTAGAAATACACATTCAAACGTATACAGTGTACATATTTAAAACTAATAGAAAGCATCAAAAGACATCACCGTTACATCACATGCTAACTATTAATTGTTTTTTGTATGTACCACCTTCATATACACTTTTTATGCAAAGAGGGAAAAAACTTAAAGAGAAAAAAATAATCTTCAAAAAAAAAAAGAAAAAAAAAAGGTGGCATACAAATTCAACAATGGTACCATTGACCGAAAAATAATGAAAATTTAAAATCATAATGAAAAAAAAAATATATTTAAAAAAAAGAGTTAGATAAAAATGAACCTTTGTCGAACATCACGAAATATTACCAAATCTAGTAATAATATTATTGTAAATTATTTTGACCTAACAAAATCTTACTGTTTTTTTTTTTTTTTTTTTTTTTTTTGATTTTTCATATTTGTATGTGAAAATAATTTATTTAAGATAATAATTATAATAATAATCGAAAATGTATTAAGGAAAACTATTATTGACACGAACATATCAAATTCGTAAAAAAAATCTTAAATAGAAAAAAAAAACATGTTTTTAAATTTTAAAAAATATTTTCTTAACATTAAAAACATAATATGAAAAAAAACATTTCATTAACTTTTCAACTCTTGAAATCTTAACAAAAAAAAAAAATTAACTGATTCAATAAAATCAATGACATTTCGAACGTTGTCATTAAAAAACTATACGTGAAAAACATGCTAAAAAAAAACTGTTATTAACTGAAAATAACAACTAGTTAACAGTTGTACTGGTTATATACATACATATATATTTTGCAAGGCAAAAAGTTTATAGAGAAAAATGTTAGCTAAACTTTATACTAAATTCATTACTTCGGTAAATTTTTGTCGCACTTTTTTGTTTAGAAGAGAAATCTCTCTACCACGATTCACGGCTTCAGCAAATTTTTTCCAAACAAAATAAAAATTCCAATTTTATTATTTTTTTTACTCTTGCTACTTATTAAAAACTTTTTTTTTTTTAAATGAAATAAATATACAATTATGTAATGTCATAAAAATAGGCCCAATTTTCGAACTAAAAGTTGAAGTTGATTCAATCATTAACTTAGGTGAATCAATTTTTTTTTAGAGAAAGGAAACAAACTTCTACACTTTTTTGAAAAATGAGAAAGTTCAAAATTTCAAAACTTTTATCCGATTCCGAAGCAATGAATTCAGCCTAACCCTGTACATAGTGTAAATGTACATACATACATACATATATATTTTTCTTATTACTGTTTTATGTTTTTTTTTCCCTTTTTACAAACAATATAAGTTAGTCTCTACTTAAGGTATATTGTTGGTTAAAAATCCCAAAAACAATGGTTTAATCATAGAATTGATTTCAAGAATTTCATTTTATACTAATCACTTTATATATGCGAGTAATTAATATTTCATTTTACAGTTGAATTTTTGCCTATAACAATTATGTTCAATTCCGTAAATACCGGTACTTTATTAAATCTTTGTCACGTGTTATAAAATTACAAAAATTTCTATTAATACAATTTTATTTTATTTATACATTTTGTAAGTGAGTAATAAAAATAAATTTATCCATGTACATATGTACAAATGTATATGTATTATATTTTTTGATATCTTGTTTTTTTTTTTTATTTATTTTTATACTGTTTTGTTTATTATCCTGTTTTCGTATTTTTATGCTATTATTGACTTATTTTTATGCTTTTATTGACTTATTTTTATGTTTAATATAATTTATTTTTATTGTTGACACATAAGTATGTATGTTGAAATTTTAATATACGTTTATTAATTATAATTATAGTATTTTTATTTTATTTTTATATATGACAAACCGAACAAAAAAAAAAATTGAAGAACAACATAACATCTTTCTTGAAAATTTCGCGACAAATTTTCTTAGTCAGCCTGAATAATACTAAATTTTTCTAAATCGTGCTTCCCAAAAATGCTTCCAACATTCTTATTACATGCACCGAACTTTATATTTATAAAGTCCTAAATTTTGGTTTAAAGGCGGCGATTTTAGTTTATTAAAGACAAACATTATCCGGAGGAACCACATGCAATTCCTTTCGGTGACTTTTGAAGTTTTCCATACCTACCCTTGTAAAAAAAAATAAATGAATTAAATAATTGCGTAAACATTTAGTCAACGATAACAATCTATAGATGTATAATTAAAATTTATGTCATGTTAAATTATGATGATCATAATATTGAACAATTTTAAAAAAAAAATATTCTTTTTTATTTATTAAGGTTTACATTTTTTTGACTTTGAACCTTCCTAAGAATTACTCCATTTCAAAATTTAACTTTTCTTCGTACACTATAATTATTTTCTTCTAATATTTATTTCGATATGGTTTATAGTTCTACTGCGGCGATATATCGTTTTCTTTGTCTCCCTCTTCATCTCTTGTTAATGAAGGTTTGAATTGAATAAACTAGGATTTTGTAGTATAGCCTTTACTTTTAGCTTGATTTCTATAATTAGCAAAAAATATCAAAGGTATATAATATATAATTTATCTTGTCCGGAATAAAGAGATGGTAATCATTTAAAAGACCATGTAACGGAGCAAAGAAAACTGACGATTTATCTGAACTGATGTGTGAAGACTGAACTTAGATACTAAACAGCATCTTCGTCATTAGAAACAAAGAAAAAAAAATTAAAAATTCGTTGCTTTTGAAAAAATTTTCTCACCAGAAAATTAAGAATTTAAATTTATGCTACTTTTAGTTATTAGCCGCCCAACTAAAAACGACTTCTTTATAGGAAAACGACATTTCTAAGTATAAAAAAAGATTAAAACAAATATTCGAACCTTTTCCAATCAATCCAATGAATCAAGATATAAGAAAAGAAAATAATTTTAAAACTACAATAACGGTATAACTATACTTAAGATTTTTGATAATTTTTTAAGACTACAATATCACCTTAAATATTTTTTTAATAATTTTTATTTATTAACACTTTATTAATTTGCTCTCTGTATAGAGTACATGTAAATGATGAAATCATTTAAATAATTATTTATATACATACATTGTATTCTATGTACATATATATATAATATAGGGTAATTATACACAAGTTAAAAATTTATGTTTTTTTTTTTTTTTATTTAGAAAACTTTCAAACTCTACCGTTGTTGATTTTAAAGTATTATTTTGTACCTCAAAAATTCAAAATTAAATAAAATTGAAAATATTAAAAATTACTTGTTAATTAGTGGTTAAATTTTAAGATAAATATCACTATAACAGAATATCTACATAATTTATCATTGTATTGGTTTGTATTGATATGGTGTTTTAAAATTTAAGATGATCGATCTATGAAGTTTGAAGATCTTAAAAAAATTTTTTTTGCGTTTGTTTTTTTTTTGTGTAGATATTTTTTCTAGACAATTAAAATAGGTGAAAAAAAAAGGTGAAATTTTTATTATTGATCAGTTTTGTAAAATTTTATTTGAAAATTTACTGTAAAAAATCTGACTGGTTGTAATTGATAATAATAATAATAATAATAAAAAAAATAAAATAAAACGTAGAGAATTTCTTTATAAACAACTATTATTGTAATACTTTCGAAAGTTACTAATTGAAATGAACAAAAAAATAAAAAACCAAAGTGAAAGAAATATGATTTATTGAATTTTAAACAGTTAACAAGACAATTAAACAAAAATTAATTTTGACATATTTTAAGCATATTATAGTGAAAGTATAAAATGACGACACATTAATAATATATATATGTATATATATATATAAATAGGTAAACTGGGAATGGTTCTCTTATCCATTTTTCCACCTCGAATTTTCATTAATCCAATTTCTACTTACGTTTCATTTCCTTTTTCCTATAATCGAATTTTGTGACAGAGATTCCCATTCTTGTTTTTTTAATCCCAAATTTTATGCCGTGAATTCACAAAAATTTGCCGGTCAGAAAAATTTTTTGTATCTGCTTTTATTATATCCTACATCTAAAGTATAGGGTATATTAACTTTGGTATGGAGTTTATAACCACCAAAAGGAAGCGAGTTAGATATGGACATGTATATATATTCTGAATCAGGATAACCTCCTGAATTGATTTAACGATATCCGTCCGTTCGCACGATAACTCAAAAACTAGTAGAAGCTATCTTGATAAAATTTATATAGTAGGTTACTAATTACGAAAGGAAGGCTAAGTTCGAATCTGGACAAAATCAGTCCATGGGTTCGGATTCTGAAAGCTTCCGAATGATTCCGGAGCAAACGAGATTATCTCCAAAATGAACAAAGATAGAACCTTTAAATTTGGTACAATAGTGTTCTTTTATGTTTTATTTATGTTTTTGAAATTTGGGAGGATTTGGTCCATGGGTTCGGATCTTGGATGCTTCCGAACGAGTCCCAGAGCAAACGAGTATATCTCCATAACCAACAAACGTAGAACCTTTAAATTTAGTACAATGGTGTTCTGAAATGTTTTTTTTATGTCCCTGCGATGGGTTTGATGAATTGAAGTGGCAATTCGGGTACCTGAAGCACGCCTCTCAAGGGCTAACAAGCATATCTTCGAAATTAATAAAGATAGAAACTTGAAATTTTCTACAAGGGTGTCAAGCATATCCCAAGGATGCCTCTTTTACGTTGCTGAAATTTGAGTTGAATAAGACAGAAAAGGGTAAAAGTTCAAGCAGCTGCCAAAAAACTTATGGATTTTTAATTTCATTCGCATTATTCAAGTGTAGGGTATTAATAAGTCGGTTGCATCGACTTACTGTTACATTTACTTGTTTTATATATATACTTCTCGCTTCAAAATTTATTTTCAAATACACATACACATATAAAAAAATATCTACTTCGCAAAGAACAGTCTTTCATAAAATCAGTCTGGAAGTAAACAGTAATTATATAAGCATATAATTCAAGCAGACCAGTTTGGACTGATCAATTGATTTTATGGAAGACTTTAAATGTATTATCATGATTGAAAATTAGAAAATAGCGCTTTCAAAAGGAAATTAAAACTAATACAACCTATACCTATGTGTATTATCCATCAAGAACGTTAATTTTAATTTTCGTCATTGTTTAAATTATCTGATATATGATTATATTACCTTAACTTTATCAGATAATTTACTTAAGGCAAGAATCGCAGTTTAATTGTTCATTTAAATAAATATTACTAAATGGTTGAGTCATTTTATACACAGGTAAGTAATTTTATGGGTTGACATTTAAAAGTTGGTAAATATTAATTGTCTAACTATCTAAGACAATTAATATTTACCAACTTTTAAATGTCAACCCATACTAAATTAATAAAGTAATGAATATAATGAATAGTGAGTAATGAGTAATGTAATGAGTAATTTGTAATGACTAATGAGTATAACTGACAGGTTACAAATATTTTCTACATACAACTATACATTTACTGTCAATTTATCATACAAGCCACAATTTTTGTTAATATGATTTAACCTAATACCTGTCCGTTATTATTCACGATTTCATAAAGTCGGCTTTAAATTATCTTAATTTTTTTTTAATAATAATATGTATATTGAAAAATTTAGATAAGAAGCTTAATTTTTAGCGACATTTCTTGAATTTTGACTCATTTAACACTACATATGAAAATATGTGAAAAGATGATCGATTTTAAATAATATACATATTTAAATTTTATATTATTAGTAATTGAATTGAAAATAGATAATTAAAATAAAAAGCCTACCTAGTTAAAACTTAGATGCAACTCATAATTTTAATACTTTATTTTAAAATTTACAAATGCATACTTTTAAAAAAGTATGTCTAAGTGTTAGAAATGTAAGAAATTTTAAAACCAATTATAAAAAATCATTTTTTTTTTTTTTTTTTCGAAATACAAAGATATAAGTTTCGAAACCAAAATATACAGAGAATTTATAAACAAAAATGTCAATAAATCATTACCAGAAGTTTCGACATCTTCACATTTTCCATATACAAATTTTTTAAAGTGCATTTCAATTTTATTCAAGCGTCCCATTTGAAATGTTATGAAGTCTTTGGATTTCTCATTCAGTAAAAGTAAAAGTGTACAGTAAAATACACATATATATATATATGTATATATATCTTGAAATTCCTTCACTATTACAATACTTTCTTTTGATTACATTAATGTAGAAAGTAAAAAGAAAATTTATTACAAGAATGGTATCAAAAACTAATATATTTTTTAAGAGTATCTATGTATTCTTATCGAAACTTATAGATCGAAACTTTATTATACGGTTAAAAAAAAAAGTTAAATATCAGATCAAATTTAACAAGAGAAATAAAAAATAAGTAAACTTTTGTTTTTTATCTGGTTTTTTTTTTGTTTTTTGTTTTTTGAAAGTAAAGTACATACAACAGCTCATAAATATTATCGATATCATTAAATATTCCATATGCATAATATACTTATGTTGTTTTGTTTATTAATAATACCTTTTATCAGTTGGAATTTTATCATAATAAATTTTTAATGTTTATTATACATATATTTTTATCCAATTTTCTTTTTTTTTTTTTGAATTTTTAATATTCATTTTGTTAAAAAAAAAGTTCAATGTCTGGATTGGCATTTATGAGTCATTTTCTTAATAATTTGAAGAGGACATGCACCTTATATAGAACAAAACTTAGTTGTTTGTTGTTGTTCGTTTCTTTTTTTTTTTTTCAATCATTTCATTCAACATATTGTTCAACATATTGATTTTTTTTTTTTTTTTGTCTTTGTCTTTTGTCTTTAAATAAAATTAATGTTCTGGACAAAAGTAACTGATTGGTTTAAATTGTTGAAAATATTTAACATAATTTTTCAATGTCAATCTATCGTGATGATTCACAATTAAAGTATTATAGTGGTTTAAGTCCCTTTGGGTGGATCATAATAAAACATTGTAATATTTTATAATAACTAGAAATTTATAAAACATAAACAAATATTCAAAAAAAAAAAAAAGTACCAACTAATTAATTGTGTACAATTACTTAGACTTAAAAGTATATGTCTATTAGTATCGTACAATATATATTTAGCCGAGAGTAATCTATAAAATTAATGAAACAAGACACTAAAGTTTAATCTAATTTAAATAAAAAAGGGAGTTTATTGATGCTCTATATATTATCCTTAATAAGGAATAATTAGGAAAAAATGTATACAAGATATGGCTTTAATTTAAAAGTAATAAAAATAAAGAAGAATGTAAGCCAACAGTTTTTAAAAGCGCACATTATTAGAAAAGATTATAAAAACTGTTTAGAATTTGAAAATTTCATATAAGAAAAAATGTGAAAATATGGTTTGGTTGGTTGGTTGATGTGAAAATGGTTTTTTTTTTGTAATTTTGAGGGGCTATAGAAGTATATATGTAAGTCCGGAATCCTAAATAACTAAAGACAACCGTTAACATACATAAAAATATATTTTTGAAGTTTTAATTTTTATGTCTTGTCGAAGAAAAATTTTCAAATTTTGAGCCATAAAAGCTCTTTAACAGGGGGTGGTACAAAAAAAAATTTCTGAGGAAACTTATATTATATACGAAATTTTAAGTCCTTATCTAGAAGCTTCCCGGAATTATGAAAAAAGAAAAATCGTGCAAAATTTGGTTTTCACAAAAAGGTAAATTTAAATACTAAATTAAAAAAAATAAATTTTTTTTAATTTTAATATTGATTTACAAAGGTAAAAAAAAATCCTGTCGAATGGCGTTTTTAGGTTGAAAAATTTTTAAGTAGAACATGAGATATTATAGGCTTTTAGAAATAAGACTTTTTCAAAGTTGGAAGAGCTGCAGCAAAGTAATGGATGGGGCTACATGAAAAAAGTTGTTCTACAACATTAATTTTTTTATGAGACCTACCCATAGTTAAAATTGTTTTTCTCTATCTTTACCGATGTAGAAGTTTTGTAAACAGACGGACGGACAGAATGAAACTAATAGACACATTTTTTAAATTTTTTTTTTTTGAAAATATGTGCTAAAAATAACTAAAAGTTAAAAATTTATCTTACAAACATTTTATACAGCCTTATACCTTTCTTTGTAAAACTTTCAGCTTGGCATCTAAAATTATAAAAGAACTAATGTAGATTTTTCATTTTTTTTTTAATGTTGAAGGCTAAACGCATCAGCAGTTACTCAACTCTAGCTCCATAGTTCACCTTTTGAACCTAGAAGAATCTAATTGAGCAGAATTGGTGTGAAGTTTCCTTAGATTTACGCCACAATCTAATCTAGTGTATATTATAGATTTTCACATTTACTTAACTAAAATCAAATTAGTATTTGCTTACTAGTAATTTTCTAAATTTTAGTCTTGTTTTTTTTTTGCATCAAATTTGACAAAAACAGATATTCGAAAATTTGCTATTTCAAAATTGTCATTTAAATCACTTACGCCAGTTAATGTTAATTTTTACCTAATTTTATATATTATATAAACGAAAATATATTATATTTGCCTTTTTGCTGCGAAAATTGCCTTATAGTGAATCATATCAACTGATTAAAATTCATCTCAAATAATTACTAAAAACTACAAGTAGAAGCTATTGTGATACATTAATAGTTATAATATTCATCAAAAACCATCTATTTTGGAAAGGTTTACGTATACTAAAGGTATTGGGAATTATATCCGATTGTATCATCAAATCAAATTTTATATGCTTAAGGTATATGTAAAAAAAATACCGCCTAATCTAACCTTCACAATTAAAAAGTCAGAAAATCAATACAAAATAGTTTTAAAAAAATTTACTATATAATGAAACTTTAAATCTAAAATAAGCACTTATTTTTTTTTAGTACAAACAAATATTATTACAACTATTAGAAATGGTTTGAAAAAAAAAAAAACACTTTAAAAAAAAAAACACACAAAATTAAAACTTAATCAAAAATCACTTAAAATTTCACCTAAATTCAGTGTTCCAGAATCATTTTAACATTTTAAAAACAAACTTTTCTTATATTTATAAATATATATAGGTATATACACGGTATAACAAATATCATTGCAAGAGAATAAACAAAGATAATAAAAAATTAAAAAGAAAATGAAACAACCTTGAAATATTTTTCAAAAGATACTTTTAAATATTCATCTAAAAACAAAAATGAATACCTTACAGATACCAAGTTTCATTTAATGGGGTAATATCTAAATTCCTCCTTCCTTCCAATATTAATAAAAAAAAAAAAAAAAAAAAAAAGTACGTGCAAATTAGAAAAAAATATAAAAATATATAAAAAAAAAAAAAAAAGATGATGAGAATAAAGAGAATTTTTATTATACTTTTGGTTAATTTTTCGTTAAATAGATTTTTCAGATTATTTTTTTTTAATTTTTTTTTTTTTGTTTTTTTTTTAGCAACAACTTAACATTTAATTCTAAAACGTTTCTTAATTTTCCGAAAAATTAAACAAAAGGTTGTTCTTGAATTCGTTTTATTTTTTTTTTTTTTTATTAACAACAATGGATTTGTTATTTTTTTTTATAAAAAAAAAAAAAACAAAAAAAAACAATTTTCTAAAAATCTGAAGATACTTTGTGTACATTTAAAAAAATAAATGATTAAAATTTTACAAAGAATTCGAATAAAAAGAATTACATTCAAAAGTATATCATAAAGACTTTAAATATTCTCAATAAACAATTCATTTATTTGTTATTTTGTCTGATTTCTCTATTAATTTAAAAAATGCCCATTTAAAAGTAAAAACAAAAAAATTGTTTTTTATATAAAAATTAAATAAAACATTAAAATATTAACTTTAGATTTAAATTACATAATATATCTATAAATAATTTATTATATGGATTGTATTATATTTTAAGATACTCAAATTAAAATTTTTAATCCATTTATAGATTTTTTTTTTTTTTTTTTTTTGCCCCCACCTATATATACGCAGTATTCAACGGTAATGAGATGCCTCCAATGCATTATCAATTGACATTTTAAATTATTAAAAAATAATAAAAATAATCGATTAAATTTTATTCAATTTCGGATTTTAAAATTATTTCAAAAAAAAAAAAAAAATTTATAAATTTTATAATTTGTATGTAATTGAGGAAAAAGACTTTAACTTTATTCTTAAACAATTAATGTCCTTGAGACAGAAAGATATAAAATAAAATGGGGTACCAATCAATAATTTACATTTGATTGATTACACGATTTAAATTAAAAAGATAAAAAAATTAATTGTAAAAATATTATCAAATTCTTTGATTACGAAAGTAAAAGTTATGGTTTTAAGGTAATAAGGTGAAAAGAAAAACAAAACAATCGCTGAAAGGCAATTGAAGGAAAATTAGAATCATTCAAAATAATTGTCCTAGCGAAGAACTCTTTAAATAAATAAAAAATAAAATTTTAACATAATCTGTGACATTTAAGAAGTATAATGTAATAAAAGTGATATTAAAAAAGAAAATTTAAAAGAGCAGTGTAAAAAAAGAAACTTGTGATTAAAAAATTTATGACAGCATGGCCCTATTGCACCAAACAGTTATCAATTATTACTAATCAAATATGTAATCAGTTTTTTTTTGATAAGTGAGTGTTTTTTATTAATCAAAACTCTATTGACCCTGTTCAAAATCGCTACGAAAATGCTAACTAGAAAGTCGTCTAAGAAAATAAAAATCAAAATCATGATACTAGTTGGTACTGTGTGTAACAGTTTCGAAATAAGTTTAAAATTGTACAAGATAATGAATCTTAAACCTTTCTATTTGAAATTTTTTGTTTTGTAATTTGCTAAAAAAACTTTAATGTAAAGGCATATAAACTTCCAACTTAGGCATATGCTAACATTCTCATATGATTTCATTAAGAATATTGTAGCAAACACTAAATTTGACCGACAAAAACAATTTCCGCAGCCTGTATTATAGGATTTCTTCAGGTTACTATATCACAAGCCTTTATTTTTTTTGACTGTATTTCATTTCCCTGTATTTTCATTTGCTTGTATTTCATATTATACAAAAATATATTATATAAATATTCTGTAAAACGCGTGAACTCACTAAAATCTCTCCTAATTCAGATTGCCATATATACATACATATAAATTTTCTGGAAAAAGCGTAAAGCCATGCTTTTGAATGCAATTCTAAAACTTCTCCTAATTTAGAATGAAATATAGGCAAATGCAATACAGTCAAATGATCCTGAAATGCAGGCAAATGATACTAAGGCAAATGAAATACCGGCATATGACACGCTCTAGATTTCTTCTTTTCTGTTTGTTTTATTCTTCAGTATAAGTCCAATTATACTAGATTTTTTTTTAAACTGATATGTAAAAGAACAAATGAAATTCTGAATTCAGCGTTAGCAAATGTAAAAACAGATCGTATGAACATAAAAAAAAACTTATTGACTTATTAATATATCAGAACTCAGAAGACATTTCATTCTTGGAAATTTTATTCTTAAACTGGTTTAAATGACGCAATAGTAATTTAACCGGTTTTAATTAAAATCTAAAGATACAAATTGCAATATTTAATTTGTTATTGAACTTAAGTGAATATTAAATACAAAATTGGTTAAAACTTTCTTAAGAAAATCTTAAAAATCATAAAGTCTTAAGTCAAAAAAGCGATTCTTTACAAATGAATATATAAAGTAACGTATACAAGTAATATAGTTTGTCATCTTTATACCTTTAATCAAAGATTTATATCAAGGACATTACAGGACAACAAAAAAAAAAAACAGATATTAAAAACTTATTTTGTTTTACTTTTCATTTTATTTTCATTTAGATTTTGGATATCTTATAAATAAATTTAAAAAGAAAAATCCTTTTGGAATAAATCTATCATTCAATTGTATAACTGTAACTAATTAATATTAAATGTCATGACTCATGAGGATTATTTCAGTAACAGTTTTGTAGTCTTAATTTTTGATTGTTTTTTGTAGAAATATTTTCTATATAGAAGTAATGGTTTTGAATCATTTTTATCGAAAATGTCAATAATATTTTCAATATTTTTCATTTAAAAAATCATTTATTTCATCAATGAATAAAACTTTAAAAAAAAATATATTCATTTTTTTTTTTTTTTTGTATTTATGGTGTTGAAAATACCTATAATGTAAAATTGTATCTGAAAATAAATCTGTAAAATGTGGTTTCATTTTATTCTATTTTTGCTTTAATGCTTCTGGTATAGGAAAGGCATTGTAATCACAAATTAATTTTTGTTGTTCAATTTAAATTGTAGAAAATTCTCGACATTTAAAACTTAGTCATAAAATGAAATTTCAAAAATTTTAAGATAGTTTTTTTTGGATGTAAAAAATAATACTCTTAAATATTTGACATAACTGAAAAGAAATTTTTGGCTGTCTTCTTATATGTACTTATATGCGAATTAGTTACTTTAAAATTTAAAAACTTAAATAAAATTTCATGTCGATGAAAAGCCCATTACAATTTTACTGATCACTAATGAGGTATTTTAAACTTAAAGCGAAAATCGAAAGTGATTGGTGCAACAAAGAGAATCGAATAATCTATACTTTTGACAACCTGAAACTCCAATTCATATTACTACATTTGAATTTGCTTTCTGAATTATATTTTTAAAGTGTTTTAAACTGAATCTAGTTTATATTATGGGAAAATTCTGTATTGCCATAATGACATGACGCAAATATTGCTGAAACAAAATTATTGATAAAATTGTCATTAAGTTTGATGTCAGATACTTTTGTGTCAATAGTAATTACGAATTTTAAAGCATGAATTTAATTTTAGTTTATATTAGTATATTGCATAATAAAATTTTGAAAAAATTGAACAGTTTTGTGTGAGGTTTTGATCATTTTCAATCCTTTTTTTTGGCTTTAAAAATACAAAACAAACTACAAACAATCAAAAGAAATTTGACATTTCGTTTTAAAATTTTAAGGCAGCACAGCAACTTTTCATAATATTTCTAAATGCAGAGATCATAGTAAGAAAATCGAGTCATTAGCAATAAAAAATTCGAAACTTGGACTAATTTTCGGTTTATGACATTAAAGAATGTGCCCAGACAAAGTATAAATATTGTAATAAGTAGTAACGCTCTCCTTTTACTAATCCTAATGCTTTTTCTTACAACAAAAACTATAATTTGTAAAAGCAGGTAGAAACTACTTCCCTTTGTTTCATTTCCAATATTGTATAAAAAAAACAACTATAAGAAATAAAGAGTACACAACAATGCTTTTTAACGGTAGCTCTAACTGCCCAGTAAAATTGTTTATGTGTTAGTTATCAATATAATAACAATGCTTTTTTATTGTAGCTGCCCAATAAAATTTTTTATGTATTAGTTATCAATGTAATCCAATAGGAATATGTGATAATAAAATCAGTTTTTTAAAATATCATTTGAGTTTCACTACCAAAACATTTTATTTTTTGTTTTTTTTGCAACGCAACAAAAATTCTTGTTACTATTCACTTCTTACAATGTGAGTAAATTTATATGCATATGTGTGTGTTTTGTTTTCTTGTTAACATTATATGGTCAAGTGGTAAGTATAACTACCTAACTTATACTTTGTTGCCCATATTTCAACTTATTATATTAATAGATTAGAAAGTCAAGAGGACAACTAGTCCTGGTTAATGTTTTTTGCTTTTTTATTTGGAAAATTTTCCGATTTTAGTTGACAAAAATTGTTGCAAATATAAAGAGAAAATAAAATAATTTTCTTTTTTTTTTTTTTGATTTTTTAGTGGTTCGGTTCTGCATGAAGTTATATTTTATATATTGTCTTTTAAAAAAAATGTATTTTTTTTTTTTTTTTTTTGTATTTTCAGTATCATAAATATTAAAAGGTTCACTGCGGTGCTTTGAAACGTGATGTATGAGTGTACTGTATAATACATAATATAAATATATGGACATAAATAGTAACCTAACTACGGTATTTTCAGAAAAAAAAAAA
This sequence comes from Poecilobothrus nobilitatus, assembly GCA_947095535.1. Lineage (NCBI taxonomy): Eukaryota > Metazoa > Arthropoda > Insecta > Diptera > Dolichopodidae > Poecilobothrus > Poecilobothrus nobilitatus. The sequence continues at coordinate 197,339,389 of OX352774.1, forward strand.
GGAAAATGGTTTATATTGAATTTATGTTATAAAAGATACAGGAGTGCAAATATACATTTAGTTATTATATTTATGTATATATACTGTATACATTATATTGTCGTATCAACAATTTTAAAAAGAAATTAAACTTCACTTCATATTTGAATTTGGTTATGTCAGGTGTTTGTTTATAAATAAAATAAAGATTTAAAATTAATGAAAAAAAAAAAAAAATTCAATTCAATTTTAAAATTTAAAAATAAAAAAATATGGTTATTTTTTAGCTTTCGGGCGAAATATTTATTTATTTTTTTTTTTTTAGTGCAGTAAAAAAAAAAAATGGAAATAAATAAATAAATAAAATAAAAAGAAAATTTAATTGAATTTTTAAATATTTTAAAAATTGGAATTTGAAATGAAAATATTTTTTAATTTTTTTTTTTTTTCTTCTTTTTTAATTTTAAGCGCCCTATAGAAATTGTTAAACTATACCAAATCGGTCAAATATATAACTACATATATATAGTTTTTTTTTTTAATTGAAATTGTAGAATTAGTATTTTTATTGAAAATATTAAAAATTCGTTGTATTACTCAAATAATAATCTATATGCATTATTAAATTAAAATTTCATTTGTCTTTTCAAAACACTAATTGGAATTCATTGTACTTTTTATTATTTGAAAACTATGTTATATCCCCTAATATAGAAATTTTTTTATTTGATTTATTTAAACTTTTTCTTTTTTGATTGAAAAATTCGCATGTTATTTTAAAATGTACAAATATAGTAATTAAAAATCTTTAATTTTTAATTATTAATCCTTAACTATAATTTGAAATATGTATTCTTTTAAAACTTTAAAATTAAATATTGTCTTACAAAATTTTTTAATCGAATTTAACCATTTTATTATATACAAGTATGTATATTATCTGTATTACCTGTTTTACTTTTTATAACTTAAAAATAATGTACTATATTCTAGAAAAAGGAGAATTTCAAGGTTGCTATATTGTACGACCAGTAAATATTGGTCTGAACAAAAAGCCAATACAGTGACAAATTGCAGGTGGTTTTCTATTAAGAAAACATAGGTCAGATTTTGTTGTGATGTGACAAAACAAATCTGACCTATATTAGATCTTAAACGAACAACTAAACTCTTATACCTAAATCGCCGCAATATAGGTAACGGAGCATTATCCAATCGGCGGATATGCCAGAAGGTTACGACTTCCCTCATATGATTTTTGTATAAGCTACAAAGATGAAGAGGAAGAGGAATTAATCTTTTACATGTAGGAGGGTATTCATTCTCTCTCTAAACAGATTGAAGTTTCTGGGGAAATTCTTCTTAAACAAACTTTTTGTTCTGTCAAAGGTGGACTTAATAAATTTACAGCGCTCATAGTTAATAATTTCCAATAGTTTAATTATAGGAGAACAGGCCTAAACTGACCTAAGTCTGCATCTGCAACCCCTACCAACCATGTTTAAATTTTTTTTTTTCAATTTTAATAGATTTCATTACAAATTTAAGAAAAAAAAAATTGTCACCATTTAAAATTATTTGTAAATCGAATATTAATTAATAATTAACATTAAATAGATTTTTTTTTTTTGTAAGCAAATAATTAGCTCCATTAAGTATGCAATTAATTTCAATAAATATTTGAAAATATTGAATTTAACTTTTATAGAAATATTATTCTAAATTTTAACCTTTTAAAATAAAACACTTTCACCATCATTTTTTATGACTGTAGGAGGAAGGTGAATTCACTCAATATAAATATAATACATCAAGGACAACCATCAGTTATAATATTTCATATATTGAAACAGAACTTTAATTAAATTTAAACTGAATTTTAACCTTTAAAAAAATCATTAAATGATCAAATCCATGAAAAACCAAATATCATCGCAAAAAAAAAAAAATAATTTAATTAAAATACCGTTATAATAAAACAATATTTGTGTTAAATTGGGCGTTTTTTTTAAAGAGCACATTTATAAAAAGATAATATACGTGCATTTTAAAGTTGCCATTGTAAAATTTTCTGAAGCGAAGGAGAACTTTTTTTTTATGGAAAACCATATTTAAAATAAAATGTGCAAAAAATTGTGATTTTTCAATTAATCTTTATTTTTATTCTTCAAAGTTTTGCTCGTTTCAAAATTACAAATTGTTAAATTTAAGAATTTTGAATTAATTTTTAAAAAATTTCGTTTTATTTAAATATAAATTTCAAAATTTAAAGGTTTGTTGAATACCGCATATTACAAATTTTAATGTAAGTACATTATTCGTATTTGCACCAAATTTGACACTTTTAGATTAAAAATTTACTTTGTAGATTGTACGAACGAAATTTACCCATGGTATCCAATTTCATTACTTTAATTTCAAATGGTACAAAAGTTTTGTTTGTATATATAAAAAAACGGACTAAAATACAATCAAAATGTGTTAAAAATACAAAAAATAAAAATTACATTTGAAAAAAGTCATTAAAAGCATTCATCTAATAAGGTCGTATAACTACATTAAAAAATTTAAATAATTTAATTAATTAATTTTAAGTGAATAGATTTTTTACTAATAAAAAAAAAAAAAAAGAAAACGTCTTTTTATAAATTTTTTTGTTTTTGAACTAATTTCAGTTTAAGTGTTAAAAAAATACCATTAATACAAATATTGCTTCGAAAAATATTTACAAAAGCTGTACAGCTAAAGTAAAGGTTAAACTTTCGCAATACTTTTTTTATTGTCAATATATTGTTTTGCTTTTCTTTCAGCAATTCAGTTATTTGATTCAGAATTAAATTTCATATAGTTAGTAGATTTTTTAACTTAGGTAACTTAATATTGAACTGGCACATTATGAAGGTCAAATATTTTACAAATGCAGACCAATTATTTTTGTATGAATTGCACAGTCAGATACACAGAGTAATACTGGCATTTTTTCAGCTAATAATGAAACTGTTACAGTGGACCTGCCTTTAATTATTACTTCATACAGTAAATTGTTACATACTAATTGCATATGTTGTAAGTGATTCAAGACTACGTTGATGGTTGTGTCACTACTGATAGTAAAATAGTAATAATAATAATAATAATAATAGGCGAATTCATACCCCTCCCCAATTCAAAGTTTTCTCATCTCTATACATATTGTTTCCTATCACTACTCTCTAGCCAATTTACACTGCTTTAGCAATTAGGTTTTTATCCCATTATATTGGCTAAAAGATGAGATGACCTTACTCAGTAAGAATTTAATTCTACCAAGGGGGTATTCTTGGTGTCTTTGGTAAATACTTAACTTCTTTAATCCCTTTGCAAAAAAAAATAATTCCTCTAACATATAACTAAATCACAAATTATATTTTATGTTTAAATGTATAATATAAGAAATTTACAAAATAAATTTAAAGTTTATTATATTTCGCGAATTAAACGTAAGTCCTTGAAATGAAAGTTAAACTTTTAACTTTTCAAAATACAAGCAATTTACTTTGATAATGTCATAATATTTAGAAAAGGGTTAGTCATATATATATATATAATATATAAGATTTTTTATGTTATATAATACATATATTATATATATATTTATAGGTATATATCATATCATATTTTCGTAATAAACAAAATTTCTTAATTTATTCTTAATTTTTATTGTTGTTTTTCATATAAAAATTTTTAGAGCATAACCAGAAACAATTTTATTACATTTTTTTAAATTTTCTTTTTCATTTGAAAACTTCAGAATTTTTAAGTTTTGTTTTTGTCCCTCCCAAATAATTATAACAACTTTTTAATTTAAATTTTATAATAAGTGAAATATGAAAACAGTAGTTTTATATTACAATGGCTCGTGTATAATTTAACTTTGAATTTATATATGTATAATAATATAATATTTTAGTACATTATAATGAATATAATATTACATTTAAGGAAAATTGTTTAGAAAATGAATTTTCCATTTAAAAATACATACCTATATATGTATGTACCTTAATGTAATTTTGTAATCATAATGCGTTAATAAGATACTGACTTAATATAAAATATATGGGAAGATATCAAATGATGATAATTGCATTAAAGTCATAAAGACACATACATATTTCATTTGATGATTGATGCGTCTGTTTTTTTTTAGTTTTTTTTGCCTATTTTTTTTTTTTTTTTTTATATTAAATGGATAATGCTTAGTACTCATATCATAAAACATAAAGAAAGAAAATTCCAAAAAGAACTGCAAATAATCATAATGATTTTATGGTATTTTAAACCCTTTTCAAAAATAATAATAAAAAAAAGAAAATAATAATAATCAAAAAAAGAAAAACTACATTGAAAATTAAGAGAAATCTTGTATTTTAAATGTAAGATACAAAAACTAGACTTGTTCAACATGTTTGCAAGTAAAAAAAAAAAAGCCGACAGTTTTTTTTTTTTTTTTTTTTTTTTTTTAATATAAAATTTCATATTGAACAACCGAAATGAATCATATACAAATGTTAAATTATAACTAATAAATATAATACATTTATTAATATGAAGATATACAGGTTATCCTTAAAATAAATATGTAAATATATTTATAAAACAGAATGTTTTAGAGTTATACGAGTGATACGATTTGATCATCAAACATTAATATATAAAATCAGACAATTGACTTACTATAATTATTGTCAGGGAGCACTTGACTATAAACACAAAAAAGTTTCAGGTTCAAAAGTTAAGCATAAATCAATTTGTCTTCAATTTTAGTATCTAAAAGTAATTTGACATCTGAAAGCTTTAGACTTAAAAATTTACAGTTTTATTTAAAAACGTTTCAGTTTTAGTTACAGATAACTTTAGGAATCTGATATAATTCCAATTACTTATATAAAAACTTTTGTAATATACAAACTTTAATTTTAAACTCTGTTAGAGGCTTGATTGAATTTACTTTTCTTTTAGATAATGATTTTCTTTTTAAAAAAAAAAACTTATTGACAGCTTTATGTTTATTTTTACGGGCAAGCTCCGAACGTTAGCACACAAATTTTTATTTTTGAATAGAATTTCAAAACTGAAACGGACGGATAACTCTAAGAATTGTAAAATATTTTGTTAATTTTTACTGTTAAATTAAGCTAGAGATTAAACTTGAGATTATATTTAGTAAAACTTTGAAAAATTTTTAAGTTAAATCAGAACACATTTGAAATATTCTAGCAATATGATATTTAATTTTTTTTTTAATAGGATTTTAAGATTCTTTGTGGCCTAACAACTATCTTATCAATCAATAACACTATATAAAAAGAATTACGTTTATTGAAGAAAGTCAATTATTTGCCAACAAATTTATTCTAAAATGTCTCATAGCTTTTCATTTATTTATAAGATATGCAAATAATTGAAAATTTATAAAGATACAGAAAAAAGGATATAAATTTAAAAGAGATAAATTTATGTTGAAATAAAATTATTTTAAGAATTTTTAATACAAATTACATGAAAATATAATAATTTAATTTAAAAAATTTTACCACCCTGTACTTTATATATACATATTTATTATGAAAAACATAAAAATTATTATGTTTGATCCTTGTTCAATTTTATTTGTTCAGATTTTTATACCATATTAGATTTATAATTTTAACCGCTTAACAATCTAATAAATATTTTTAGAGGTTTTACACGTGTCACATTAAATTTAACAATAAATCACTTGCTTTTTTGTTTTTTCTTTGTAATTTTTCTTTCCACAAAATCGTCGTTACATCCAATATACAAAAAAAAACAAAATACTTGTTAAAAAGTTGTTTTACCTGAAAATAGAAAACAAGAAAAATAAATTATTAATTAATGGTTTTATACTAATTTTAGCATAAATTTTTATTTATTTATTTATACACATATATATGTTTTTACATACTTATTTATTTATAGGCGATTTTTGAAACAATGCCAACAAAAATTTACAATATACTTAAATGGTATTATTTAAAAAAAAAAAAAATACTTTATTTGTATTATATTTGCATAAATTATTAAAAACAAATTCTGAATAACAACAGAAATTTTTATTTATATAGAAAAATAGATAAAAATTCATGATTGACTTCATCATGGCATTTTTAAGAGTTTTATGGCATTTTTAAGAGTTTTCATTATATATACTTTGACAAAATTGAAAAATAAAACTTGTTAATACATATTTAACTCAGTTATTTATTTTCAAGTTCATGTTGAACTTCAATTTGTATTACTTTAAAATAAAGAAAATGAACCGGTAAGTTCAATTGATTTAACGTAACGCACGCATTATAAGTAAAAAAAAAAAACGAAACAACTTTTTTTTTTTTTTTTAATGCATTTCTCTGGCACATAAATGTGGGCAGAAAATTATACAGCCTTTCCTGTTCAGGCGTGGCTATAAATATCGTAAGGGTGAATTACTTTTACGACGTGTGTGGGATTCGAACCCACGCTCTCTCGGTGTTGACAGCATATTTTATACACTCTTACCCACTAGGCTACCGAGGCCCCACTTTTAATTTTATTTTTCAAATAGACAATTACTAACAATAGCAATTATTTTATAGCAAAATATTATGTAGGCAGGTATAAAGTTTTAAATTATCGTTATATTTTAAAATTAACAACATATAAGCCCGTACTTTAGTTGATATAATACTTTACGCTAAAACATTAACGCTTATTTTGACATGAATGCTCTATACAATCTACAAAGCCGTTATTTTAAATAACAACACAACTAAAAGCATAAAATCAAATCTACAAAAAATTAATAACAGGTACATACATGTACACTAAGGTCCTTTGGTACAGACGCATTAAGGTTCACAGAGGCTTAAAAAAATACAAGTGATATCACATATCAAACTATATGGATGCACAGATTTGTAACACTTTATTTGTACACATAATAACCTCCTACAATACTTCAATAATCAGTACCTCTAAGACTTATAAAAATAATAATCCCCACAAAACTGAATTTAGACAGAATCTTTCTATGAACTGATTTCTTCATTTCTCTCAACTATTTTTCATTAAATGAAACATAATTATTGTAGCAAAACGATAACTAAAGACATAAAACTAAAGATAATAAAGTTTTTTTTTTTTGCTTAGGAGATAAATGTTAAACACGACTATCAGCGAACAAAAAAAAATGAAAATTTCATAATCTCAGCGATGATTACAATATTGTGAGTAAATATAATACATAAAACATAAAAACGCATATGTTTTAATTATTTAAACGTGAATTTTTCGTCAATGATGGAAATTATGTTTTATTACTTAAAGAAACGAAATAAAAAATTTGAAAATGATCCCAAAAAAAAAAGAAAGGTTCCAAAAACATTTCTTTTCTAAACTAAAAAAAAAAAAATTACTATTAATAAATTTTCAAATTATAAAAATATTTTTAATCCACATCATAAATTTTTTTTTTTTTCTTATCGTAAAGTCAAACAATATTGGAAAACTTTAGAATTTTATAACATTTTGCTAATACACGAAAGCTGCAGAATAACTTTAAAAATTAATTTAAAGGATTTAATATATTTCAGACAGAAAAAGTGAAAAAAAAAAACAGAAAAAACTTTCTATTATTATATTGAACCAATTGGAAAATTTAATTTATTGACATTTTTAATAAAATAACAATAAAAAAAAAAAAAAAAATGCAACTTGCAAAAAAAAATAGCAAAAAAAACTTAGTAAAAGTTTTTCCTTTTTTTTCTTTCCTTTTTTTATTATTTTTAAATTAATTGTACCCTGTTACTCTGATGATTTTCAATAATACAAAAAAAAAAAAAAAACAAAAAATAAAAAAAGTGAAAGGACGACGACTTTCTTAAATATATTAAACTGTACATACCGCATGTATCTATATATATATATTAGATAAATATATTATATTAAATTTAAATCAAATCAAATAATCAGAGTAAATTTTTTTTTCTTTTTTTATGCTTTTTTTTTTTTTTAATTTATTTTAAAAATAAATTTAAAATGCTGTCGACGAAAACTATAAATTTGTAACTTTAATTTTTTTTTTTTTTTTTTTATATAAATATTTAAAAATAGATTTAATAACTCGGTGAATTTAGTAAAAGGAAAACTTTCTTTTCTTTCTTATAGAAAAGCATTTTTCTTTCCTTTTCAAAAGTATTTTTTAGCTAATAAAAGAAGAAAAAAAACTTATAGAAAAAAAAGAGAAAAAAAAAAAAACATTTCTGTATCAAAACTATTCAACTTTTCTTGCACTTGAAAATATATACATATATATATATATATATATATTAAGATTTTTAACAATAAATAATTCGTTGTAATGGAAAAGACCTAAATTTACTTCAATTATTACTTTTCAATTTCCTTTTCTTTTTCCATTGTCGTTATATCGTCATTTTACTTTATCAAAGTTTTTTTTTTTTTGCTTTGAACAACAAAAAAATACCTGACTTTTAACAATTTTTTTTTTTTTTTTTGAATTTCCTTTGCAAAAACAGTTATGAAAAAAACAGAACAATTTTTTATACTTTAAAAAAAAGTATAAAAAAAATTGAAAAGCAAAAAACTTGTCAAGAGTGATTTTCTTCATTATGCATTGTATCGTAAGAATAATAATTGCTTTTGATTATGTCAAATTTTACATAAATATATAAGTATACATGTGACTTGAAATATAAATATAAAATTAATTAGCAATATTAGTAACAAAAAAAAAAAAACTATATAAACTTTTCTAAATTTTGATATTTAAATAAAACCTTGATTTTTATATGCATGCTAAAGTTATGCACACCAATGCGCTTTTTTTACATTAACTGTCTTTTGATTATTCTCACTTGTTCTCGTACAAAAAAAAAAACATTTTTTACAATTTCAAAACAATAAAAATAGAATATGATTGTTTTAATATTCTGTTAAAGGAAATAATTCCTCTAGTACGACTAATCCTAATATTTGATTTGGTTTGAAAATGTAACTTCTTTAATATTCTCGACGCAAACGACGTATATTGGAAAGTTGACAGTTGGAAATGTCAAATAATTATTATTTATATATGGAAAAAAATATACAACAGAATACTCTTGACATACCAAGGATGTGACTAATGTTGGTAACAGAAGAAAATTAAATCCATTTTTTATTTTAACGCACCCAGGAAGCTTTAAAATCTCATATTTGTTTTGTCAGACAGTGTTTTTTTTTGTTACATAGTTTAAAAGAAAAAGAAGGAAGATATATTAGAAAAAAATAATAATATTAAAGTACGTAAAAATATTTATTATATTTATTGTAACGTCAATCACCTTGATGTCATTTTCACATTTTTAAAACTTGAAAACATCGTAGACATGTCATTCACGCGAAGTATAACCAAAATACAAGCCCTAATAATAACTGTGTACTTTTGCTTCGATTCAAGGTCTAGATCAGTCATTTAATATTAAAATAAAATGATAATTCAAAATCCACATATGTAATGTAATTATCTAGGTTTTATCTAGGTTTAAAAATTTTAGTAATGCCATTTGTTACAAGTGGCGCTTTCGTAGTTTTTTTTTTTTTTTTTAAATGTTTGTAGTTACTAGTTATTGCTTTCAGATCGAATAAATGACATTCAAAAATTTAAAAAGTAAATCGATTTTTCTTTATTTTTTTTAAATTTTTTTTTTGTTTATACAATTGAAATTTTTTTAAAAACAAATTTTATTAAAAACTACAAAACTCAAATTTGTGTAAACTCCTTATATTTATTATTTATTTTCAAATTGGAACTGAAATGTCAAAAATCAGAACGATATTTTTTATATGTCAATACATATGTATAAGCTTTGCCAACTTACAAAATTTATTCAGATCATTAATCTGAAACGTTCTTTTCAATTTTATAAAATTTTAACCTTGAACTGAACAAAAAGAACACAACTAATGTATTATAGCTAAAAAACGTTCATTTATTTTCGGTTATTATCAAAATAGAATATCTTGTCTCTAAACATCGAATTTTAAAAACATCGAAAAAACCAAAGATTTATAGTTTTAAAACATTAAAATAAAAAATATAATTGCCAAAGTTTTATAGTATATATTATGTAAACTGACATAAATAAAAAAAATCAAAAAAATCTTAAAGTTGGTCGGATCAAAAAATGTTGTATGGCAAAGTTGTTTCTCTACTTGTGTAACAATTTTTTCTTAATAATTTTTCTCATAATATTTTTCTGTTACGAAATATTCGTAAAAAACTTTAAAATTACACTAGTAAACTATTACTTCCGGTTGTCCGATTTGCTCCAAAAACTTATCAATCTGAGAAATTTACATCAAAAACCTTAAATATAAAATTTCAAAATATTCCGTTCAGTCGCTTAGGCTGTACACGTGCCCACAGATACACACACTCACACACACACACATACATCACCCTAAAAAAAAAATTTACATCCTTCCACGCACCGGAGTAGTGCATATTTGCCAAAATCTCGCGTACAAATTTTTAGTATAAAAACAATACTTACCTTATATGTTCATAATTGTATGCGGTCGGTAAAAAAAGAACTATAAACTCCTGAACTTTAAAACTCTTTGTTTGATAAAATTTTTGAAAAAAAAACACTTAAAAAAAAAATTGTAATATCTCCTTAAATATAGAATTTTTCATTTATTCCCGCTCCCCTCTCTGTATAGGTACTATATTCTTATTTTTTTTTTTTTATTACATTATTTTAAATCTAATGTTAAACAGCTATAATACTTAAATATATACTATTAAATTATTACAAACGAAGCAATAACTTTATAAGAATCTTAAAAAAAAAAAAAATCCATTCATATCGATATAAATGGGTGAAACTAAATTTTATAGCATGAATTATGAACATAATACTTGTAATATCAATATTAAGTACAATATGAAGAGAAAAAAGGTTATAGCAGTTATACAAAATAAAACTATACAATATCAAAAAAAAAAAAATAGGTGTTATAATAGGTCAAACTGAATCATTCCACCTATTAAATCCTCCCATTAAACTAAAAATTTATTAAGAGTCACTTTTTTTTATGAAGAAAAAAAAAAAGCAGCAAAGCTAAATATAAAATTCTAATAAAATCTAGGAAATAATTTACTTTAATAAAAAAAAAAAAAAGAAAAAAACAAAAAATTATTACTTTACTCTTATCCACCTATTTATTAAATCGGTTTTTTGTTTTTTTTTCCTGTACCTCATATAAAAGTTTAATAATAAATTAAATAAAATTAAAGTAACACCGTTGTTTAATCCATTCAACAATTCTATTTTTATTATTATTATAAATTTCTATTCTTCATCTTTCAAATATTGGTAATTTCTTTTTTTTTTTTTTTTTTTTTTTTGTAAAATTTCAATTTTCTGAGAAATTTTGTTCGAAAACAAAAAACAGTAAAGAAAAATAAAAATTACAAAATAATTTATAGGTGAAAAAAAAAAAAAAAAAAAAATTGGTTAGTTTCATTGGTAAATTTCAATAAAATCAATTTTATAACTTACTTTACCACAATTTACTATACAATGCAATAAAAAATCTGACCATAGAAAAATAACATAAAAAGAAAACTCCATCTAAGTATCTAAAAAAAAAAAAAAAAACTGTGGTTTGATATTAAATCAGATTTAAAAAAAAAAAAATATAAAAATAAAAGAAAAAAAAAAACAAATGGAACGAATAACAATGAATTTTAAACAAAGTAAATGGAAAATATTCATTCGATTTTAGTATAACGTTCTAATTTACCAGATTTTCATTTACAAAAAGGTTGATTACATTCAAAATGCATTAAAACTTCAATTTAACAATTCAAATTATTAATCCAAACCATTTTTTTTTTTTTTTTTTTTTATTTAACTGAGAGACCACATCATATTGATTCTATCAGAACAATATTAAATTTATCTGCAATATAATACAAGTATAAATTTTAAGCGTCTTAAAAAATATCTTTAATTAAATTAGGTATATAAAGGGGCCTCGGTGGCCTAGTGGGTAAGAGCGTATAAAATACGTTTTAAACAACGAGGAAGTGTGGGTTTGAATCCCACACACGTCGTAAGAAATATCCCCCCTACAACACCTGAAGAGGAAAGGCTGTGTAATTTCCTATCCACATTTATGTGGCAGAGAAATGCATTAAAAAAAAAAAATTAGGTACGTAAGTTGAATAAATTTGATCAAATTGCGCAAATTTTTAATAATTTTCTGTTACTAACATTTAAAAATTTAAACCGACTTATCTACCGGTATGCATCTGTTAGTAAATTATGTATATATAACTATCAAAAAATCAGACACAAAAAGAATAAAAAGACGTATCAACACAGGAAAAACAAAAAAAAAAAAGTTATAATCAACATTACAAACTAAACGCCATGTCTTCATCGAAAAGCTCGAAATTGAGAAGGTAGCTGAATAATTATACCTTGAAAGCATAATAACAATAGATGAAGGATGGGCAAAAGATATAGAACACAGAATTTCGAAGATAAAAACTGTCTTTGCAAAATTATGCGCAACAAGGAAAACCCCACACTACAGTTCGCGGAACTAAAGTAGAAATATTCAAAGTGTGGATGAAATCTGTTCTTCTGTACCTGGTTTATAACATGAAACAACATACAAAAGTTACAAGTTTTCACAACTATAAGATTAATATAAAGAAAATTCTGGTCGAAGAGTATATTAAACGAGAAATTAATCAGGGTATTAAAAAGTCAAAAACCGATCACAATGAAAAATTTGAAGAAGAAAATGGAAAAGTATCGGTCATATCTTCAAATATCCAAACAACATCAGTGACATGTTACGAGTTGGGCTGAAATCCTCAAGCCAGAAGTTTATATAAGGAACGTGAGGTTTAAAGTGACTTGGCAAAAAAACGTCCAAAGTGAAATAGAGCAAATTAGAAAGTACAAAAATTAAAAGACAAGAAAGCAAAGACAGAGAGATTTATAGAAGATTTTTGGAAGGCTAAGGCACAAAACAGAAAATATATACACAATTTAAAACAAAAATTTGTTTTAATTTATTATTTTTTAAAACCTTTTTATTTCGTTTTTCGTAAAATCGTTAAGCTAATCAAATATTCTGGTTACATATAATTAGTTATAAAGAAAAAGAAAGAAAGGAAATTTATTTAATTTGAATCCTTCAATCTTTTAAAATAAATATAAATTTGGTAATTGTAAAATAAATTATATTTTACTTTAATTGACATTTGACTCCCTTAATATATTTTCTTCTATAAATACAACACTTTCATATTTTAGAAATTTATTTTTTTTTTTTGTTTATTGAAAGGATCGGATCGTTTTAGTTCAAAATTTTATTGATTACATTTATTACATGATTACATTTATTATTGATTACATGCGTTATTGTAATAAAAATAAGAATAACAAAACAAAAAATAAATATTTTATTTTTAAAATATATGAAATGTGAGAATTTTTAAGTGGCTCGTGTAAAATAATTTGAGAAATGAAATGAGAAATTATTTGATTTGGATTATAATTACAATTCTTAGAATTGAATTCAATAATTTCTTCTAACATTTATTTATTTGAATATATTATTATTTACATTCTGTATACATATTAGTGACGTATACATAAATTCCTTCCATCTGGATTTGACAGACAGAAAGGAAATTTTTAGTTATCATTTTCAGAAAAATAATTTTAATTTCTCCAATTTAAAAAAGAAAATCTAAAAAAGTGACACATTAACTATTTTCCGTCATAATTTTCCATATATTTATTTTTAAAATTTTAAATTTAGAATACATATTTGTTTAACCCTATTGTAATGCAGTACAATTTAATTAGTAATACAAATAGAAAATTTTTGTAATTCATTTATGTCATTAATAGATGTATCATAGTATTGAATTATCATAGTTAATTGTTTTTAATTCTTATAATTTGAATAACTTTTTCATTGTTATAAAAATTATAATAGTCATAATAACAATAAATGAGTATTGAAATTGTCGAATTTTAGTTGTGGTAAAGATGTTAATTAAACTTTAAACTTTACGTTTTTTTTTTTTTTTTTTTTTTTTGTTTAACTAAATGTTGATTTTACAAGTAACGTATATGTGTATAGTTATGTATAGTTAATAAGTATAGGTACGTGTTTAGTAGATTAATAAGTTCATTGTTCCAAATACCGTGAAAAAATAAACAGTAACCAGTTAATATACAGCAACAAAAAAAAAAAAAAAAGCAGAAACAGAAACAAATTATACACGAAAAAGTTAAATTTTAATTTTTTTTTTTTTTTCTATGCTTACCATCAATTCAAATATGAAGAGGAAAAATAAAATGAGTTGTTTTTTTTTTTTTCCTGTGAGAAAACATCAAACAAAACTTCATAATTGTTTGTCAAAAAAAAAAAAAAAAAAAAATTTAAAAAATGCTTTATACTATACAAACAAAAACTTTTTTTTAAAGAAAACAAAAAACAGTAAAGTTTTAATGAAATACTTTTATATAGTAGGTAAGGTACCAAATATAATTATACATTAAAAAATATACAAAGAAAAACAAATTATATGTACTTACGTATATACCATTATAAAAGCTAATTTTCATATACCACTTGCTGACTTGACAATGTTTTTCTTAAAATTTTTTTTTTTTCATTTATATGAAAAGTTAAATTTGCTTTTTTTTTGTTTTTTCTTTGAATAATGTTTCAATTTGTATATTATTTTTTTGACACTTTATTATTTGGCACTTAATAATATATGTATATAAGTAGCAACTGGTTTGATGTTGTTTATTATTATTTTTTTTGTACGAATTTTATTTTTCCTGTTTTTAAAATTCCAATAGTATTATGAAAAAATAATTAAATACTGGTATGTATTAATTTAATAAAATACTAGTTAACATATTTGTGTGAAAAAGTTTAAGTCATTCTCTTAAAATTATAATTTGTTTTGTTTTGTTTTTTTTCTCTCCCATTTAAATACAATACAAGTTTCAAAATTTAAGTTTTAACAATAAACGAATAAAGATAACAATAAATTGACATATGCAAACTTGTAAATATACAATAATATATTAATTAATATAATTATTTTTCGAATTCTATTTTTATAATCATTACTTTTGATAAAAACGTTATATAGATATACTAAGTATGCATTTTACATTTTTATTTCTTTTTTTTTTTTTTAATAGAAGTTTTTATTAAATACATATATATATAATATATATATATATATATATGTACAAATATAATTCTTTAAATGTTAAAAAATATAAACAGCCTAAGGTAAATTATGACTAAATGTAATATTTCCTCCATTAATTGTTTGGTTTTTTTCTTTTTTTTTTTTGTTAAGTTTATTTCTTTGTCATCAATTAGCATCAACCATTTTTCTACTTTTTAACCCGTTTTTGTTATATTTATTGTTTTGTTTTATTATTTTACTTTTATAAAATATTTTCATATTTCAAATAATAATAATAATAGTAGGTATAGGTAGGTATTTAAAAGCTTATTTTAAATTTTTCATTTAAATTTAAAATAAAAATGTAATAAAATCATACATAACAACTGAAAATGGAAAATTTAAAGAAAAATAATTTTGAAACAAAACAAACCAAAAATAAATATACATACATATATAATAGGTATATTAACAAAAACAAAAGTAATAAAACCATAAAACTATCAATTTATTTATTTCGTTAGATGGTCAAAAGTGTTAAGTTTATCACAATATTTTTCCAATGGTTAAGTCCAGGTTTACAACAGCTCATAAAAAAAAAAACAAAACGATTTGTTCATTTCTTTATTATTTTATATAGGTACGCTACGCAACATACGTTTACACAAATACACATGCATAATATTCATGGTGATAGATAACTCTGATAGCATAACAAAAAATAATAATATAACGCTAATATATTTAGTTAATAATACCACGCCCTATACGTAAACATCACATCTTTTATTATTGTATCGTAAACGTACGTATAAATTTTGAAAGCACTACCACAATTACATATCAAAAAAAAAAAAAAATTTAACAGAATAATTGAAATGAACACAATAATAACATTGAACGAACCGAACACGTTTAAGAAAAGAGAGGATGAATTCAAATTATTATTTTAAATTTGTTGAATTTTTACATCTTTTTTTTTTTTTTTTGTTCAGGTGAGAATCAATTGTGCAATTTTACCACTAACTCTACTAAACTAGACTTTTTATTCATTTCATTCCAGGTCAACATACCATACTACCATACTACTTACTATGTATGTATTATATTAGGTTGGCTTTTTTTCTTGAAATAATTCTATTGCTTCTATTGTTGTCAGTTTTTTTTTTTTATTTTTTAATTTTATTGTAATTTTTAGTTTTTTTTTTTTGGATTTTTGTTTTTTTAACAAAATTAAATAATAAAGAAAGAAAAAAAAAAATTAACTTTTAGTTTTATTTGTAAGTTGAAACTTATTAACAAAAAAAAAAAAAAAACAAAACCATAAATTTAAAAACAATTTTTCAAAAGAATTATAAAAGAATTGTTAAAATAATTTTCGTTCGTTTATTTATTTTGTTCGTGAGATATAATTTTTTTTTTGTTTTTTTTTTTTTTTTTAAGTGAGTCATTAAATAATTACCTTAAACTTTAGTTTTATTTAATTCCTTTCATGATTGCATTAAATTAAATATAAAAATTTCCACTTTTAAATAAATTCTTTAATGTTGATTTGTAAACAAAAAATTGAAAACTAAAGAAATTTATGTTGAAGAATTCAATTAAATATTAAATAGGATTGAAAAACAGTATAATAAGAAAATTTTTTGGTAAATTAAAGAATATACATATTTATTTTTTTTTTTTTTTGAAAAAAATAATAATTTTTAGTTAACTGATTTTCATAAATTCCCGCGTAAATTGTACTCCGTTCTCAGTCACTTATTTCTTCCATGGAAAAACCGATTATTTTGCAATACATACATAAATAACTTATAAATGATTCATTAAATTTTCATTATTTGTCATGGCCACATTAAATATATTTTTATATACATACGTACTCTATAAATATCTTTTATAAAAGATGAACTATTAATAATGAAAAATAATTATTAAAAATTAAAAAAGTTTTTTTTTTTCTTTTTCGCATATTTCGAATTGAAAGATCAAATTATTCGAATTTCACAAAATGTCGATACATAATTATTAAATTATTGTATTGTATATATGTATATGTATGTAAAAATACTTTAAATGTAAAAAAATCTTTTAATATTAAACCCACTCATGCACCCACAATTCTAATAAACACTGATAAAAATTTCAGTAAATTGAAAATATTTTCAAAATTTTTATTTTTGCCCATTCTCAAAAAAACAAAAAAAAAAAAGCATTCAATTAAAACTTAATATTTAAGATATTGACGAAATAATAATATATAGTTTGGTATCATGTCTGATAAAATATAAAAGATATACTCGTATATATATTTATCAATAATTTCAAGGCTGTTGCTGTTTTGTAATTTAGTACAATAAAATTTTTTTTTTTTATTATTATTATTATTATTCAATAATTTTTAGATGATGGCATTATACTTTCCCAATGGGCAATGACCTGATTAAAATAATTCCAGATTTACGTTATTAAATATAATAATTCATACATTCTCTGCTAGTAGATACTATAAATATTTTAGATAGGTACCCTATATACTTTCCGGAGTAATTTTTATACTTTTATAAAATAATTACAAACATTAGCGTTTATTGTATAAAATAATACATTTTTTTATAGCTCATCATCTTAAAAATCTATAACTACACTATCAAAAGAATTTCAATATTCTTTATTCTACATTAGGCTTAGATTGATAAAAAAAAAAATGTTTTCTTCTCTCCACTCCTACAAGAAGCATCCACTAAGTCATTTATTTTTCATATTTGATTAAGATTCAGTTTCTTGAATCATTAGTCTTAATAAGCCTTTGATTATTCGGCTGTATAGATATAGTACAACTCACACAAGAATATTAAACGCTAAAATCCATTTTTATTTGTGCGCCATCTATTATCTGGTACAAGATTTTTTTTTTCGAGATGATATTTGATTATTATTTTTCGATTCATCCTCATCTTTTTATAATGTTACAAAATGTTGGCTTCAGCTTACAAGTCGTCTACAATTTTTCTTCTGTTTCTTGTAATCTAATACATACATATATGTAATATAGTTACGCAATCAAACTCTAAATATACAAATACTTTAAAAAAGTTGAATTGAATTTACATATAGTTATTTAATTGACTACATAATTTTGATTCTCAATTGCTTAATTGGTTTATTATAAATAAATTTTCATAATTACTATTTCATATATCAAATTTATAGTTTTTTATGTAGCTTTTCTATGTAAATTTTTATGATATTAATAAATTATCTAAATAACACAGTATACATACATATATTTATATTTATTTTCTATTCAAAAGATTTCAACTGTGTACTGAAGAAGCAGTATTTTACATTTTGTTTTTTTTTTGTTTTTTTATGGTACCTAATACTTATATATACATATTTTTAAGATGTGATCGTTTAAATTTAAATTCATTAAATAGACCAAAAATATTTAAATTTTTTTATGAATTTTTTTTTGTGTGTTTTTTTTTTTTTTTGATTCTTTAAGTTAGTTGAGCCTATATTATTTAAATTAAACCCCAAAATGAATAAGAAAATATAAAAATTTGTAAACTTTCATACGTATATATCCATATTTAAAAATATATACATATATTATATATACATATGTATCTTCTTTTACAAGTTCATATACTGAAAAAAAGACTTTAATTATCATATAAATACACGTTTAATTTTATGCTCTTCTCCCCCTTTTCGATACCATATCAGAATAACGTTAATTTCTTTTGATTATTTTATTTTAAGGTTTTCATTTTATTTTCAGTTGTTTTTTTTTTTTTTTTTTTTTTTGAAGAAAATGTAAAACCTATAAAATTCAATGAATACAAAAAAAAACTGTCAAATTATTAACCCTAACTAAATTAAAAATTAAGTTAACAAAAAAAAATGTTAAAAAATTAGCATACGAAAAAAAAAAACAAAAAAAATTTATACTTATTGTTAGTTGTCCGATAATTTTTAAAAAATGATTCTCTATATTTTAAAAATTTAATTTAAAAAAAAAAAAAAAAAAAAGAAAAGTAAGTAAAGGGTTCATAAAAAGGTCTCCCGATATCATAATTTTTTTTTTTTATTTTTCCTATAATAATTATATTATGTATATATATATAATATACATATATATATATATATATATATATTATATAACTTAATTTATAATTTATGGAAACATTTGGCTGGAAATGTTGCGGTTTAATTTATAGAAATTATTATGCAGTTAACTTGTAACCCTTTTTTTTTTGTTAAATATTTAGATCGTATATCAACGATACTATTCCGTTTTTTTTTTTTTTTAATTTTTTTTTAATTTTTATACACTTTTACATGAATAAATGAAACATTGAATTTTCATATTTTAAATATAGGGGTATATAGTAAGTTTATATATGTGTATGTATTATACTTTTTTTTGTTTTTCTATTTTTTTTTTTTGTTTTTGGTTATTATAGGTATAGGTATATACTTAATATTTAAAAGGGGTAATTTCTTAAATTGTTAAAGATACATCCACTTTTTTATGTTAAACTGGTACACAAAAGGATTTATTCAAGTGGGTCTAATAAACGGTTTCGTATTTCATTTTTTTTTTTTTTTATAAACATATACATACATATATTTTTTTTAAATTGTTTCTTGATTTGAATTTTTCAATTTTTGAATTATATACAATTATTTAAAAGAACAGGTGATAATGTGTGAAAATGAATCGTGCTACAATAATTTAATATAAGGGTTTATTTTGGTTCTTCGAAAAAAACAAAAAAAAAAAAAAAACATAAGAAACGAAAAAACGAAAAAAAAAAGGAAAAATGCATATACATATATAAATAATTTAGTACGTTTGTTTATGCATTTGTGATTAATGAGAAAGTTAATTAGAATGGAGGGTAATTAGAAAAAAAAAAAAAAAAAAAAAACAAAATAAATTAAATAAAAAAACGCGAAATAATAAAATAAAATTCTATTGAAGTTTAAGAATTAAAAAAAAATATATTTAATGAGGGGAAAAATAGAAAAATTTCGACAACGGAAATTTTTTTTATAGAGTACGGAAATTGTCAAAGTCAAAAAATGTCAAAATTTTCTTAAAAGATTATAGTTTTTTTTTTTTTTTCCTGAATTTATTATTTCATATTTTTCGTTATTTTTGGTTTAAGGTATACAAAAAAAGCAAGTAGAAATTTACATTTTTAATAAATAAATTAAACAAAAAAAAAAAATAAACTACCTAGGTATATGAAATGTTTTTTATTTACTATTTAAATATATTTAAGGTGTATATACATAAGGTGTTAAACAGTTATTCATTATTTATTTTTTTTTCTATTTTTTCACTACTTTTTATAAATTTAAAAAAAATATTAAATAAGTCAGTATGTATATATTATATACCTATGTAAATTAGTCTAGCTTGGAATTTATTCTATTTCTATTTATTATTAGTTTTAAATGTATAGACGTACCTATTTATATTTTTATATAATATTATATTGTTTGTTATATCAGTTAGGCTGTATATATACATAAATGGAAATTAAATTGTATATTTTTGCTAAAATTGATGGAATTATTACTTTCTCTTATCTTTTATACGTCAGTTCTACTTTTTAATAATTTTATTAATTTTTCATACATAAATTCATTATAATTTTTTTTAACATCTAAAATTAACATCAAAAACTCTTATAAGTTGTTTCAATCTTTCTCTGCTTATGTATAATTGAAGGATTAAACATAATTTTATAAAAGACTCAGTAAACATCTTCCATAAAAGACTATTTAAGACTTAAAGACTTTTCAAGAATGAGACTTAAGCTCTTTCTCATTAAATTTCACTAAACCAATGAAAAGAGCAACTATATAGTGATTTTTTTTAATATAAATATAATGCCATTGTACGTTATTTTATTTTCTGATATAAATAAATGTAGATATCAAAATTTTACCATTATATATGCCATTTGCCAATTGACAACTTATTACTTGCGGTAAAATAAATTGAAAAAAAAAATTACTCAGCTGGCGAAGAAAAAAAAAATAGACTACGCAAAAGGAAAACTAATTTTGACATATAAAATTTTGATAGAATTATTGAAGTTTGTCAACAATTTAGATTAAGTTTAGATCATTTAGATCATTTTAGTTTTTAAGTAATTTAAATCATTTTAGTTTAGTCAACTGGAAAAAAAAATGTAGTAAGATATTATTTTCATTTACATTTACTAGGTTTTTTTTTTTAATAAATAACTTCACATATTTCTAGAAAGTTCTATACCTTGAGTCTAGAAGCTCTGTATCGTCGTGACTCTGTCGCTCTAGGTAAAATTTTGTTATAATAATTCAACTCACTTTATGTCAAAATTTTCTTTTTATAAAACAAAATTTTACTTTGCAGAGTAAAAAATTATCGATTGGAACAGGACCTAATATATATATTGAATATTTGTCAATGATACTATAAGACTATAAACCTTATATTAATCCACATCATATATTTTTATTTAAGTATATGTATTTAATAACTATTTTTTTTATAAATATATAGAAAATATAACCTGTCGATGAAAACTGAAAAGAACTACAACTTATTTTGAAAGCAATTTGATTACATCACAAATAAAAGTCCGATCGATTTGACTCCTATTATATACCTACTTATACCTATATATAGGATATACAGAAACATCAATTAAATTTTTTTTATACTTAATGTTTTAAATTGAAATAAAAATTTAAATTTTAGTCTTCAAAAAATATTAAAACTAAAAAAATAAATTTAGTACTTATAACAAAGTTATGACAATTCGAAAAGCAAGGTCATTTAAATTACTCTTTATTAAAATTTTTGAATCATATTACAATAAACTAAATTTAATTTGGAATATGTACTTAAAATTGTTGTAAATAATAAGAATTAAATAATTTATTAGAAATATGAGAATAGAATGTTTGGAATGTTTCAATAAGTGATTTAAACAATAGTATCTATAAATGAAAATATCTTAAGATGAAATTTTAAAAAATTTAACAATTACATATATATACAAGTACATATATATATATATAATAATAATTTACCAGATATTGACGTATGTACATGTTTATGAAAAAAAATAGCTTATTCACAATTCCATATATGTATACACACACACATACGTACAAAACTAAACAATGATAATTAATTATTCTGAAAAAGTCAGAAATAAAAATGAAAAAAAAAAAAAAAGAATTGAACAAAGCATATTTACAGTAAAACATAAATTCCGATTATTTGTCTTTGACAAAGAAAAATTAATTATATAGGGTGACCTAAAAAGAACGTTTATTTTATAGGTTTCAAAAAAAAAAAAAAAACTAAAAGCTTCAGTTTATCTTCAATTAAAAATAAAATTCATTACATGTCATTTTTCTCCATCTCCATTTTTATCCATATGGAATGGATGAAATTTTCTATAAAACTTTAACGAATGAAAACCGATTACCAAACTAAGGATAATTTTTTACAGAAATTATGTGTGTCCTAACAAAAATCTTTTAACATTCACATGGATTAAAGTAACATTTGTGTGATTTCAATAGTATAATTCTAAATTGTTATACAGTTCCTCCTCTAGGAACATAAATTAAAAACATTAAACATTAAAAATTTTCGCCGAATCGTGTCATTTTCTTTTTGTAAAATTTTTGTAAATAAAAAAAATTGCTAAAAACATGCCGCCATTCTTATTGGAAAGCCTCCCCTTATTGAATACGTAAAAAGTTAATCTATTATTATATTGTATTGATATTTATTTAATTATTTTCTTTAAGACAAAAATAAAAAAAAAAAATTAATTACATTTTATTATTATTTTTTTTTTTTTTATTTATTTATCACTTATACATCTCAGTACACTTTCATACAAAAATCATATTTTAAAATCTTTATAAAAACAAATTATTGAAGTTTTTATAAAATTTTTTAAAGTTGGTTTTTTGTTTTTTTTTTTTTGTTTGTTAGTGTAGACAAACAATGCCAACGCGTAAGAAATACAGAAGAAGAAGAAGAAGTACATAATGTACAAATATCTAGTATCTAAATACGTATTAAATGAAAGCAATGTGTTTTTTATCTTACACAATTTTAATAGTACAACTACATTCGTACATACTTATACTATATACATATATATATATATATATATATTAAACAAAATGCAACACAACAATCTTAAACTTTCTCTACAACTTTTTCGTTCAAATATTTTATAATAAATAATTGGAAAATTAAATTTAAAATAAAAAAATATGTATTTTTGTTTTTATTTTAACTTTTTTTATTTTCTTATTTAATTTTTTAATTTGTTTTTCTTTTTTGATTTAAGTTTTCATAACACAACACTTTTAGATACCTGTAATTTACGATGCTAATTCATTTTTCAGTTAGTTCGTTTGTGTTCATTCCTTTATGTTTTCTGTCTTTCTTTCTCTCTTTTATTTTTTCTATACACTTTTTGACAAGAAACAAGAAACTTTTTTTTTTCTTTCTATCTCTGTCACCTTTTTGTTTTTAAAGTTTTTTAAAGTTAAAATATTTTTTGACCCTAAACAAAAGCAAAAAAAAAAAAAAGTAATTTTATACCTTGTTATCGGACTACTGTTAACGAACACCTTTTACAAAAACAAAACAAAAAGAAAAACAACTAGCTATTAGAAAACTATTTTTTTTTTTCTTAAAAAAATACCGGTTTGGTTCAGGTGCTTTTTTTTTTTATCTAATAGATTTATAAAAGTTATTTTCATGAAAATGAAATAAAAAAAAAAAAAAAAGATGCAACACAGCAGCATACAAGTAGCGCTGTATGCTT
The DNA here is from genome assembly GCA_947095535.1 of Poecilobothrus nobilitatus. Classification (NCBI taxonomy): domain Eukaryota; kingdom Metazoa; phylum Arthropoda; class Insecta; order Diptera; family Dolichopodidae; genus Poecilobothrus; species Poecilobothrus nobilitatus. The sequence continues at coordinate 197,363,533 of OX352774.1, forward strand.
TTTCTTTTATTTGACTCTGAAATTAATTTGAAATCATATTATTATAATGACATTTCGTTTTAAATTTATTTTAAAGTTAAAAAAAATACGGGTTAAATAATTTATGTTCTTTATATTTATTATAATAGTTACAATAAGTTAAAGTTTTAGTTGTTCTTTTTGTTTTTGTTTAGGACATAGGTATGTAAAGTTTTTAGTTCGTTATTCCGTCAGGATTCGCTCACCATTAGGCCAGTCAATTCGTAATTTGAATAAAATTTTCTAAAATTCTTATTCTTTATTCGAAATTTTTTATTTACGCATTTCAAAAGTATATTACTAAAGTCGCAATTAATCGCATTTTACCAAAGTATATTCCAAAATAGACGTGACGAGACGATAGAAAAAAACCCAAGAAATTCCGAACGGTTTTTTACGAGAAGTAACTATAGTCAAAATGAAATTGTAGTAATAATAAAATAAGTACGTTCAGCTTGAAATTAGTAGAAATTTAATTTTTTTATCTGTTTTTAATTGTTTTTTAGAATGAATAAAAAAGAGTTGGCAATAAAGATTGTGCATCATCATAACTTTGGTTACTCAAATGTCTAAAAGTAAAAGTAATTTAAAAAAAAAAATAAAACTGTATAACCAATTAGACCAGAAGTATTTTATGTTTGTATTAATGTAATTTTAGAATTTCAGATTTCTCAAATAAACAACATTTTACGTAAAACATATTTTTTAGGTTAAACCACAGAACAGACTAAATATAACTATAATACAGACGAACAGTTTCATATAAAAATTTTAAGTCTTTTTTAGGAGCCAGCATGAACATTTTTTTGGAGCCAGACTAAGTATTTTAAATATTTAAATATCAAAAATAAAAATTTATAGAATATTCTTTTGTATTTTCTATTTTTGAAATTTAAATATTATAAAATACTTAGTCTAGGTTCCATAAACTGATTAGTCAGGCTCCAAAAAAAAATAAAAATTTTCATATGAAACTGAACGTCTGTATAGTTTATTTACTCTGTCGTTAAACGTATTGTCATCTTTTTACATACATTTTATATGACATTTCTCCCGTTTATATGAAATAATTTTTCGTGCAGTTTTTTTGATACTTTTATCGTCTATTTTGGCTATGTCCATATTAATGGTAGAGTTTTTACTCGTCCCGTTACGTCTATTTTGGACTTAGAAAAAAAAAAAACTAAATATTTAAATTAATTTCAATTAAATTTAACTATAAGTACTTAGATGTTAAAAAATAAACGCGTAATATTACATACATATTTATAATTATTATGATGTATAATAAAATTAATGGAAATCCTGTAAATTCTTTAAAAAAAATACCGTAATGGTTTTTGAAAAAAATAAAGGGGAATTTTTATAATAAGAATAATGCATCATATACAGTTATACTTTAAACGAATTTTGATCCAGTATCTTTCAATCAAATGAAAAGGAAAATTCAAGAATTCCAAAATATGTAAACTGATAAATATTCAAACTACTTACATACATAATATACTATCTTATAGGAGTAATATATGTATATAAATATATAATGAGGAATTTAACAAGAAAAATATCAACTTCCACCTTGAAACATTTCTGAAAACTTATGCACCTGCAATATGACTCATATATTTAGTTTAAAGGTGTGCTCTAGAAAATTTCTTGCTATTTTTAAGTTGTTTCTTTCGTAAAAGGTTTAAAGTTTATAGAACGTTAATTTTCTTTAAAGTTATAGAAAAGATCTGCTCTACGAAATATGTAGAATTTTTTAATTAATTAATTCCTTATAAAATCATTCTTTGAACAAAACTAAAGTACTATTGAGTATTTAAAGAAAAGTAAAATCTATACACCATTTATGAAAACCTGCTTAAGTCGTAATTCTTTCATATATTATAACAAATTGACTATAAATTTTAGTAAGAATATAAAATTACTTTTATATTTTTACTAATTATCTAATTTATCTATTTAAAATAAAAAATATTATTGTACTAATAGCTAATATTTAACAACATTAAAATTATATTTAAAACAATCTTAAATTATTTTTTTAAATAGAAAATTACCGTTATTACCGTTCTAACAAAATATTAAAAAAAAAAAAATTTTTTTTTTTAGGTTAATTGTATTTTCATGATTTTTAAAATTAAACCAGTTTTTAAATACATATAACTATAAGTATGTTTATATATACGTATGGGCTTAAAAAGTTCTTTCAACTTTATTGTACATCTTACAGAAAGGATACATTATTTTAATTTTTTTTTAATATTAAAAAACACGCGAAAAACTGTAAATAAGGGCTATTATAAAAGATATATACAAATCTCTTAATTAAGCTAATAAAATATTCGTTAGGTGTGGTATATATGTATATATATACTTTTAACAACTGGTATAACTGTTTCATTTAAATTATTTTATAATAGTTATTTTCTTTTTTTTTTAGTTTTGCAATGCACACCTTATATTAAATATATATATACATAATATATTCTAATTGTATACAATGAAAATTTGTTATAAATATGGTTTTTGTTACAAAAAAAAAAAAAAAAAGTCTCAATAAAAAACACACTTATGGATTTGTGTGTTAACTGTAAATAAAAATATATGGAACCCAAAAGGTTTTTTTTTTTTTTTTTGTTATATTTTACAGAATACAGATCCTCCTTCACCTGGAGAAAGGAATTTATATTTCTATTCTCTTAAGTAGATATAAAAATAACACTGAACCTTATAAAAATTTAAGTATATATAATTGTGTCTAAATGGGTAACTAAGGGTGAGGCAAAAACTAAAATAATTAATTTTAATGAGGTTTATAGGGAAAATTATACCCAAACAAAAAACAAAAAAAAAAAAAGAAATATAATTTTTTATTATCATTTGGTAAAAACAAAAAACATTAAAATAAAAACAAATTGTAGAAAATATTTTTTTTTTCCCACCTTTTTTAATTGGAGAAATGGCACATATTTCCAAAAAAAAAAAAAAAAAATTATGAAATATTTATATCATATGCATGCATAAACTTTTATATCAACTATTTTAAATATCACTCTATTCCAAAATGTTGAAAAGAATTGTTTTGTATTTTCTTATACCAAAAAAAAAAAAAAAAGGGCTTGACAGGGTGAAAAAAAAAAAAAAAAAAAAAACTGAAAATAACTATATAATTTTTTTTTTTTCATGAAAAATTCATTAAATTTATAAATCTGGTTAAAAATTCATTCATTCTATTGTGGTTAGTTTAAATTGATGCACGTCCCTCATACATTTCATTCTAAATGTGAATATTTCCATAAATTTTTATCATAAAATATACTGATAGGAAATTTAACAAATATTATATATATATACATATATTCTATATTCATATAATATATACATAAATATATCTGGTATGATAATAAAAAGTAATTTGTTGTCTGATGGACAGAATATTCATCATCATTTCAGAATATTCATTTGTTATTTTTTTTTTATACTTAAAACTATTTTCAACAACACGATTCTTTTTTGCATAACGCATAAGAAAAATACCTATCGCGAAAAATATGACACAGCATAATAAATATGAAATCATATATTTTATATTATTTATTATTAACTTGTGCAACTAAATTGACTATCAATTTTTGAAATTAATGAAATGCATGAAAACAAAATATTTCATCAATATTTAATTGACAACAAATTGACAAAAATATTACTTATTATCATACACATAATTTTAAAAAAGTATATAGTTTTATTTAACCTTTAAGTGTCAATATCAAATTTTATTAATTCAATCCGATTTATTGATGTACTGTAGAATATTTTTGAGCAGAAGCTTTATACTCTTGATATATGAAAATAATTGGTTCACAGTTATGACAAGAAAAGGTAGAACCTCACAAAGAAATCGTTAAGTTTAATAAACCTTAACCGAAAAAGGACTGTCAAGAAATATTGAAAAAGATTTTTGTGATATTAATCAACAATCATATATAGTTAACCCATGAAAAGAGAATGGCGCTGGCCGATGTAGGAAAACAATTTAAAAATAAAAGAAGAACATATTAATTTTTTTGTAAAAATTTTGTCAAATTCATATTGATAAATATTTTGAAGAGGCAGATATTATTTACAAAATAATAAAATAGATATGAAACCGCAATTAATTTTTACTTAAAAATTGAAAATTTTCTATTAAATTTTAAAATTCACAAAATTCATCTACTTATAGTGTATATATATCTATCGGAAAAATATAAATGAACAAAAGTTAAGTTTCTCTCTCTTCAATAGAAACAAATTCTACGCTAATCTTTCTCGCTTTCTTAGGCTTAAGTTTTCTTAATGTTACTCCTCTAAATTAAAGTTGATTTCTCCTTCTCTTTCAAAATCACAGTAAAACTCTCTTTTTTATGGCAAATTTATTCATACTTTCCGTTACGAAAAGAATATAAACCAAAATCTTATCAAATTACTTATTATAGCGTACCTTTTAAATCAGATCTCATCACTGTACACATATAAATATATAAATGTTTTGTAAAAAGTTTTCTATGATTTATACAATGAATAAGATTAGGTCTAGTTTATAATACACGACATCTTATACACCTAATTCAAATAATATATTATGGACAATAAAATTTCATGTCAAATTAAATACAGTGGAATCGTGATCATATGAACATTGCATTATATGAACTATCACTTTACATGAACACAAAAATTTTGTCATATAAACTCCTATTATATGATTTTTCAAAATTTTCAGCTCTATTATACCTATGAACAATTCTAATTTACCGTATTTTTACAAAAAAAAACCTAATGTTTACAAATTGTTTTTTTTTTTTGTTTCAAACTAGAAACAGTTATATTCTCTGTTTTGAGATAATATTTCTTTGATACATAAATAGAATATATTCAGATAATATAGAAATTTAGCTCTACATGTGTAATTTAATACCTATTTATGTATCAGAAAATTAAAAACTATGAGGTGCCCATATCCATATTAATTTTATATAATTTCACTTATATGAAAATCCCACTTATATGAAATTAGGCTACATTCATTAGTTCATATAATCGCGAAGTTACTGTACTATTTTTTTACTTATAAGAAATTTTTCATGAAAATATTATGGAGACATGGTAAAGGGTTAAATTTATATATAAACTAATATTATGTTATCTAATAAAGTTCAGGTTGTATTAAATGGGTACATAGTCTAAAAAAAAAAACAAAAAATGATAGTTCAATTACAAAATAATAAATTAAACGATCATTTCCAATCAATTTTGAAAAATATACATTTGATAATTTGTATATAATAATAATATGTATTATATACGAAGTAGTAAAATAAATGAGCACAAAATGATTATATTCGTTTGAAAAGAAACTGTAGAACAATAAGTATATGCAATTTTCTTTTTTATATATATGTATACTATATATTATATACATATAACTATTATAATATATTCTTTAAAGAACATTGACATAAATTTTCATTTCATTCCATTTAATTTTCTTTCTTTTGATTATTTTCAAATATTAAAATGTCACTCTATATATACATATATATATATATGCCCATTTATTATACATATGTATGTATATAAAATATCTTTCCTATCAAATTTGTTCAGGTTTAAATTAAACAGAAAAAATACATCAGACCGAATCATTATCGTTCATTTTGTTCTAAATTATGGGCATACATTTTACAAATACTTATCATTATTAAAAAAAAAAAAAAAACACAAAAAAAAATTTCTTCCTTTTTACTTACTTTATGATAATTTGAATATAAAAATGTTGTATATGGATATGATGATAATGTGGTAGGTATATGATACTTTTATTATATGGTAAATTTTCAATATAACTTGAGAACAAAAAAAAAAAAAAAGAAAATCTTAAAGTAAAGTAAGTTTTGTCATTTAAAACGGTTCATTATCTTTAAATATCAATTTTATTTTGATGATTTATCGACTATACTCCTGTAGTTGTATAAATACCATTCTATACTTACTATATATGTAATATTTTTGATGATGGTGTACTATATACACCGTTTTCTTTTATTTTTTTTTTTTATTAAAATGTATCTATATCCTTAAGAAACATATTTATAGATTCTGTGAAAAGTTCGATAACAAACAACACTTTAAAAAATTTTAAATGGATTTTTTTTTTGTTTTTAGAAACAAAATAAAATTTCAATAAATATAAAAAAAAATTTTATTTTTTATTAATTTTGAAACATAAGAGGATAGTAAAGATTGTAAAAAAATAGCTAACAATGATTCAAAATTGTTCATATTTAATTGAAATTTTTGACCATTGAATACAAAATATATACATATATTTAATTGATATTCAACTTAATGACAAATTACTCGTATTAATGAAGCAGAAAAATATACACTATAAAAAAACAATCAACCGCAATTTTACGACATCATTGAAAATAAAATTACACAGTTAATTCAAGACGTCTTAGAAGTCGATTCAATTATGACACTATAATTATATATGACACTTGAAATCTTCTCCAATAATATATTTTCTAAAAAACTCATCATCAATTTTATAATATATTTTAAGTTTCACTATAAAAACTGATAATAAATCAAACCATAAGACACAAGGGGTTAAATGCATTAAACTGAGATTGAACTGAAATCTCAGTTTTTCAAACAAAAAATAACAGTTTAAAAGTAGCTTTTGTTTCGCAAGAAATGAAAATTGCGTTTGAGCTCAATTTTATTCTTTTAACCCAATGTATTTATAGTTAGAACTAAAGTTAAATATTAAAAATATTATTTAAGAGAAACAAAAATTACAAGAAAACTAAACAAACCGATCTAAATGCTGAATTATATGAAGATACTTAGCTCAGATTGAAAGTTGAAAACCATTGTGGGTTTGATGAAGAGCAAAAAAATATGAAAAAAATGAAATGAAGAGCAAAAAATTCTAAACATTTTTCTTTTTTTTTTTTTTAATATTTATTATTCTAATGGATTCACGATAATATCGATTTATATTAGTATATATATATTGATATATATATATACATTACATATATAAATGTACAACTAAAGGAAATATGTTGACTGTTGAAGTACTTCTAAATTTAAAAATCTGATATATTTTCAATATATATACTTATATATATATATATGGTGTATATATGCAAAATACGTGTTAAAATGCTAAATGAAAAATAAAAATTTGAAGATGTTTCAGATGTTATATAAAAATGAAAAAAGGACTTTTTGATATTATCTTTAGTTATTTACTTTCAATGATAGCATAACATTTTACCAATGGTTACAAAATAATAATTGTAGCACGTTTTTATTTAAAAATATTATTATCATTATTACATTTTTTTTTTTTTTTTTTTGTTTGCCCCCTATGTACTTACAAACGTTGTTTAAGTACAATAACAATCACGAATTGAATGTTAGCGATGACGACTTGTTTATCAGGAATATTATTAATGATGCATAATCAAAAAATTGAAACTATCTGATATAAAAACATATCAGTTTTCTAAACACCACATCACATTTTTTTTTTTTTTGATTTAAATGTCATGCTCTTGTAACATATTTAAGCAGAAAACCTGAACAATATTTATTTATTTAGTTTTTTTTTTTTTTTTGTTTTTTTTTAAATAAAAACAATGATCTTTAGATAAATTTTACATAAAATTTGAATAAAAACCGGTGATATTATAAGTGAAATTAAAAAAAAAAAAATTTTTATCATTTAGAAATAACAGGGAAATTTTGTTGGTTGTGCGTGAGTGCATGAAAATTAAAAATGAAAAAAATGAATGTTTTTATTAACATTATATTAATGCTTGCACATAAAACTAAAAATTACAATTAAGTATAACATTTTTTGTTTTTTTTGGACTTTGAATAATTTAGAGGAGATATTTTTATTTTTGAATGTTTCTCCCTTGAATTTTTGTTTTTGATTGACACCCATCATTTTTACTGCAATCTTTAAAAGTTATAATGTATTATCTTTTATATAATTTCAATCGAATTTCAATGAATTTTCGATAAATATATTTGAGAGATGTGCTAACTGATGTTCTATGTAACATGAAAATTATCATCAAAACTGAAGAGTAAAGTCTATAAAAGTCAAACAAGCTCTAATGATGTATAAAACTGAATGGTGGGCAGCAAATAAAACACATGAACAGAAGTTGCACGTCACTGAGATGAGGTTACACAGGTGATCCGCAAGCGTGACGAAACTTAATGAGATGCGAAATGAATACATCAGAGGCACCTTCAAGGTTGCCAACGTCAACGATAAATTAGTATAGAAAATCGTTTAAGAAGGCACGATCACGTCATGCGAAAGGACGAAAGAACATGAGATACGAAAAATTCTTAGCATACTTACACCTAAATGAGAATCCATGAACTCCAGCTTTGTGAACAATTGATAAAGTTGACAGATTTTCTTGGAGTCTCGTATCATGAAGAGCCGACCCCAAATAAGGGAAAAGATTATAAAAAAGAAGAAGATATTCGATAGATGATATCAACTGACATTATAAATGTTAAAAATTCTAAGTGTTTAGTACTTTTGATGAGTAGATAATTCAAAGTTAATCGCTTTCTTTAAAAACCATTGTTAATTTGATCATCCAAGTTGATCTTGATAACATCTGATTCCAACAAGACGGGGCTACGTGCCACACAGCACGTGCAACAACCGAATTATTGTGAGAAAAGTTTGGAGATTCGATTATTTCAAGAAATTGTAACATTGAATGACCTCCAAACAGTTGTGATATAACATCAGACTATCTCTTGTGGGGTTATTTGAAGCCATTGGTCTTTAGCAATAAACCAGACTCTCTTCAAGTTTTAGAAATCAATATTGAACGTGCTATTCATGACATACGATTTGATTTAGTGGAAAAAGTGTTCGAAAATTGGATTAATCGAATTCGTTCCTGCAAAAGAAGTCGTGGAGGCCATTTGAATGACGTTTTATTCAGAACTTAATTGTATCCATTGTACTTCACATTAAATAAAAAACATTTGAATTTCCTTAACAATTAGTGTGTTTTTTTTTAAAAGAAATCATATCACTCCAATTGGAAAACCATGTAGTATAGTATAGTAGTTTCATTACAATATAGAATTGCACTAACTGTGCTATCTTTGTTCCAATGGTACTATGTATACACCATAGAATCAATAGTTTACATATGTACTATTTGAGATAATTTCTTAGTTTAACCTTTAGAATAATGAAACATCTGATAACGGCTTTGCTCGATAATCTCATCGATTTCACAAACAGCTTTTTAATATATACTTATTTGCTTCACTTTTTAAAAAGCTCAAAAAAATAATCTATAGTAGCTTAAAATTAACAAGATGTTATCACAATAGACCTACCTAGGTATAATTTGTGTTAAAGAGTATTAAAAACCTACCATTTTAACCTAACATTACCTAATTTTATCTAAAAATGGTAACAATTGTTTGATAGTTAACAGTTTCTTACATTTAAAGAACACTTGTACTTTCCTCACTCTTCTACAGTGTCTTTACTACGCATAAAAAGGTAAAATAACATTATCTTAATTTCTTAAATATTTTTTAAACTTTAATTTTTATTTTATTAAAAAAATTGTCACCAAAGAAAATTTTCCCCACCCTGAAACAAAAAAAAAAAAAAAAAAAATTGGAAATTTTATCGCATTTCGCAATTTGATATTGTGCTTATCACATCAATTCACACAAAGTTATCTTCTATTTTTATAGTGTAAAAATACTTAAATTCTAAAAGTAGATAAAAAGTTACATTCTCTTTTATTTTTTTTTTTTTTTTTTTTAATTTTATACCTAAACGTATATATCTTTTCTTTTTTTAAATAAGAATTTAGTGCAATCAACTTGAAAATTGCATGAAATTCCTGTGAAATTATAAATTTCTGAAATTAAAGAAAAAAAAATATTGAAAATCATTTTCCAGACAAACAAATTTTTTATATAAGAAATTGAAAAAAATTAAAGTTTTTCTTTTTTTTTTTTTTGAGATTCTCTTAAAATGATGAAGGAACGAGACTTCATATATTCGCATCAGAAATTTCGCATGGAAAAATTTTCTGTACACATAATTGTATAGTTGTAATAGTGTAAATATATTTATACATTTTAAGATTTTTTTTTTTTTTTTTTGTAATTTTATCAGAAAAAAAAAAATGTAAAATAAAAAAAAAATAAAAAAATATTAAGGAAAAAGGAAACATAAAATCAATCATTTAGCTTAAATTTAATCAAAAAACTTTTAAATTTGATTTGGCGAAAAACTTTTAAGAAAATTCAATTCAATAATTTTATAAAAAAAAACAAAAAAAAAAAAAAAACCATTTGTAGAATTTTATAGAAATAATATTGCATTTTATCCATATTGACAAAATGATTGCTTCCTTTCAGAACATTCTTTATTTATTTTACAAAAAAAAAAAGAAACTTAAAAAAAAGTAGATAGTGTCATTTCTTGACTATCTCAAAATCGAAACTCAAAGCTAAATCCAAATGACAACAATTTTAAAAGTTATTTAAATATAGGTTATGAAAATTATAGTTTACCAAAGTTTTGATACTTAGATCAGCATCAGATACAACTAGTAGCACAATCGATTCTCTAATTGATTTTATTGTTTATATTATTTTGCGATATTTCTACGTAAAATTTCAAAAAAAAAAAATGTACTAAGAAAAAAACCATTTCCGGTAGTGGAAATAATCACTTCATATTTTATATTATTGGTTTAAAATTATTTATTTAAAATTTTTCTTTACTTTATTATATTATCTACTACTTAGATACATTTTTATAATAATTTCAAAATATATCCATTTTATGAATTCTTTTTCTATGAAGTACATTATTTCCGGTTGATATAAACGCAAAATGGGACAGAGCCAATTTTTCGGCAATTTATTAATTACTAAATGCGAAATTTCATTTCATTTCAACTATACCTAGTTTAAATAAGGGAACAAATTCCACTTTTAATTGACGAAATCAATCAGAAAATGAAGTTTTTGACACAAATAATATACCTATTGTATTTCTGAGTAATCGAGTAACAATAAAAAAAGATTTTGGTTAACAATTTAGAGAACTTTTAAATGTAAAATATCAAGATAGAGTTTTTTTTTCTCCCGAATTCAATTCTTTTTTTGTGTTACATAATATACAGGACAAAATAAAATATCAATTCGTTGTAATAAAAGTTTGATTCATTTTCATTTTCATTGATCATAACATTTTTATTTATCAGAATTTATTAAACATTACATAATCATAGTCAGTTCTTTTTTTATAAATATCTGTAATTATATACCTACTCTTAAATTCAGTAATTTATCCAGACAATAGAATAGCGGATAAGACACTGACTTTTCATTCACTTCGGGTTCAAATCCTGACTGAATCAAACAAATGAATAATAAAAAAGTGTATACATTTTTCTTATAATACATAATTAGAAATATATAATAAAATAAAAATAATTCTTGTAAAAGATAATAGATGGCGCACAAATAAAAAAAATATATATTTATTTGCGTTCAATAGATTGGAAATTTAAGCTTAGTCAAAAACGGCGCACAACTTGGCACAAAAATAAAACTTAGGTGGCGCACATATAAAAAGTAAATATTTATTTCGGTTCAATATTCTTGTACAATAGCTATAGCCGAGTAATGATTTCAAAAACTGAAGCTTAGTAAAATATGAATAATAAATGACTTAATGGATGCTCTATAGCAGTGAAAAGAAGAAAAAAACAAGGCAAGATGTAAATCAGTAGTTTTTAAAAGCGCACATTTCCAAAGCATAATACAAACTGTTTAAAATTGTGACTTGCACCAAAAATTGGAAAGTTTTATATAAGTAGTAAGAAAAAAATGTAAAAATAGGACTTTTTTGCAATTTTGAGGGGCTGTAAGTCCGGAATTGTATATAACTAAGAAAAACCGTTAACACACGTAAAATTATATTACTGAAGCTTTAATTTTTCTGTGTCCACAGAAAAATTTGAACAGGTTCGTAAATTACAGCAAAATAGCAAATTTTAGAATACATGAGCCCGAATAGCTTTTAACAGAGAGTAGTACAAAAAAAAATTAATAATTCTAAAAGTTCTTTCTTGTCTCAAAATTTCAAGCTCTTATGCATGTCGGATTTATAAAAAAGAAATATCATGCAAAATTACGAAAATCGTTAGTGCACATAACGATTTACCGTTAAATACTAAATTTAAAAAAATTGTATAATTGTATACAAACCTAAAAAAAAAATTCTTATCGAATAGCATTTTCGGATTGAAAAAATGTACATAAGATGTACGAAATTAAAAACATAAGATGTACGCATTTAAAAATAGAGCTTTTTTAAAATTTGAGGGGCTGTAGCTCTGAAATAGATGGGGCTACATGAAAAAGTTGTTCTACAACATTAATTTTTTTATGAGACCTACCCATGGATAAAATTTGTTTTCTCTATCTTTAACTGTGTAACAGACGAACAGACGGACGGACGCTGGGAGTGAAACTAATAGGCACATTTTTTAAAATTTTTTTTGGAAATGTGCTAAAAATTCATTTTACAAAATAATTCAATAATTGTCTTTAAATTATTTATAGTTATTTTCTCATTTTAAAATTCAAAAAAAGTTTTAAAAGCTTAAATGAATATTAAATACATATGTACTTACGAATACTAATGTAAATAAATGTAAATATAATTTTTATTAAACTTTAAGTAACTAAATCAATTCAAAATGATATCTTTCTGATGTATATAACTGAATACCATTATAAAAAACGTATAATTAACTTATGGTAATGAAATTATGATGAGTAACTTTATTATAATGTAATACTAGAAAAGTTTTTAAAAAAAACTTTCTCAGAATTTTTAATTGAATATCCATTAAATTTTAAGAATTAAATACAACTGAATTCTATAATTATTCACAAATCAAAAATATACTAACAATTAAGTTTGTTTGGAAGATAAATTTTAAAAATACATGGCTATCGTACATTTAGAATAGCGGTAGCACGAAAAAAGTCCCCAAATTTGGGGACTTTTTTACATATACCCCCAAAATTTCAAACAAATTTTGGAGACTTCTTTTATTTTTGGTTTTTGCCAAAATTTTATACAAATTTAAATAAATAATTAAATTTTTCCGGATTATTTATATATATGTATGTATGTATAAGTGAGATTCTGAATCAGAAGAGATTTTAGTCAAGGACTCAAGATGAGGGTTGCCACTTTTTCCGGCGGCAGCCCCCCACAGTTTTGAGATTTTGGAAATGTTTTTTTTGGGATTTTGTTTTTGGGGATTTTGTCTAAACCTAAAAGTTTAAATTGGTAATTTACCAATATTTAAAGTTTAGGCAAAACCAACTGAAAAAGGTCACCAAAATACAATTTTTATAAAAGTCTCTAAAATAAAGGAAAATAGTGCCAAATTTTTTCCAATTTTGGGGACTTTTTATATATGCAAGAAATCCCCAAAGTTTCATACAAATTTTTGGGACTTCTTTCATTTTTGGTTTTGGGGACTTTTTTCATGCAGCCTAGAATAACATTTAATTAACGAATATTGGAAATTTGAAATGAAACTATTTGAAATTGAATATCCAATACTTATCTTATCACGAAAACTAAAATAATTAAAATAAATAAAATATCATTTTTTTATCATTTTATATTTTTAGTTATTAAACAATTTTCAGATAATTTTTGAACATACGCAGCTTCTTTTAGCTGATATTTAAAACATAAAAACAATGAAAATGAATAAAAACTTAAAATTAGCATATATCTTCTTAAAAACTCAAATTTCATCTCAAAATATATATGAACATATAACGAATAAATTATCTAAAAGTCACATCATCGATTAAACAAATACATTTTATGTTATTTATGACTCAGAAACAATATGAATCACAAAATTCAATAATTAATTCAAAAGACCATAATAGAATGCAAAAAAAACATCTCCAATTACATTAAATTAACATCAAATGCAATATAAAACCAATTTTCATTTTAATAGCTAATATATGTACATACACATTCATACATATATTATGAGTTTTAATTGGGATGGGATTAACAAAACAAAACAAAACAAAAAAAAAAAAAATCATTTCCTTTACTTTGAATTTCGATTTTAGTATCTTTTATTTTCAATGAAAAATTTACAATCATACTTACTTAGATATTTAGAAACGAATATTTAAAGTTGCAGTCTTTTTATTCGAATTAAAAACAACAAGAAAATTTTTTTTTCAAAGAAAAAGAACCTCAAAAATAAATAAGACTTACTTTTTTTAAAGTATCAGTCATCATAATTTAATTACTTAGCAAAAAAATTGTTATCTTTATATTACAGAATTTCTATTTTGATTTTAAATTTAACTAAAACAAAAAATCTTAAGTATTCATGACCAAAAAAAAAAAAAACAAAAAAATATAATAAAAATATTATAACCTTTAATAAATCATTCAGTAAATGTACACAAATTTATAATAGATAATTTTTACTTGATTTCGAATACAATAAACTTATATAATATATGTATGTATATTATGATTACATATATTACATAAAAATTGTTATTCTAAGCACGTGTTTGTGAACCCTTTTTCTTAGTCATAAACTTAAGTTCTAGATTATTTGTTTTTTTTTTTTTTTGTTGTTTTATTTTAATTTAATTAACTATGAATAAATTTTTACCACTTTATCGAAACTTAAAATTATTGTAGGTACTTACAAGTATTATAAAATAATTTATATATGTAACATACATATGTATGTGAAATTGCACACTGTACTTATATAGTATATATGTTACACTTACAACAAAATAATATGTCGTATTAAATAAATATAGTTAAACCCGATATATCATATGTCAGTCTGGCTATCATGCGGCCGTCACTTTTTTATTGTGTTAAAAGTTTTTAAGACATATATGGTGATAATTAAATCTCTTATGTAGATTGATAAACCTGTGGAAAAATATTTTGATTTTTAAATAAATACATAGGTATATTTATTTTATATTGTATTTAATTTTTTCCGATTATCAAACCTATCAAATTTGTGATTATTAGAACTTATTTTTAAATTTTCTTATTCAAATTCGAAATGTTACAAAAATATATGGGAAGCTATTTAATAATATAAAAAAAGTATAGGTACTATACATATAAAAAAAATAGAATCGAAAATATTGACTACAAGACTACGACTTATATACAAGACTATGACTTATTGACTACTACAAGACTACGACTTATATACGTATTGAAAAATAAATTAAAAAAAAAAAAAAATTTCCTTTGAAAAATTTAATTAATAGGTGTTAGAATACGGGACAAGTTTATAAATAGATGATAGAAAAGAATAAAAATGATTTATACGAAGACAGCAGTGCTGTCAAAATTAATATCAAATGTCAAATTTGAAGAAAACTGATGTGTCATAAATAATGTATTTTTAATCTTTCCTTTTATTCTTTAATAAAATTTAATATTATTTAAAGCAAAAATATTTAAATTCATGGTTTAGAAAAAAATATTTATGTGGAAAATGGCAATTCGAATTGGGCTTGTTTTTTTTACTTATTTTTATTTTTTTTTTCTTTAATATTGTGCAAGTGTAATTCTTCTGTAATTAAAAGGTAAGTAAAATTTCCTTTTGTTAATTACACACGCAAGATCAACAATCCACGCAAGATGAACAATAATAACAGGTTATCGGCCATAGCCTTCAAGCTATACCTAATTACTGAGGCGTCTTGCAAATTGAATGGGACAAAACAATTACAAAAATGTTGGGGGCCTCGGTGGCCTAGTGGGTAAGAGCGTATAAAATACTGTAAACACCGAGGGAGTGTGGGTTCGAATCCCACACACGTCGTAAAAGTTATTCCCCCTTAAAACATTCTGTAATTTCCCCTTAAACACGCCTGAACAGAAACAGCTATGTAATTTCCTGTTCACATTTATATGGCAGAGAAATGCATTAAAAAAAAAAAAAATGCCGTTTAAATATTGTAATTATAATCACCCATATTCTTGAAGACTCATCACTTACACGATGAAAATATGTATTACATCACGTCTATATATAAATTTATAATTCTCGAAGACTCATGATGAAAATTTTTGTTATGTTGGTTGGTTGGTTTAATTTACTGTCAAATGAAAAGTTTGCCATATTTAAACGTTCAGTTAAAATTATTTAAAAAAGAGGTTTGAGGTTTTTAAATAGTTTATGAAAGTACATATTCATAAGTTGACTTCTAGTTCGCAAGATACGGGGGCTTCTTGCAACTTATAACTATGTATGTACTCCGATGCTAGTTCAATATATAAAACAAAAACAAAATTTTTAATTTGTAAAGTGTACTAAACAAAAACAACATTCACTAAAAACTAATTTATTTTTAATTATACATACTTCCTTTCCACTCTATCCATTTTTATATTTTTATTTAAACTTAAACTTAACTAAAAACTAAAAAAAATACTTAATTCCTAAAAAAGTGATATATTTATCGTACAAGAATTTTGCCGTGATAGAAAATGGCTATCGCTTCGTAGGAAAAGTCTTCCACAAACACCACACACGATACTTTTGACATTTAATATCGCGTCAAATTGAAAACATCACTTTAAGAGTCTTGCAGAATAACAAATCATCGCGTCAGTGATACTCTTCGTATGATAAGTCTTCAAGAATATGGGTGAATATTAAAAGATAAAGAAACAAATCAAAAAATTCAAAGATTAAAAGCTTATTTATTTAAGTTCTAGAGCTCTAAATAAGCTTTTAATCTTCGAATTTTTTGATTTGTTTCTTTATCTTTTAATATTATAATTACAATATTTAAACGGCATTTTTTTTTTTTTTTAATGCATTTCTCTAAAGGAAAGAATAAAAGAAAAGATTAACGTAAAAAACCTTATAAAAGAAATTAAAATAAATTTTTTGTTTAAATATGATTTTTTCAAATTTTAAAGACAAAAAAAAACCGAAAAAAGGATTCATATGAATTTAAATCACAATTTATAACATTTTACTATTCATTTCATTTATTAATTTAATTCTCTAAATTAAAATTCAGAAAATTTGTACTTTTTTTTATTTTTATTTTGAAAAAACATAATTTTTAAAATATGCGTATAATTTTTATTCTATGCATTTAAAAGTTAATTTTAATTTTAATGATTATAAGTTTACAAATATTTTAATTTTATTCATTATCATATCATACAATAGAAATAATTGCAAATTATACAATTTAATGCACTGTACATCAGCATTGCACTACATATATATTATATAATATATAGTATATTGTATATAAGTTGCGTGTTAATCAAAATAAAATAATTAATTTTTCTATATACATATATATACATATATATTTTCACCTTTACAAGAAGTATTCATATGTTTCCTTAAACTTCCGTTTTTAATCAAAACAGAACAGAACAAAACAGTAGTAAGTAATCATAAACATCATACATACTACATTTTATGATTAATAATTTTAAATTAAAAACAAAAAAATAAATTTTAATTTTAATTTAAAAATAAAATAAAAAATAAAAATTCTTTTCATTTTACGACTTATTTAGCAACAATTCAAAAGTTTTTAATTAACATTTTTATTCGAGAGTTCATCATTTTATTACTGTGCATTTATACTATTTCATAAAGGAATTAAGTATTTTTAGTACATTTTTCAAAAAATGTACTTTTCCGTTTCACTTAATCCATACGTCCGTCTGATTGTTTATAAAACTTTTACAATATTAAAGTAAAACAATTAAATTTTCCTTGAATGGATGATCTTAATCCATACGTCCGTCTGATTGTTTATAAAACTTTTACAATATTAAAGTAAAACAATTAAATTTTTCTTGAATGGATGATCTCTCAAAAAAATTAATGTTTTTTTTTAAGAGATCATTTAATAAAGGTCTAAAAACCTTAGTTATAGAATCTTGAAATTTTAACAGAATAATAATCTTTTGTGTCTTAGAAAATGTTTTTATATATCCCCCTGTTTAAGAGGAGTCAAAAATTTAATATTAAGTATAGAAATTTTAAAACATCCTTAACTTATATAAATTTTGTTTAAAAATTTATACTAGGTGTATCTACACAAAATTTGTCAAAAAAAAACTCATAAATTGAAGCTTAAAATTATATTTTTACACTTATTATCTAGCAGTTTTTTTTAACGTTGCCTTACAATAAAAGAAAGTATCTTTTAATTTTTTGCAATTTTTTTCTTATTCTAAGAAAAAAAAAAAACAAATTTTGATGCAAATCACAATATTCTAAAATAAATTTTATTGTCTCTTGAAAAATATGTGGCTTTAAAAACCTTTGACTTTACAACCTTTGCCTTGTTTTCATCTTTTGTTAGCACATTTAAAAAAAAAATTTTTTTTAAATATGCTTATATCAATTTTCATGTCTGTTTGATTAAAAAATTTTTATATCTTTTTACGCAAAGAAATGCAATTTTAACTATAGAAAAAGTTCATAATAAAATAACAGTTTTTGAACAATTATCATATGTTAACCTAACCTAACCATTACGGAACCACAACTTCTCAATATTAGAAAATTCTCTATGATATCTGAAGTTGTGCTATATATTTTTTAATCTAAAAATGTCAAACGGCAAGAAAAAATGTATGCCCTTTGGTTCCATTTTTTTTTTCAAAGCTTTAAAGTTTCAATATTATATTTTAAATGGCGAGTTAATGACTTAATTATAATATAAATTAGCAATTTCATTAAAATTATATAGAAATTTTCTCTTGGATTTTCACAACATTTTTGATTGAAAAGAAAAACTCAATTGTTGTTAACATTTTGGAAATGTGCATCTTTAAAAAACCTTAATTTTACATATGTACTGTTTTGTTTGAATTTAAAATTAAATTAAATATGCATACAAATTTTAATTAATTTTAATGATTTTCTCATAGATAACTTTTTATTTATAAAATAAATTACAAACTAGAACCTATATAATTTTGCATTAAATTTGAATATAGTTATCTTAAATAATAAATATTATTACGAAAATGTACAAATATGTCATTAAAATGTTCAGTAGTGAAAATCAAAATAATAATATTTTTATTTTTTATTTTTAAATTAATAATGAACTGTGCAGTGTGCACATAACCGTGCATTCATATAAGATGAAACAAGAGGATAGTTATGAAAATACATCATTCTTTTCATATCATATGATCATACTTATATAACACACACTATATGTTAATCTTTTCAATCATTTTGCTGGATGAAATGAATGAAAACTTAAGTGAAATTCAATTTTTTATATAAAAAAAATCTTTATTATGATTTGGAATAAAATTTTTAGAAGCACATTATATATTCTATATTTTTATAATCAGTTTCTAAAGAACTCTTTTATATAAAAAAAAACAGGCATACTTATACTTAAGCAGCAAACTTTCAAAACTATATATTTTAATTGAATACATCAGCATATTCGGAATACTTGGAAAATCCTTTTTATATTTTCACTTCCTTGTAAACACAATTATTAATCATTACCAGCATTTAAATTGAAACGGATCTTTGACGAAAAATTTACTTAAGGCTTCTAAAGGTGACTCGTCCAAGTACTAGAACGTACTAGCTTCTATTTGTTCTAACGAATATCCTTAAAAACCGCCTAAATTTCATTTTTTTTTTTATTCATTCATTCATAAAAATTGAAAAATATCACATTTGAAACATTTTTGAAAAAGAATTGAGTAACAAAAAAAATGTCATCGTGATTCAAAGAGTTAATTAAAATCTTTGTTTATAGAGAAATCTTTGATTCAAAATAAATTTTATTTAAATTTTATAATTTTCATTTTTATTATGTGTAAATTATTTGAACGGGCCAAGGACCTTTTATTGTATAATATATTTAAATACATACATATATACTTACAATTTATTTTACATCACCTTCAAAAAAAAATTTTGACCAGCATTTTATATCAAAAAATCTAATTTGTCAATTATCATATATTATATTATACTCTTGACTTGACATTCAAATGTATATATATATATATATATATATATAAGTTAAAAAGTTCTCAAATAATGAACCCTTCAGCCTTTTCAACATCAAAATAAGAACCATAACAAAATACAATTATATTTATTGTTAAAATTTTTTTTTTTTTTTTATTTTAAATGTAAAAATAAATATCGTAATTTATATTTAAAGATCTGTCACTTTAATTTTTTAGATCCCTCCAAAATATTATAATTAAATATAAAATATAATAGGAAAAATTATAAATACAATAATAATAATTTTTTGTTATTTGTTTAATACTCAGTAGCTCATTAAAACTATGAAAAATAAAAAAAAAAGGGTATTCTTATAAGTGCAAATTATCTAAGGCTTTTGTTATTTTGTTGCAATTTCCCTCTATTTTTTTTTATTAGTTATATGTTATTTGAGATACTTTGATTGTTTAAAGTAATTTTTCATACCAAAAGGTACCCTAATTATTTTATAAGGGGATTTAAAAACCTTTAAAAAAAAAATAAAAAAGATTTCTCTTACAGTATAGATACACAATACAGAGGGAATATATACATATATAATTTATAATCTGTACAGGATTTTAATACCTATTGTTAACCAAATAGGTACGGTAACCCTCAAAATAAATAATCATCTGCTCTTAAGGATTTTTCCTTCTTGTTTTTTTTTTTTTTGTTAGTTCTACAGCGGGAATATAAAATTACCGAAAGAACTGAATAGAACCTATTCAGAATTTAATTGGGTTAAAATTTTCAAATGTAGTTTCTTTTTTTTGTCCCTTTTGTTTTTTCTTTTTTTTTTCTAAAGCATTGTAGTTT
The DNA here is from genome assembly GCA_947095535.1 of Poecilobothrus nobilitatus. Lineage (NCBI taxonomy): Eukaryota > Metazoa > Arthropoda > Insecta > Diptera > Dolichopodidae > Poecilobothrus > Poecilobothrus nobilitatus. Next base: position 197,384,586 of record OX352774.1, read on the forward strand.
TTTATAACTTAATACTTACTTAATTATTACACAACTTAATGTTAAATTTTGATAAAAAAAAATAAAAAAAACCCTAAAGTTGTATATAAAAGAAAAAAGAAAATCAGATAAGTATCCTTTCTTATAAATAATATACTTTTATAACGAATTTAGATTACAACCGACAGAAAAATTTGGAATGCATCATTTCAGTTTTAATTCAATAATTCATATAGATTACAAGAATAGATAAAAAATATATCAGCTTCTAATGAATCCATCAACGAAACCATTAAAAGAAAGATAAATTTGAAAAATAAAACAGAAAATTTTGTAATAATCAGAAAATCAATTCCATTTTATAGATTTAAAATTTCTCTTAGAAATTTTTAAACTTCACCAACAGAAATTAAAAAGAAAAGTGTAAGATTGAGTACATTTTGAGAAAAAAAAAACTTAACTAAAATATGTGTACAAGCAATGAATTAAAATGAACAACCTTATACAGTTTTAAAAAAGAAACTATAATGATAAAGTGAAGATGATCTTTGAATAGAATTCGTTATAGGTATCATAAAACTCATTTGCTCAAATAACTTTTGAGGCAGAACAATTCTAATGGAATAAAATATTAAGAATATTGCTTAGAAAGATATAAAGGTCGCAGAATTTACGATTAAAACTATAATATAGTCATGGAAATTTTCAGGGTAAATCCTAAACTAGTCAGGTACTACTATCTCTGAGATATTGCAGTTCAAAAAATTCCAACTTTCAAAAAAAAATCACTATACATGTGAAATTTTCAAAGACACCCTATATTTATTATTATACCATTAGAAAGGACTCTTATAGTATACAATAAGCATGGTATATATTGGCAAATAGCCCCACAAGAAGACATAAAGGCAAAACTGAAACAACAATTTTAATAAAAAAAAACATTTTCATACTTTATTTCTCATACATTTATTTTGCCTTTTTGTTTTCTTCTTGGAATATGTATACAAAAATATAAGTAGGATGCACTTTAGAGTTGGATACAATATCAAGTTGCATTTTTGTAATTTGTTTAGTAGAAGTTTGTAGGTGACAACCCCCCACAATTTGTTATTGAAATATGTATGTAAAAATATAATTAGGAAGGGACTTTAGAGTTGGCTACAAAATCAGAATTATCCGTTTTTTCCAGAATATTTATATATATATATATACATATGTGTACACAAAAATCTGAATTAGGAGGGATTTTAGAGTTGGATTTAAAATCAACATTGCCGATTTTCCCAAAATATTTATATATATACATATATTCTGAATCAGGAGAGATTTTATGGTTGGTTTAAAATTTGTGATAGCAAATAATGTTGCCGATATAGCAATGGCAGCATCGGTATACTAATGGCATATACATATATTCGAGAACTTTGAGATACTAAATATCGTTATGTAATAACGTCATCTAAATCGATGATCACTCCTCTGCGGATATCTAACAAAATGGTATAATAGTACAGTAAAATTTTGACTAAATATCTTAAGATTAAACCAACAGAAGTTGAAAAAAATTGAATTTAATACAAATTTTAATATTGCACTTAAATTAAAATCTTCCTGTACTTCAAAATCTTTCTGTAAACAAATAATACATTTGAATGTTAAAATTAATAAAATTATAATTATTTTTTAAAAATATGCATTTTAAAAGGTAACATAAAATACAATTAAAGTTTTTTTCATGTTTTTGATATTTTTATTTTCTTAATAAGTTCAAAGTAGATTATATTTCAGTTTTTTTTTTTTTTTTTTAATTCTTTTCCAAGCTTAATGAATAAAAAGGGTCCGTCCAAAATTTGACTGTACCAAATTGTATAACAAGAAAACGTTACAAAAAATAAAACAAAAAAGAAGAGACAAAAAAACCCTTTAAATTAAAGTTTACTTAATGATCTCGCAGTACTATTTGCATACATATATAAAATATTACAGTTAACGTACTTACATTTATTGTAATAAAATAACTCTTCAAGCGAAAAATAAATAAAAAAGTTTTAATAATTTTTTATTTTTTTGCCCCTTTACATATAAATTAAAAAATAAAAACTTTAATTTCAATTTAATGTCTTTATTATATTTCAATCATTTTTCATTTAACTTCATCGACCATTATACACAATATGCCGGATGCATTTACGAGTATAATATAGGTATATGAACATTTTTTTTTTTTTTTTTTTTTTTTTAATTTTTTTTTAATAAATAAATTAGGAAAACAACTGATTTTTATTCACCTGGAAATTTCTACTCATATATATTAATTCAATTTATTCACAAAAAATCACTGAAAATGAATCATTTCTTTGCTTTTCATTATATTCAATTTTGTATATTTATGCACATGTATATGTAAGTATATGTAATGTATATATATATATATGTATACACATAAATTTAATAATATAAATAATTGAGTTAAAAGTGCAAAATTTCAAAATTGCTTCTAATAATTTCACTTCATAAATTTTTTTCAACTCTTCTCAAATTTTGTGTTATGCTGGTGTTAATGTATTAACCCTTCTAATAAGAAGTCAACCATGTCCACCATTTGTTTTTTTATTTGATCTTAAAAATAAAATAAAAAAAGTTATAAAAAAAAAACCTAAGAACTACATCATTTCCCTCGAGGGATTAATAAAATACTTTTTTTTTTTTGTTTAAAATTGTATATACATATATACATATTACTTAAATATTCCAACCTTTTTTCGCCTCCGCTGTATCATTTTTCTTTACATTACTTAGTCCTAGTTTTATTAAGTCAGGACGTGATGGTTGGTTATGATGTAATTCTAAAATTACCATATCACAAATTATTATCTGTATGAAAGTTGAAGAATATGCCAACATGAAAAAACGCAAAAAATCTCCAAAAACAAAAAAAAAAATAAAAAAAAAAAAACAAAATATGCATATACATAAAAATAAAATTAAAACTGAATTGTAATGAATGAACCTTGAGAAGAAGAAAGAGGGTGTTCATTTACCACCAATGGTCATATAAGGTTGGCAACAAATTAACGCTTTTGCATTTTTCTGATTGATGCCTTACTTAATTTTAACTTCAATGACTTTTTATGTATAATATATATTATGTATGTTGTTTTTTCCATTTACATTAAATCTTTTCTTCCGTTCGTTCATCATTTATTTTTTTTTGAAACGTGTGTATATATATTATGTGCACAGTTCTTTAATTGCATAATGTATATACTTATATATATATATATATATATATATATATATATTTATATGCGGACTATCTTCTAATGTTTTTGCCATAATAATAATAATAAAACAAAAAAAAATCTTCAAAGATCATATTCTGGAATATTATATACGTATATATTATATGTATATATATTTTTATTATTCCTGTTTTTTAATATTTTTCTGACATAAAATTACCTTAGGGTATACTTTAGTGAAATAAAGTGAACTGACTGTGTGTGTTATACTGTAAAAAAAAAAAGTTTTTATGGTTGGTAGTATAATAGTGTGGTGTAACTTATATATTATAGTAGCGCCCTCTTTTTTTTTTTTAACTTTTTTACTTTTATTTCAATTTTTAAATTTCCTGAAAATCTTTTTTTTTTCTTTTTTTTTTTTTTGTTTCCCCATCCCTAAATTATTACATGCTACATATTTTTTTTTTCCAGTTCAAAGTATATGCACGTACATTGATATACTACTAATGTATTATAATAATGTGTGTGTATTTCTTTGCTTTTCTTTGGTGTTTTTTTTTTTTTTTTTTTTTTTTTTGTATGATTTATAACTTATTAGATTTGATCCTGGCTATTAGGTTGCCATTTGGGTTTCATTCAAATATTATTAGTATAGTTAGTTATATTAGGTCGTCTATTCGTTGGTTCGTTTGTTTTTTTTTTCGTTGGTTTGGTTTTTTTTTTGTTTTAGATGACTCAAAAAATAAGGAAATTGTGAAACAAGCAAGGAAACAACTAAAAGCAATTTATGAATATAAATATAACATGTAGAGTGCAGTTCAATATTTGTATTTCTGCACACATAATTATTTATATTTATTTGAGGGTTTGTTTTTTATTTAATTTTTTTTTGTTTTTTTTTTTACTCCCTTATTTCTCATCATTTTTAATACTTATGTTTCTTATATTCCTTGATTATATACAAGTATGTAATAACATATTTTTCTCGTCTATTGTTTTTTTTTTTTTTTTTATAATACAAACGATGAAAATACTTACCCTGATTTTTTTTTTCTAAGTAAAATAATAATTTTTTTTTTTAATATTTTTTAATATTTTCCACACTTTCTTTTATAAACTTGTAATATGTATAAATTTGTGTTAAACTGTTTTAAAACAAAAACAAAAAAAATTGAAATGGATGAAAATTAAAATTCACAAGGGAACATACAAAAATTTTCCTAGATTCTTTTACTTTTAATATTATGTTGTAATATGATTTGATTCTGTCTTTGAACTACATATATTTGCCTTTGGGTTATTTTGTGCAATTTTTAATGAATAAAAGAGCATCTAAAATAAATCGTATATATATAAACAGATTTCGCTTATACATATATATACATAAGTATATATATATATATATTATCTTAAAAAAAATTACATAAAAAGAAGACATCGTCATTATAATTTTATAAATATACTTTTACTTTTATGCATTTTTAAATTTCCTATCTATATGCGATAAGTAAATTAATTTTATTATTCATCTTCAATCCTAACTATCCATACAGACAATTGTGCTACTATATTATTTATTTCATTCTCTTTTCTCATTCTCTTTCCCGATAGCTTCATTATTTGATCTTTTGTATGATTACCTTCTAGAAATAACATCATAATTGAACGAGTCTCAAGTTTTAAATATTTAGGATGTTGCATAAATGAAAACTAGAACTCAGATATGGAAATAAAATTGAACCGAATTGAATATACTCGTAGCAGCTTTGTAAAATATAAAAAAAAAATTATGTAACCGTGATATCAATCTCAAAACAAAAATCGGTTTGTTAAATGCTACGTGTGGTCGATACTCCTTTATGCTATGCAAGCGTGTACTCTGAAAATAACGACCATCAGAAATAAGCTTGAAGCATTTAAAATGTGAGAATACCGTAGAATATTGAAAATAGCATAGGCAGATCAAGTGAGTAATAGTAAGGTTCTAAGTAGAATAAATCATGGTCTCAAATCACGATCACTCACGATCTCTGAGTTGTTATTAACAATTAAGCGCAGAAGAACTGCTTATCTGGGTTATATATATGTATAATGCCCAATGACAAATATTATATTTTACAACTGTCCAGTAGTGGATATGCAGCTAAAGAAGAAAATCATTATCTTTCTCTTATAAAGTATATGTGAAACAACTAAATTACGATTTCATTATTTTTAGTTTATTAAACTTATGTATTTAGTTTATTACATTTAATTTTTAGTTTTAACATTAAAGCACACATCTAAACACATCTAAAACTTATTTAAAACATTTTGTTTTGCCGAAAAGGAAATTTCAAAATTTAATTTTAGCATCTTTATTTATACTGTATAAGTGTTATGTAGTTATAGTCGTCTATCGTACTGATAAATTAATTGTTATATTTAAGTATTTTAGAATTTTCCACTACATCACAGCGACAGTTCTCGACAATGTTATCATTACTTGTACGGTTATTTATTGCACAATCGTCAAAAAACGATTTACTTAATTATCTGCTGAAAACTGATATTATAATGACTGATATGATTATAACACTAATATCATATGAATAGAAATTGATTCTGCAAATTAGAGATGCATGGATAGATATTGAATATAGATAACAAATTTATTTAATAGATAAAAATTGAAAATAACGCTGCTACAACCAAAAAACAAAACTATCACAATTTAAAATTTATAACCATAAATATACCAATCACGTTATCGTAAAACTACAATTGCAATAATATTGATTTTTAAACAGAATTTAGCAGTTTTTATTACATAAAAATAAAACAATATCTTCATGAAGAAAATTTGTATCAGAAATCTAGAATTTGTAAAAAAAAAATAAAAATAAAATATAAAAGGAATAAAAAGGAAAAAAAAATATTTGCTCTTATTCGATTTTTAAGATTCCACAAATTTAAAGAAATATTGCGTGCCGTATATAGGACACATACAGTACATATATGTGATCTTCATAATATTTTTCTGTTTTTTTTTTTTTTTTTTTTTGTTGTAAAAACTTATTGATTCCTCTACGTACTGAATTCTGTTTACGTATGCATAAAAAGGATATTAATAAATTAGGAAATAAAAGGCTCATAAATTTATCAACCAAAATAATAATAGAAATGAAAAGGGATTGGCATTTTTTTTTTTTTCTCTTTCTTACCATCTTTACCTTCTATACATATTATTTCTATTATCCATTCATAAAGATTTCACCAAAGAAAAAATAAAAATTACCATTTATTTCAATTCAGATATATATATATATATATATATATATATGTATATTTTTGCCTCCTTCTTTTTTTTGAAATTTTTAGGGTTTTATTTAGTTGCAATAATATCAGATTTAAAAGCCAGCAGCCAGTTTTTCCTTTTTTTTTTTCAATATAGATATATGTATATTATATATAGGTATAGGTAATAGGTATATTACGTTAGAATTTGAAATGAAAATACTTCAACTAATTTACCTCAATAATAATCCGAAATGATTTTATTTCCCAAGAAGAAAATAAAATAATAATATAATTTTCTATAATTCAATATTCTATTATTGATTCTACTGTCTTTTTTTTTTTTTTTTTTTTCATTCTTTTTTCTTTGTTATATCCTAGAGAATCCCTGGAGTTTGGAAATTTAAAAATTGTGAATTTCCCATTTTTTTTCTTAATATAAAAAAATTACAAAAAAAATAGATAAAATTATTATATGAGTTTATAGATCCTGTATTTAGTTTTATTATAACTAAGGGTTTGTTTTTTTTTTTTCCTAAGTATTTTTCTAAATATTTAAAATTTAAAATAAAAATTTTTTTTTTGCCAAATTGAAGTGCTGTGTAACCAATCAGTTTTTCTTTGAATTATTATAACCTGCTGAGTGGTTTTTATAAAAAAAAAAAAAACATTAATTTTTTATTTAAATAATAAACGGTTATGAATTTTAATTTCTTTTTTTTTTTTTTTGGTTCATTTAAAACGGAATTTTTTAATTTAATTTGAAATTTTTGTAATTAATTTTGTTAAAAAAAAAAAGAAAAAGGGTTGAAATATTTTTAAAGACAATTTAATGATAAATTGCATAGCAATATTTTATCAATCAACATCATGTTGATTTTTAGTCCCAGATCCATTTAAGATTTTATTCACTAAATTCAATTCAATTTAAAGTGATTTTTGAAATTTTATTTAGAAATTGAAAATTTGATCGTATTTTTTTTTTTTTCTTAGATTATTGAGACTTTTTTATAGAATTAGAAAGTACTGTAATTAATTTCGAATAAATTGTCTTGAAATAACTTTCAGATGAAAATATTTTTTTCCAAACAATACTTACTTACTTATGCTTTTATTGACAAAATAAAACATCTTCTGACATAAGACAACTTCTGACATAATAAATTGATCATGTTACAATTAATACTCTTTTACCAAAATTTTTATTTAATTTTTTAAATATCCGTTCTATGATGGTTATAAATTGTATCAGACATTTACTTAATCCAAGCATCAATTATCTTGTTCATTTAGCGAACTGTCACAATTAACCGTAAACGTCATATTTTATAAGGGTTAGTATGTTAGTAAATGATATTAGATGTTAGAAAAACTTATTATAGTTATTACTTATTGGTTATTACCACTATTAGTAACTACTCATTAATGTCAGTGGTAAATTAATTAATTAAGTGTAATGAAACAAAAAAATATTTCTTTTCAAAAAACACCAAAAAAAAAAGAATCTAGCATTGCAAACATGCAAGTTAAATTGGGATGCTAGATTAATCATGCAGATTATGAGAATTTACTAAGCTCGCATAAAATCTAGCTCTCAGTGTTAATTTCTTAACATTAATATCGAAGACCTCAGACCTTAAATTAATCTTTCTCAACATACGCGAAATAGTCTCAAATTTGGATTGGATTTTGTCTATATGCCTCATTTGTTCGCAAATAGAAAAGGAGTTGATATCACCACGAACAATCTGCTGAACAAATATGATATCCGCCACTATTCGACGTGACTATGAGGAAGTTCAAATTAATTAAAGAAAGTCTATCTTCATATGGAGGAAGACTTATAGGAACAGGCCAAGTAAGGTTTCGTAAAGGGAAAAAAAATAAAAGAACTATGAAATTTAGTAATCCTACTTTAATCTTACCAACTGAAAATCAGTTCGACAAAACCTAGAACCAATCAAATAAAACAATAAGTTTTTTGGTCAGACATGTCAAATATTATTTGATTTTTCATTTTTTAAGTTCTAAAAAATAATAAATTGCATCTAGGTTAATCTTTGCACAGTATAAAAATTAAGAAATGATAAAGGAAAATGCATAGAATATTAATATAAAAATATATAAACAAATCATATCTATAGAGATAAATTGTCTACAAACAATAGGACAATAAAATTTTAGGACATATGACAAAATTTTTTTAAATTAACTCTGAACAGCAAACAAAGTACAGATATGTAATTTCCTTATTTATCAAACAAAAAATAAAAAAAAAACGCGAATATAATATAAATAATTCATGCTGAGATCAATGTTAATTAAGATATTAATATTTTTCTTTCTTAAAACCATCACTTCTATATATATATATATACATATATATGTATATACAAAAAAATCCCATGAAATTGAACATTATTATATAACAATAGATATTTATTGTTCTTTGACTTCATTGTCTTCCTGACAAAAACAAAACAAAAAAAAGACAAATTTCATATATAATAGTTACCTGTACAAAATTTTCTAATATTAAAACTCGTGCCTACCTCTTTAACTATTCTCCTTTTTATATAATTTCATTCGTTTCAACATCATTTTAAAATAAAAGATTACCATAATCAGCTAGAAAATATTATTTTGAAGCAGCTGCTTACCTTAACCACAAAACTATCATTATCATCATCAAAAAAAAAAAGGTGGAAAAACATCATCATTTACAACATACGACAACAAACAACAATAAGAAAAAAAAATTAAAAAAGGAAAATTGAACATAAGAATATGATTATTTATAAGGACGTTAAAGATTACTTTAATATTTAATATATATTTTTTTTTTTTCGGTTCTTTTTTTTGTACTTTATAAGTCATATATTGCTATCTTTTTCTTTCATTGTTTATTTACATACGTATTGTATTCTTTGTATTAAAGAATGACTGAATGTTGTCATAAATTTATGGCATGAATATTTAAAAAAAAAAAAAACACAAAATGAAATTTAAAAAAAAAAACAGTAAAAAGTCAACACAAAAAAAAAAAAACAAAAAAAAACCAAGTCAGTTTTGAAAATTTTTAACATTCATTTTATAGGATTTGAAATGAATTTTTGAAATGAATAAATATCCTTCCATAAAATGAACAAACAAAAATCTAAATACATTATAGAAAAAATTTCTATATGTATAACTATTATAATGTATATCATACTTATGTATATAGATAAGTATAATTTACATAATATCAGTCGTATCATACATATATGTATGTAAATGTATATATATGTACGTAAAGTACGAGTATACTGTGAACCCTAGAGAGTAAATCTGAAGCATATAAAATTAAGTCATATTATTATTATCCTTTTTCCTTATTTTCATTTCTTATTATTTTTTCTCACACGTTTTACACAATAAAAAAAAAAAAAAAAAAACAAAAACAAAAACAAAAAAAGGAGCAAAAAAATAACAATTTATTCAAAAAGAAAATTATTCAAAATTCAAATATAGATGAAGTCTTCATTACCATTTTAATATTGCACTCGACAAAGACAAATGATTTAAGATTAGTTTTGCTATTTTAGATCATTTTTCAAAAAACAAAAAAATGAAATGAGTAGCAATTCCTTTTTTTTTTTGCAACACCAACAGGCAACAGCATTGTATATATGATATTCAATTCTTTTATGATTCGTTATTTTTTGATTTTGTGACTTGTGTTTTTTTTTTTTTATCCATTTTTGTTTTTTCTTGATTGTATGATTTGTTTATTCTTAATCTTCAACACACTTTAATTGAGGTTTTTTATTTTTTTCTTTTTTTTTGCAATGATATAAGAATGCAAAGAAAATTTTTTTGTTATAAAGGGGTTTTATTTAATTTCAATTGGAATAAAACTCTTATTGTTTTTCCTTTTATGTAAACAGGATAATAATAATAATAATAATACTTAATAGTTGATCATTATTATTTGTTGTTTACTTATAGATATAACATTTCAAAATGAAAAATTTATGTAGAAGTGTAATTCAAAGAAAACACTTATGTTTAAGTTAAAATGAAATTTAAAATTACAGACATAGTTTTTACATAAATGCAATTAAATTTTATTTTACTAATAAGTAGTCTTCAAGTTGTCACCTGCAGCATAATAAAAGATTCAAAGAATATTAGAAGTATTAGAAAATATAAATGACATATGAAATATGAAATTTAATTATGTATATATCCTACTTAAGGATTCTGATACCTCTAAAATCATTTTAAAAATTTAAGAAAGAAAATATCTTTTTTTTTGTCTACATTTATTAAATGGGAAGTTTTTAATTCTCAAACATTTCCCACTCCTCAATTCTAAAATATTTCTCTTTCTTAACCCTGAGTTTTTATACGGAGTAAATATTAAGGATTTTTATTCTGCATCATATACTTACTGGGTATAGAACAAAGTTTATAGTATGAGTAAAAATCTCAGAAATTGAGAAAAGTTTTTAATGTTTTTTAAAGAGCAGGATCTTATATTTATATGAGTATTATATTTATATGAGTTAAAGAGCAGGAATTTATATGAGTATTTTCCGGCAAGTTAATCTGAAAGTATTTTAACATTTCTTACAAGACAAATATGACTGAAAATGAAAAAAAAGCTAAATCTATTTTTCTCAATTAATTGATTGTGTCACGAGATGTATGACATGTTAACTCAACCAGTGAGTCAACTGAATTTTATACGCCTTGAATGCAAATTTTTATGAAGAATTTTTCATGTGCAGTGCCATACGAAAGTCCGAGTTCTTGAAAACGATGTCTAATTGATTTTCAACCACACTTTGGTTCACCATCATCGATATTTTCAGAAGGACGTTTACGGTTTTGATAGATTGGATTCGTAACATCACAAACACAATACAGTTTGATGCTAATTTTTTAATTACATTCCGAATAGTAAGCTAATATGTAAATCAATTATGTTGACCATAAATATCATGAAATGTTCGAACCGTAGTCCGAATACGTATTCATTAATTTTGTAATAAATTTTAACAATTTCAATACGCTGTATTTCTTTCCATGGCTATTTGCCTAAAACAATACTGAAGACAAATGTCAATTTTGGAGGGAATCTGAAATAAAAATCTGGTATGATATTTAATTTTATATGATATATGAAACAATATAAAGATAATGAAATGATAAGATAATGATATATGAAAAAATATATGATATATGATATTTAAAAAATATAAAGTACTAATTTGAACACCCTTTAAAACTGACTTTAAGTTTAATTTAAATTTTACTTAATTATAATTTTAATTGTGTAATAAAAAAATTTTCATGTGCAAGATTACACTGTAAGATAGATGTGGTTATCTCAAATTTTAAATACATTTCTATTTTGACAAGTTTTGGCTTACATTAAAACAATGCGCCGTCAACGTCACAAATATTAAAAATATATTTTTTGACAACCTCTATTAGTATACCAATTTGCTTGAAAGTGATCTGCTAGCCGAGACGTAGGTTATTCTTAACTAATATAAAACAATCAAATAAAAAGAAAATATACTGGAAAAGTACTGTATGAAACAATATTAAGAAAATACAATTTATAAATTAAACTATATAGGAAAATTATTTGTAAAGTCATTGAAAATTCATTATGGTTTTACTGTACTTTCTCATTTAACTTTTATTAATTAAATTAGTTTTTTCTTTCTTTTTTTTTTTTTTTTTTTTTTTTTGTAATTTCCTTAAAATGGCTATATATTACATTTTAACATATATTATTTGGATATAAATTACAAAATTAATTTCAATATTGCATTTTACATAAACCATAATATATATATATATACTTAGCATAAGTTTATAAATAAATGAATTAAAATATTAAACACCCCTTGCATGTTTACAAACATTCCATAATTTTTAATAACAAAACAATAATGAACAAATGCATTATGTTTCGTGTGTATCCGTGTTATTTTTAGATACGGATACTGATACAGGAAAAGATACACGTTACCATATACCATATATGCATAAGTAATGCGAATAAAGTTAGTGCTCTCCAAGGACAATTTGGAAATTTGTGAAACAATAATAATTATTAAATAATTATACGTTTTTTTTTTTTTTTCTCGTTTTTCGTTTTTTAATATTTTTGTGTTATTTTAATTATTCTGTAACCACCTGGTATTAGGGTTAATTTGACAAGAGTATTAAGATAAAAATTATATTTATATAAGTAGATATAAAATAGAATAAAATATAGAAAAGGTATTTAAAAACCGCATAAGACTAAAAAGTAACTTCTGTACGACACACACAAAATAAATCCTTATGTGCATTTTAAAAAAAAAAAAAACAAAATTTATATTTATTTTTATTTTTATGTAATTATATTTATATATAAAACAAATAATATATATATACACGTATATGATCCTAAATAAATATTTTAAGTTAGGTAAAATATTATTATATAAAACATTTGCAAAAGGAAACAGCGGAAATAAATTTGACATAATTAAAAGGATCTTATTTTGATAAAGTGCTACCATATATACCTTATACATATTTATATACATATTTATATAATGTACATAATTATATTACACAATTTATAGTAAAATATCCTGTTATAGAGATTAGAACGCAGTGTATTTTTTTTTTTTTAGAAAAGAACCAAAGCAAAATAAATCATTAAGATTTTAGGTTGTTTTTTTTTTAGAAAAATATGGGGTTCAAAATAACGCTTTTCTTGGTTTCTATTGATTTTAAAACTTGTGGTGCGCTTCAAAAGAAAAAATGATTCTTTAAAGTTTTTTTTTTATTTAAGTCTTGGAAAATAAATTGAACATTTTTCAAGATCTAATATTCTGCGGATCAAGTTAAGAGTTATTAAAATAAAATAAATTGTTTCAAATGTAATAATAGCAAAAACCTAAAGGCTAATTTTCATGGAAAAAATTTCATCCGATATCGGATATTTAGAAAGAGTAAACTATACTTAATACTACCAACAGAAAAGAGGGAGAAAAATAATGAATTCAAATGTCATGTATCCATAAGAATGTTAGTAGTGTGTTAATTTTTTTTGTGTAGATACACATTTTGTACGTATATGTGTTAAAAATATTGGAGATAATTATAGAAAATTTAGCTTCAGCGAGCTAAATTTCATCCGATATTTTCTGAACGCTTGTACAATTTTATTGTTAATTCATCCGATATTTTTGTGTTTTTTCTCTGTCACACAAGTAGTGTTTTTGTATCTTCTGCCTATCCTCTAACAAATATCGCCGATATTTTTCTTCATGAAAATTAGCCTTAATGGTTTTAATTAATTAACCTAGTACTTTTTTTTTTAATCTTAGTGAAATAATGAATTCTGTTTTTTGCTTTTCAAAATATAAAGACAATAGACATAAAATAAAAAAAACAATGTGATATTTTCTTAAAAGGTATTAGAAAATTATACCTACAAGGTGTTTATCTAATAACCTCTATATATCAATATTTTATTAAAACGGGATAGATCAATTATGATGTAATTTTAATTACAATATACTTATCTTACTCTCAAATACATATTATAAGAATTAGAATGTAATTTAAAAATAAAGATGATGATGATGATATCATTGATAAAAGGAAAAAAAGTAGAGAAAAAGCAATATTCCTTTCTAACTATATACATACTTACTTACTATCACCCCTTATTCTATTAGACTCATCACTGACTCATCAATAAAAAAAATTTGTCAAGTCACATCTAGTTAAAAATGCATTTCTGGAGGACACACGATAAAAATGTTTGTTATGTTGATAGTACTTTAAATTTCAGTGCTGTCAAATGAAAATTTTGTAATATTTAAATATATATACAAAAATTTATGTACTTAGGTAAAATTATTTTTAAGATGTTTTTTTTTGGTAAGATTTTTGTGCTTAAGATTTAAAATAATATTCTTTCAAAAAAAAAACGGACTTGAACTTAAACAAAATAACATTATTGATTAAAGACAAAAACAACAAAATAAATTAATGGAAATATTTAGATTATACTCCATTAAAATTTATCAACAGCTCAAAACTGATTTACATTTGTGATTTTTATAAATTACTAAATTACTAAAATTATAAAATAAAACTCTAAATTTTTAATATTCACTTACTATTTTATTTCTACTCTACCCATTCTAATTTTTTACTAATAAGACTAAAAAGAATTTATTTCAAAAAAATAATTTAAAAACAACTTAAATAACTAGGAATGACAGAGATGATACGTATCATTGAATTATGTATTTGGGTATGATAGAAAATGGCTTTCGCTTCATAGGAAAAATCTTGCAGAAACACCACACACGATGCATTTGACATCGTGTCATATTAAAAACATTACTTTAGCGCCTTGCTGAATAACAAAGCATCGCGTCACTGATTCGTATAATAAGTTTTCAAGAATATGATTGTATATAATATTACATAATATACTTACTGAAAGCTGAGTTATTATATTACGGATCAATTATATTATATCAAGTAAAAGAATTCATGAATACTTCGATTCATTACGCTGACAAGCAACTTAAAATACGCACTTTAGATATACCTACATATTAATATTGCATATGATAACAAAAAATTCCATTACAGTACATCTAAAAGGTAAAAACTTACAAAATTACTTTCAGAAAAAAAATCCGGTATGAATCAGGATGATAAAAATAAAAAACCAATAACTATAATATAGAAAGCAAAAATAATCCTAATACATATATGATAATAAGAAATTGGGTACTTAACCCAATTAACAGTTTATCTATAGTTAAAAGTAATATTATATAAGAGAAATATTAATCATTTGATAGAAAGTTAACGATTATTAACTGAAAGAACAACAAGTTATCCAGAACTATATGACGTTATGATTAAAAACAGGAAATTCAAGACGTGATAGTTTGAATGAAACTATATAATAATTCAAACCGATCCCAAATAAATGAAAAAAGCATGGCAAACTATGATGATAAAATCAACTGTAATGTTTTCAAGTTTTGACGTTTACTATTCGAAACAAGTTTATATATCAAAATTTTAACCATTTTTAAATCTTTTTCAAATTAATTTGGAATACCCTGTCCTTAATACAAGAACATTTATATACAAAAATGGAAAAATTATTTAATTTAATTTCATCTAAAATAAAAAGAAGCTCTAAAATATTATTCCAAAAAAAAAAAACATTAGTTTTAATCATCTGTGTAGGTTTAAAAAAAAAAAATTTAAGATGATTATAACACAAAACAATAAAAATAGTGGGTATTAGAAATGAATAATAACAATAACAATAATTAATACTATAATAAAGATAATATTGTTTATGACCATATTTAAAAAAATAAAAAGTAAAAACTTAAAAAATTTTTAAACATCCCAAAATCTCGAGAAAAAAATATTGTAGTTAATATGACAATATCATTAAATTTTAATATAAATAGATACACATATTCTTCAAAATTAAATTTAAACTGTATATTTTCACTTAAATCCATTTTACTTGTTTTTCTTTTATTTTTAAGTTTCATTCAAACTTCAGAAATGTTCCCTAAACAACTTAAGGGTTAACCTAAAAAAAAAAAAAAACAAAATTGAAACATTTTATAACTTACATAAGTAACTATAAACTGAAATTCCTTTTTTTTTTTTGTTTTTATTTCTTATGTGACCAAAGGAAAGTCTAATTTATTTGATTAAACTAAAAGCTATCAACAACTCCATAACAAAATTAACAAGAACTGACAAATGAAAAGATGTGTGTCGTTTGTTTTCTATAACATATCCCTAAATATACTGATGAAATAAACCATTTTGACTTGACAGTATTATTCAATTTATCAATTGACCTGAATTTAGATAGGGCGGGACACCGCCACCACCGGGAAAATTAAAAAAGATGGAAAATAATGCCGTTAGAAAAAAAAAATGTCAAATCTCAAGAGAAAGAAAAAGAAAAGCATATAAATTTCAATTTTAACTGAAATAAAAAAAAAACAACCTGAAATTAAATATATGTAAGTTTATTAATAAACTTTCAACAACAATTTTATCATCATCAACATCATTATTACTTTCATATGTATGTATATACTCATATACATATTATAAAAGTGTACATAATTTTTCAATCCTTGTTATGATGTTATTATCCCTAGTTTTATCCCTTTAACAAAAAAAAAATAAGATACATTGTTTAATACTTATTACATATATACGCTAAACATGGTCTAAAGGGATTTTTTTTTTTTAAGAGCTATATATTTAAAATGTACACACTAAACATATCAGGAAAAGTCATAAACAAAATTTCAAATGT
Source organism: Poecilobothrus nobilitatus (assembly GCA_947095535.1). Taxonomy (NCBI): domain Eukaryota; kingdom Metazoa; phylum Arthropoda; class Insecta; order Diptera; family Dolichopodidae; genus Poecilobothrus; species Poecilobothrus nobilitatus. Next base: position 197,401,476 of record OX352774.1, read on the forward strand.
CCATCTTACGTTTGTTCATGTTAAAGAATTTTCTGTTTTTTTTTGTTTCGTTTTTACATTTTTTTTTTTTTTTTTTTTTCAAAAAAACAACGCCTGAATCCATCCATATTTTCCGTCCATTAAAAAGTCCAATAAAAAAATATTTTTGATGTTTTTTTTTTGTTTGGTAAAAAATTACAACCATATAATAACAACAACAATTACCTAACAAAATGAATTTTGAAATAACAATTTTGTGGTAGAATAAAAATTATTTTTTGCCATTAGAAAAAAAAATAAAAAATAATAATAAAAAATAAAAAGATGAATGTTTCAAATAATATCACCTTAAAATGACGTCAGTTTATTTTTATATACAATTTTTTTTTATATAGTTGCAAATAAGTGTTACATTTTTACGTGGCTATAATAGTATTTGTCTGTCTGAACTGGAAGAATATTTAAGTTAAACGAAATAAAGACAAAGCATCGACATCAGGACAACAAATTTTAAATAACTGTAAACTTAGTTACTTATTTATTTATTTATATATATATGTACAACATATATATATTTTATTTTGTTTTTTTTTTTTTTTTGAAAAAGAAGAAGATTAAAATGACACCTGAGCACGCATATCATATAATATATACACAAAAACTTTAAAGATATATACATATAATGTATCTGGGATAAAAATAAATATAAAAAAAAAAGTTTTTTTTTTTGAGAGAATAAAGGACAAAATATGGATATTATTACCCAACAGAGCTTGTTTTGTTTTGTTCAGTTTAGTTCTATTTTATATTCTGTTCCATGAATAAATCTAAACTACATATTGTTTTTTTGTTTTATTTTGTAAGTAAATAAAATAAAACGGGATTGTTTCCCATTTGAATTTCTAATAGTTATTTACTCAAATGTACGATCCAAATACTAATGTGTAATTTAATCTATCTAAAAATTTCGTTTAATCAGTCAAAAATTCTAGTTCAAAAGAATACTTCCGGTTTTCAAAAGTAACACACACTATCAAATTTCAAACTGTGGTTATATAAACGACAAATTTTGTTACAGTATGTAACGGTACGTTAATCTATCTAATTTATTTTATTTTATTTTATAATATATTTTGCTTAATTCCATTAAATTTGATCGAATATTCTAACATACATGTTTTTAATATTTCTTTTTATATGAGAATTTCCACTTTTTGTTTTAGAAGTTATAAAATTGGATAAGAAATGAAAAGTTTTTTTTTTTGACGTAACAAAATGTACTAAATTTCACTTGTCTAAAGTATACACCAACATATCTATTAAAAAGTGTTATCGAGTTATCGTGTTTATGTAAATACACAGTTAACAAACAACAAATTTATGACAGTGGGTTTCGGTGCTTTATTTATTCTACATTTTAAGGTTAAGATTTTCAAAATGTCAAAATTATTCAAATGCTAAAGACAATATTTTTCACTATTTCTATTCTTTCCTTATAATATAACGTACATATGTTTATTTAAAAGTAAAAAGCAAACAAAAAAAAAACAAAAGAATAAAAGCAATTTGAAGGAGACAATAACAAACACAGTAACAAAAAGGAAAAATTCATTTTCTTTTTTGTTCCTTTTTTTTTTCATAATTTTTTACAATACCTTAACTGACTTATTCGTATGATATTAATGGAAAAGTTTGCTATTTTTTTTTTTTTTGTTTTTTTTTTCAAAAAACAAAAAAAAGAAATATTGTTTTTTTTAGGCTTACGGCCTGGATATACCGTTTACTTGCATTCTATTCTATTCTATTCAGTATTTAAATGGAAAAAATAATAGGAAAAAAAAAATTTTATTTTTTTTTTATTTATAAATTAGTATAGCGTGAGGTAAAAGAATATGAAACAATGTACTAAACTCTGAACATATATAACGGCTTTTTGAAAACTGTTGTTAAACTTTTATTTTTTATTACTATAATCAAAGTATACAAAAAACAAAAAACAAAGAAAAAAAACAAAATTTTGTAATAGCTTTAGAATTAAAAGCCTAGTTACTTTTCTTTTTCAAAATTTTAACAATAAATAAACAAACAAACAAAAAAAAATTATGTCTCTTTTGTTACAACGGTAACACACGAATATGATTTTAATACTTCCTATCTACCTATCCAAGTCCATAAGAAATTAAATAATTTAAATTTATAGTCTTTTTGACAGGATTTTTCTTTTAAGATTTATGAGATCTATATATATGTATACATAGGGCTGAATAGTAGCAGTTCATATCTCATATATTATAAAATCACATTTTTGTTTTTTTTTTGACATATACAAACATGCCGGTGAATATGTGTGGACATATTCGTGGCAATTTTATGAAATAGTCATGAATTTTAATAACAAGTTTTAGAGTGAAATTTAATAAGTATGTAAATATTAATATCCTTTTTATGATTATACTATACTTTTTCAAAAAGAAAAAGAAAATAAAAAAGTTTTTTTTTTTTTAATTTTAATGTTTTCTGTTAATGAAAATTTGACATCTATACTTACATTGTACGCTGTTAATGTTTTTTTTTTTTTTTTTTTTTTCTTGTTAATGGAGAAATAAATTTTAAAACATTTTTTTTTTAATGCGGGAAAATGTGTTGTTATTATTCATTTATGTATTTTTATATTTAATTGATCAGAATGATTTAATTCGTTTTTTTTTTTAAAGATAAAGTTTAAGTATTCTTAATAATTAAATATAGATAGATTAACTTAAAAATCATGGATTAGTTATAAAATTGTATATGCCCTTTTCAAAATAACACTCTACTTCATACATGAAATTAAATAATTGTACTATGTTGTGGGACGAATAGACCCACTAAAGTATCGTATAACATGCAATTAAAGCTTTTAAACTATACAACACATACAACACAATAAGTATACAACTTATTCTGTCTTAATAATAGTAAGATAAATATGACATTTTGACATAAATATTTCTATAAATTTCTAAGTACATATACTTACTTATCCCATCAAATTTGACACAAAATCACTTCTTTTGGTAGAATTTTACTATTAAACTTTAGTGATTTTTTTTTTGACAAAATAACTAAATCCTAAAATGTACTTTTGATCTTAGTTACTTAGTAAGGTTGGAACTTGTAAGCACATTTTGACTTTACAGTTAAAAAAAACTATTTGTACTTAAAGCACAACAACATATTTCTTGGGTGAGGATTACATCACTTTGACTTATATGTGGATTAGAGCACTTTATACAAAAAACATACGTGACAAAAACTAAAAATATGTTAAAACCTAGCTTTAAATACACCTAAAATAATAATATCATATAGCTTTTTTATATAAGAAACTAAATTCTAGACTTAATTTTTTATTTATTGAGCAATTTTCTTTGGTTTTTGTTTTGGTTTTGAGGGTTAGGTCACTTTGACTCTAAGCCTCTCATTATGTATATCCTAATACTTATATAACAATAAAATTATAAAATCGCTGAAAATTACTGATTTTGCAGTTTTGTTTAAAAAACAATAAAAAAAAACATTTTTCTTAGATTTTGATGCTTCATATTTTACATGTATTACATTAACTATAAAAAAAAAAAATCAAAAATCAGATATCTATTGACTAAGTATTTTATTTATTTTAATTAATTCAAAAATATTTTATCTTATATTGATCGGAACAGTTGGCGGTTCAGAAATAACTACATGATTTCAATTATTAATCAATTAATTGAATTTTGTACTATACATAATATATCAAATTTCTCAATTTTACCATTAACCTGTATTGGATGCTGGATTTAGAAAACAAAAAAAACTTTTAATATAAAACTTGTAATACAATGATAATTAAAAAAAAAAAAAACACAAATAAATTTATAATTTTATCTGAATTATAACTATTTTTATTATTATAGCTTTTAAAGCATCTTCTTATTTAGAAAAAAATTATTTAACATAACGGTACTATACAATTAAAGATTCAAATTGAAACTATTAGAGTAGGAGTTTCCTTATAATTTTCTTTCAAAATAAATAAAAAAAAAAAAAAAAAACAAAGATTATCAGATAAGTATTAAGTCTATGTAATTAGTTTTAAAAATAATTACTTAGTAACAAATTACAAATTCCAAATATGATTTACACATTTTTAAAATGTGAAAAGAAGAAAATGAAGGAGAAAATGAAGAAAAGAGGAAAAATAAAATAGAATAAAACCAAAAGAATTATTTTCATTTCATATCACCATTTACTTACGTAGGTATCTATAAAAAAAAAATATATTTTTTCACCTCAACCTATATTTGACATCTACATATAATTAATTTTGTATCTTTAATTATATGGATATTAAAAAAAAAAAAAAATAGAAAAATACAAATCTATCCGTCTTTATTATTGGTTTTTTTTTTTTTTTTTTAACTTTCAATCAATCTATACTTATTCCGTTTTTTATTGTTTTTAACAATAAAAAATTAAAAAATTTCTCTATGCGTTTTTATTGTTTTAATTTTAAAGACGTGTCTATCGTTTAAATATTTAAGCATAATAATATCTATAATAAATTTGACATTACAAAAAAAAACAAAAAACAAAAAGATATAACATCATTAAATATAATTATTTATATTTATATACATATATAAATTTTTTTTTAACAATAAACTCTCTAAAAACTTTTTTATTGACCGGAAATGCAGATTTATAAATCACCCACCATCTCATATCCGACAAACAACACAATAAACAACAAAATTCAACTCTCTTTTATATATTATTACATATAAATATAAACAAACACACCAGATACTCTTGTAAACCGTGGTTATGCAAATATAAATAAGTATGTATGAAGTATATATATATATATACATATAAGTACATAATTATATTATTTTTATTTTGACTTGGTTGCCTATTCAAAAAAAAAAAAAAAACAAAGTATCTGTCAGATACAATGGTTATAAGTCAAGCAAAAATGAATTGAAAAAAATAAAAAGAAGTTTTATTTGAGAAAAATTTTAAAAAAATATATAGGTATACGTATATACGTATCTGGTTATAAAAATTATACCTATAAATCTACAAAATATACATCTGCATTTGTAAGTTTTATTAGCAATCCAACATAACTGTGTGAAAATGTAAAGAAAAAAAAAAACAAAAAATAATAAAAACAATTTTCTTTTTGTTGAAATTTATGCAAGTTTTGAAGGGGCAGCAAAAAAAAAATGAAAAACAAAAAAACAATAAATTTTTTTCACAGGTAAAATCTAATAAATTTAATGCAACCTTAACTTGAGATCTTCATTACCCCAAGTCTTTTGTATGCAAAACCAAAACTTTTTTTTTTTTTTATCTTTTATCGCTGTACATACACATGCACATGTATGTTTTATACAGTTGAATTTGAATATAGATGGCAGTTATTTTATTACATATAAGTAGATACTGTACTGATAAAAGACAAAACTCTCTTTTATTTTTTTGTTTTGTTTTTGAAAAATGGACAATAATTTAAATGATTTATAATATGTAAGATTTAAGAATAACATTAAATGGGAGGCAAATAATTTAATTTTCTAATATTTCTACATATTTTAGGAATTTAGGATTTTAGGAATCTAAGACATATTTTATTTAAGTATTAACCCTATATTACCAATAATATATTTAATGGATTGTAAAAACTGTATACATAGTGTATGTACTATGTTTTAAAATAGGAAGAAATTTAGGCTTAAATTATCAATTTGTAAGATGACGGCCACATGTTGTAGAATATTTATACATACTTACCAAGAAACAGTACAATTGGATTTAATGTCTTGGGCACCATTTACTTAGCCACACAGCCATGAAGTTGAAAAATGTCAAAAAATGTAGCTATCAAATTTTGTAAATACATACAATATAAAACATTAGAAATTATTGATCAACTTTTATGCAGTGGCTGCGATGAAAACTTGATGACTACTTTCATTTATTATATGGTATTCTTTTCCATATATTTAAGTAGTATTTCTATGTGATAGCAGCGCCCATTGTGCTTAGAAGAGGTAAAGGTTGACAAATATAGTTTGCTTCGGAAATAATTTTATTTTAAATGTTTTTAAAAACTGGATAAGTTAGGCGCAGGGTTTTTCTTGAAGAAAACCTTCAAAAACTTTTTTTTATATTCTAACTTAAAAAATGTCGAATTTAACTGTGTTTGGAATTTTAAAAATGGCTTATTGAAAAAAAAAAATATCAACATTAATTAAACAAATATAAAGAATACCGTGAAAAATATTGTTGTAAGTACTTAACTTTATTATACTTAGATAAAAACATTTGTAATTCAAAAAGTCGAATTCGTTGACCATAATTTTGTTCTAAAATGGCTAGTCATATAAATATTAAGACAGAAAAAATTTATATCCAAAAAAATAAATTTTTAGAATTCAAATTATAGATCTTTAATAAAGACCATATTTAGAAACTCTTGGGAAGGCAAACAAATAAAACTATCCAAAACATTAATTGACAATTAAAATGTTGTTAATGTCAATATAAGTACCTTAAATATTGAAAAAGAAAAAAAATGTACCTACTATGAATTTTCATTGAGAAATAAAACATAGTTATTTAGTTTTAATATAACTGAAATGGCGACTTTTACCCTGAAAAAAATAAAAAAAAAAAAAATTTTTTTTTTCTTTACTTATACACTATAATACGTTTAAAATAACTTTTACGGATCGTTGACGCTATCCCTATGTGACGACAAAGAAACAAAATAAAAACCAAGTAAGTTCATTTTTTCCTATTTTTTTTTTTGTTTGAATTTCAGTTATGTGGGAATAAAACATCGTTGTTTTTTTTTTATTTTTTTTTGTAACATATAAAACATACGACGCGACGTTTGCCTAGGCTAAAACTTTTTTTTTTTTCATGTTTTTAAAAACAAATACTTAACTAAAAATTTCGTGATTTAAAAAAAAAAAAAAAAAAAAAGTGTAGAATTTTTTTTTTTTTTTAAATTTGTTATGTTTAACTTTTTTTTATGCACATAACGAGTTCAAAACAAAAATGTAATATTTACGTACATTCTAAAACAAATTATTCCTATGTTAAATAATCGTGATTTGATGGGGGTTTATTTTAAAGTTTTTCTATACGAAGGAAAATTTAACATAAAAAAAAAAAAAAAATTTGTTTAAAACTTTAACTTAGGGACATAAATTTTAATATTTAAAACAAATTTAAAATAAACAAAAAATTCAAGAAAAAAAAAAAAGATTTATATTAACTTATAATAAGTTATGGTAGGTTTATGAGTTTGTATATTTTTCATACATTTATTTAAATAAAATTTAATTTTAAAGAAAGTTTTATGTAAAAAAACTACTTACAGTATAAGTTATAAAAACAAGGCAAAATGTAAACTAACAATTTTTCAAAGCGTACATTTGCAGAAGATAATACAAATTATTTAGAATTGTGACTCTGCACCAAAATTTCATACATGTAATAAGAAAAAATGTGAGAATAGGACTTTCTTGCAATTTTGAGGGGCTGTAACCCAAAGGATGTAAATCCGAAACCCTATATAACTAAGGAAAACCGTTAACACACATAAAAATATACGACTGAAACTTTACTTTTTATGTCTTGACGAAGAAAAATGAGTGCAGGTGTCTAAAAATAGCAAATTTTCAATTGTTCAGCCCTAATAGCTCTTATAAACAGGGGTGATACAAAAAAATTTTCTAAAAAAACTTATACTAATTCTAAAAGTTCTTTCGGGGGCCTCGGTGGCCTAGTGAGTAAAAGCGTATAAAATACGCTGTAAAGACCGAGAGAGTGTGGGTTCGAATCCCACACACGTCGTAAGAGTTATTCCCCCTTACGACATTTACAGCCACGCCTGAACAGGAAAGGCTGTGTAATTTCCTGTCCACATTTATGTGGCAGATAAATGCATAAAAAAAAACAAAAGTTCTTTCTTGTCTCAAAATTTCAAGTTCCTATCTAAAAGTGTGCCGGAGTTATGAAAAAAAGAAATATCATGCAAAATTTAGTTTTGCCATAACGGTAAATTTAAAAATTAAATTTAAAAAAATTATATAATTTTAATGTTGATTTATAAAGGTAAACCAAATTCTTGTCAAATAGCGTTTTTAGATTGAAAAAATAAATGTTAAGCAGAACATGATATAGGACTGCATTAAAATTAGGGCTTTTTCAAAGTTTGAGGGGCTGTAGCTCCGTAATGTATTGCGCTACATGAAAAAGTTTTTTTTACAAAATTAATTTTTTTATGAGACCTATCCATGCTTAAAATAGTGTTTTTTTTCTCTATATTTAACGGTGTAGAAGTTTTGTAAACAGACGGACAGACGGACATGCGGACGGACAGAGTGAAACTAATAGGCATATTTTTTCAAATTTTTTTTTGGAAATGTGCTAAAAAATGTTTGTGCTATGTGAATGTTTTTTTTACTTGCTTTAATAAACTATTAAAGCAGCATTAATTGAAACATTATATATGTAAATACAAATATGTAACCTTAATTTTTATCAAACTACTTAATCGTATCTTCATTTCATATTAAAACCACCCATTTTCACTTTTAAATATGAATCATTTTCACATCAAGTTAAGATTTTCTAATTTTATTAATGCACCAAATTACAATTGCATTTATAATTGAATGCTAATATGTACTATGTACTTTGAATTCGCTTGTCGTGATTGTCCCAATTTTTATATTAAATACAACGATTTATTAACCTTGCTTAAAATAATCTAACATTTTACTTACTTAAGTGAAAGAATTAATAGGTCAAGTTTGATACAATTAAGTTTGACTCTCGTTAGTTTAATAGATTTTATTTTGATAAACATCGCATAATTATGACAGTTTGATAAACTTAAGTTTGATACTTTTTAGTTGAATTAACTTATATACAGTTAAATTCTAATAAGTATCTACATATATAGCTTGACACATATCAAAGTAACAATGCATTTTAATTTAATTTGAAAAAAATTGATTAAAACATTGGTGTTATATATTACTGCATGTGGTAAGATTGTTGATGGCTATAGTCACTGTTAGCAAAATAATAGTAATAATAATAATTCATTGTTCCCTTATCTTGTCCTATCCTTTCCTATCACTACTCCCTAGCGAACATACTGCGTTAACAGGTAGGTGTTCCATTACATTATATTGGCTAAAGGGGGAGGTGGATTTAGTCAGTAAGAATCTGACACTATCAAAGGGGAATTCTTGGTGTATTGCCACCTCCCTTAGGAAACAAATAAAAAAAAAATATACAGTTATAAACAATAAATCTTAACCACAAAAAAATATTGTAAAAAACATGGAATCATTTTTTTTTCCTTACAACAGCTTTTCCTAACTATATTCAAATATGAGTTTACTGTTTGTTCAATAGGACAGCATTAGCAACATATAAATGATTTAGATTAAGATCCAAATAAGGCAGTCTCGCTTCAATTGTCAAACAAGAACAATTTATAGCATTAAAAATGTTTAGCCATTTTTACTTAAAATTCATTAGAAACGCAAGTTAAAAATTTGTAATTATTGCAACTATACCTACATATTTGTATGGATAAAAACTGTTTTTAGCACATTTTCAAAAAAATTTTGTATTCTGTACGACTGTTCGTCTATCTGGATGTTTACAAAACTTCTACACCAATTGAAATAAAGCAATGAAATTTTAACTAAGGATAGGCATCGCCAAAGAACTAATTTTGTGGAATAACTTTTCTTTGTAGCCCCACCCTTTACCGAGCTACAGCCCTACAAAGTTAAAAAAAGCCCTATCTTTAAATTGTTATAAGTAACATAGGTTCTACAAGGCATATTTTCAATTTGGAAACGCCAAACGATACCTGGTTTTATAAACTTTACAAATATATGTAAAATAAATATGTGGCTTTGTCATGCGGTATTTTAATATACGGTTATGTGAAACTCAATTTTTTGGACCCCTTCTATATTTCAAACTGTTTCACTTAGAAGCTTAAAATTTTGAAAGGAGTTATATTTTTGGAAATAAGTATGAGTCATTTCAGGGAATATTTTTGTATCGTCCCCCGTTTAGGAGCTGTAAGCGGTCAAAAACTGAAAATTCTCTATTTTTAAACACCTGTAACTTGTTCAACTATCCAAAACTATCAATTAACTCTAGGTTTATTATGGAATATTTTTTAATTTTGGAAATGTGCTTTTTTAAAAACCCTTGGTGGTTTTGGACATTACTTGTTTCTATTTAATTTGATAATTTGCCTATTAGCAAAGATTTTATAAATTGTATAAAATATAAATCTTTGCTATTAGTGAAATAATAAACAGTAAATAAAATGAAAGGAAATGCTTATAATAAGAATAGGATAAATTTTCATCTTAATTCTTCACTTCAGCATAAATAATTAATTTAAAATCTTACAAAATATACATACATAAATTATAATATATACAATAGAATATATTATAAGTATGTATACATATATATATATAATATATTATATACCTTAAATAAACAATTTTTTTTGTTCGAAATTTTACATTCCTCTTACGTTTAAACGCTCATTTTATTGCGAAAAGTAAATTTTTAATTTTTTTTGTTATTTTTCCGTTTCCTTCGAATTTTGCCTTTTTTATTTTTGTTAAGGAATTTTTGGTAAGGGTTTTTTAAAAGGAATTTTTTTTTTTTAGAATGATTTTTTTTTTTTTTAAATGTAAACAAAAACAAATCGCATAATCGTTGATACTTACTTATCTTATGTTATGTAAACATTTTGATTGATAAAGTATCTTAAAAACTGAATTTCTTAGAAAACTTGTCAAAATGACATAAATATATTTTTGTAAATTTTACATCTGCGCAAATAAAATTTAATTCGTATTTCGTTATTAAATGTCACAACAAAAATTTACTTTTAGATAAGCCAAACAAAAAAAAATAATGAGATAAAAATAATGTTTTATTGCATAATTTTGATATTTTTGTTATTTTTTTTTTTTTTATAATATAATTTTGCCTTTTAAACAAAACAAATAAGCAAACATCAATTATTAAACAAAGATTATAAACAAATTATTACATATGTACCTACATATAAAATAAAATTAGAAAATTTTTTTTTTATTTTCTAATTATTCTCTAACACTATAAGAGCTTTGCATTTTTCGCAAAATTCTGTAAGCTCTTAATTACATCTATAGATTCTTTAATGACTATTTTTATTGTTCTGCTCTCAATTGAAAGACTAGATAGATTTAATCCATTATTTATCTTAAAAAAACTAACCTTTTGTTTTATTTTTGTACTTAAGCAAGTTTCATTAAATCTGTGAGAAATCAATTTTATATGATTACTTTTATTAATCACCAGTAATTGATTATTATTTTTATTGATCACCAGAACCGCTAAAATGTAATTTAAAAAATTACATATATTTCAATATACATAATAATGTTCTTCATATCTATAAAATTTATTAAGTAGCATATGTATGTAGTATGTACATAAATATGTGCAATTTCAGTCAAAGTTCAGCTTATAAAACAATTTATTATAAGTAAATTAAATTCAAAATAATTATAATATAATCTCTTTTAAAAAGAATTACTAATTTATTATAGTAAACTAAGAACTAATTAGAGTTTACAGCAAGAAGAGCTAGAGTAACCGCAGTAACCAAGTATAATATATCATAAATACTCATAAATAATAATATTGTAGCTTTATTTGTCACCAGTATTGTATTTTATTTTATACTAACTATATAGTACCTTTTATTGACACTTTCCTTTCTTGATAGTACTTTTGGCATTTTTTTGAAATTTTAGGCACTTTTTGTAAAGTAAAGTTTCATTAACTAATTATTGAATTTTTTTCAATTCATATAATATTTTTCAGTTAATATTTTCATGAACTTTTAGTAATTATGTATTCATTTTTACTAATACAGAAACCATTAATATAGAATGGAATCGTTTATCTGAGACAGGATTTTTTACAGAAGGATCAAAATTTATCTTTTGAAGAGTTTTACAATAAAGTTGATTTACGTTAAAATTAGCATAATTTTCAAAAATTTTGCAATGTTGTTGATGAATTATTAATACTTATTTTAAAGCTGAGATTGAAAGAATTTTTTTCGCAAAACTTCTCAAAGGAATAGACTTTATGTTATCACTTATTCTTCTCTATTAAGTACAAAATATCTTTTAAAATGTTAAATATTTATATATCACTAGTAAAACAGTATTTGTCATTTTTTTTTCTGTACAAATAAATAAATATAAATAGTACTTAAGTTTCATTTCAAGTCATAATACGAAGCTATATATAAACATTTTTATTTGGTCTTTTTCAGCTTATTTTGGCACTTTTTCAGATTGTCATTTGGCACCTTTCAAAAAAGTTAGTAAGCAACAATGAATTTACCTAGTGATGGCATTGATATATTATTAATATTTATTACGGCGGAGGGAAATAAAGCCTAGAGCAATAAAGCCTAATTAGACTTATTTCACTTTGGAAAGGCTTAAAAAATTATTTTTTCAAAATAATGGAATTAAAGCCCTATTGTTGTAATTTATTATTCCAATAATAACATTCTTTAACATTTTTCTTTTATAATTTAATTCCCATATTTCAGCTTAATTAAGTAATAAAATGTGTTCTTTTTTTTGGCACATTTCACTCCGTACGTCCGTTAGTCAGTGTTTTTTCATAACGAAGTAAGTTCGACAAGTTAAAAATGAAAGAATTTCGTTTAAATTCAACATTCAAACTTATTTCATTTTTTAATGTAATAATTTTGTTGAACTTAGTTCAGTTATTAGAGTTCGTTACAAAATTTGGGTTGACTCTTTTTCCGAAACATGAAAATACATAAGTATGCGAGACTCTAAAACAGAAGGAATTTTATAGTTGGTTACAAAATCAGCATTGCCGCTTTTACCAGAATATTTATAAATATTTTAATATTTATAAACTTTGATTTTGAAGCCAACTCTAAAATCTCTCCTAATTACAAAGAATTTGAAATAATGGGGGGGGGAGGGGGAAATGTTTCAATTTTGTGAAAATTTAAACATTTTTATGAAAAACAAAAAAAAAATTGTTTTGAAGAAACAAGAGCTGCAGCTCCCGCACCAGTTCGACCGACGCAATTGTTGTGCGCGAGTGCGGTAGCAGAGGCAGCAGTTCCCATTCCTTCAAGGGAAGTGCGAAGGGAATTGTGAAAGGAAGGCGAAGAGTGGCACAAGGGGGGGGGGGGCGTAAAGGGAACCGGGCTGATCAGAATATAGAAAATTTGTTGAAACCTGTTGAAAATATTCGGATTTTACAGTCGGCTACAAATTTGGAATTGGAATAATATAATAATAATATAATATTTCTAAAGTGAAATATATGCTTTAATTCTCTTCGCAAATTAGACCTTATTTCTCAACTCAATTATGAAATAAGTTATTATTAAGTTTTATTGCTCTAGGCTTTATTTCCCCCCTGCCATTTATTACCTGTTATAAAATATAAATAATATACTTACATATTGTTACATAAGTATATGTGTACACAGATGTTTTTTAGAATTCAATTATTGAACATTAAAAATTTAGGTTATTAAAATAAGTAACACTAAAAATAATTTAACTAATAGAAAATAAACAAATTTTTAAAAAGAAATATTAAATAATTTCCTAACATTATCTATTCAATTCTTTTTAATTAAATTTAAAATGCATTTTAAAATATTAATTAGGTATATACTATAAAATATTACATTTTAATTACTAAAATATTATAGTGTTTATTGATTATCTGACCAGAAAACCTATATATGTATGTATGCATATTTTAAATTTTATTAATTAGTTATTGTTACTTTTATATTCTAATTATATTTTCTTTTCGGTAATTATTAATTCATTTTCCATCATTTAAGTTCTCATAACCTATTTTTAAATTTTTATTTAGTATTTTTTATTACAAATCATTTCTATTTTTGGAGTTTATAAATAAATTTCATAAGCAAAGTATAAAGTTACGTTTAAAAAAAAAAAATTACACGGACTTAAAATTATATGGGACATTATGGAAAAATAAAAAAACAAAAACAACAAAGTAAATCAAATTTTTTAAATAAATTTTTTTTTGTTTTTTTGAAAATATGGAAATTCTTAAGAAATATAAGAGAAAACTATTGATGCGAAAAATTAAAAGATTTTACATCATAAATACAAAATGTAAGACCTCTTAATATTAAATAAAAATCATTATTACATTCATATATATACAAAAGTAAAGTAAGTAACTAGGTCAGAAGTCATAACATAATATTTAATGAAATTGAATTTAGTAACTAATAAATGTAAGGTAAGTAAATGAATTTATAAGGTCAAGTTAATACTTATTGAAATAAATCAATTAAGTAATTGTTATAGTAAAAATTAAAATCTGGGTAAGTGTTTCAAATTTTTAAAGTATACGTAATATTTATTTTTGTAATACATACATTTTAAAATTGAATCACTGATACTTTTAAAAACTTTTATATTTTTATAAAACTTTTTGGATCATTTTTTCGATATATAAGTACAAAAAAGCAAGAAACCATGATGTTAAATGATGTTCTGTTAAAGTATCTTTTAAATAAGACAGTATATTATAAAGCTCAACCATTTTCAGGGGAACATATTTGAAAAACAATTAGATACCAATTTTTTTTTTTCTAATTTTATTTGTAAATATATAGGGGTATAATATACTATAAGAACATCAAACTTCGAAAATTTCTAATAAACATTTTTAACCAGACTTAACGAACGATTCTCGACTCTAACGATTCTCGACTTAACTAACAAAAACCATAAATTTTTAAAATAAAAAAATTAACTAAGTAAAATGTCTAAAAAGCCACTATTTGTAAAATTTAAGTAACTAAAATACTGTTTTTATTTTATTAAGAATTCAATTTTATAAATAAAATATTTAAAGATCGCGATATTAGCTTAAAACGCCAGAAAAAGGATTCTAAAGCTTTCATAAAAACATTTAAAGATTTCATAAATTCAAAAAGTACTTTAAAAAAAAAAAAAAAAAAAAAAGTAAAATGTCTAAATAGGTACAATTTGTAATTAAAATTGTTTTTTTTTGTTTTTATTAAGACTTAAATTGTATACGAAACTTTCTAACAAGTCTCTCTCTCTCTCCCATCGAAATCAGTAAAAAAAAGACTTCAATTTGTCACACATAATTATTTGTTTTTCAATTTAATTTTATGTTTTACAATAATCTACTGCAGTTATACACAATGTGCCGAAATTAATAGAAACAATTTATTGAAATAAAATACGGTTAAGAGACAGTAATACTAACTTTATATTTTTTTCATATAAGTACTGTTAACTTTAAGACTTTATCTTATGTAAATGTCGTAAAAATATGTAAAATACAACCAGTGTAATTTTGGTTTATTTTTTTTTTTATTTAATAACATTCATTTTATTTAAATCCAAAAAAAAAAAAAAAAGAAAATACTGCAACCTGCAGCTGGTTGCAATAGAAGAATAAATAAAAAAAATATAATAAATTTTAATAGCGGTGTGGCACGTGGCAAATATTACAACTCATGGATTGAAGTTAATCAATGCAAAGATAGAAATATTATTAACGGCAACATCTCGAAATCTCGAATCACAAAATTCCAAAGTTTCAAACCAAAATTATAAAATCCCAAATCACGTAACCCCACATTTCAAAATCCCAAAATTAAAAATTTTCAAAGTAAAAGTTGCAAGTTCCGCTTTATCCAAAATATTTATATATTTGTAAATATATATATATGAGATTGGGATTTTAGATGTGAATTCAAAAACAAGAGTTATCTGCTTTTTCTAAAATAGATACACAAAATATGCATGATATGTATGTATATGTGGAATTCTGAATTAGAACTAAGGAGTTAGTTACAAAATCAGGGTAATCGCTTTTCCAGAATATTTATATAATATGTCACCCCATATACTTTTTTAAATTACAACCCCATATAATACCTGTTTTATTTACTATTAAACACGTTATTTATATTATTGTTGTTTTTAAAAATTAATTTGCGATTAAATTTTGATTTTTAGTTTAGTTTATTTACAGGTAAAATTTATTTCTTCGCAACTTTTTGATTACTATCTAATAGAGATTAGACTTTTTTGCCTTTAGAACTATAATATTAATTTATTTCAATTTATTTATTAATTTTATTTATTATTTAAAGACGCAATTTGGCGAGAAAAAAAAACATTTAAGAATTTAAATAAAATCTTAAGACTATAATTAATTTTGTTTTTGGATTAAGTATTTGTTTTTTTTTTTTGAAATTAGGAGTCGAAATCGAAATTTAGGATTTTGTAATTTAAAATTTGTTGGGATTTTCTAATTTAGGATTTTATGTATGACATTTTGTAATTGAGATTTAGGAGTTTAACATATTATTAACCACTCGATACAATACAGGACGGTTTTACTTAAATTTTCGGCGGTTTTACTTATAAAACGGTTTACTTATAAAAATAATGTAGTTTACGGACGGTTTTACGGACGGACGGTTTTACTTATAAAAATAATGTAGAATAATTTGAGTTGTAGTAGGTATATCCTAATATTTATCCTTCAATTAATATAATTTTTTTTTTTTTAATTTATAAAATACATTAAGTATTAAGTGGCATTTTTGAACAACGTTAAAACAATTCTAAATATCACTATAATTATCTAAAATTCAACATGTTATTTAACTAGTTAATTGAATTCTTTGTTTATGTATTAGATTATATGATATCATAGTTATACTGTGATA
Source organism: Poecilobothrus nobilitatus (assembly GCA_947095535.1). Lineage (NCBI taxonomy): Eukaryota > Metazoa > Arthropoda > Insecta > Diptera > Dolichopodidae > Poecilobothrus > Poecilobothrus nobilitatus. The sequence goes on from OX352774.1 coordinate 197,418,370, forward strand.
TAAATATTACATAAAATTCTGATTATTTTTATATTTCAAATAAGTATACATATACATATTTACTTTCATATTTATTTGTTTATTTTATGATGTGTTAATATTTTTTATTCTTATTAAATAAATAAAAAATTATTTTTTATTACTGCAAAATTCAATAATGAAAAAGATTAGAAAATGTTTTTTTTTTTTTCCAAAAGCTTAAACAAAAGCAAATATACCTAAGTAAGTATGTATGTATTATTGTTGCGTTTAATGAATCGAGAAATTAAGTAAAAATAATTTTTTACCTATAAAAAAAAAAAAAAAAAAAAACTTTCACTATTTTCTTATTTCTTTGTTTTAAATAAATACATATTTTTTTTTCTTTGTATCTTTAAAATCAAATTATCAAATCTTTATTTTCAATTTTTCTTTTTAATTCCGGTAGATTTTAAATTTTCATGTTAATTTAAAAACAAAACAAAAAAAAAAAAAATAATGTCAAATATCAGATCAATTATTATGAATAGTTATACGTATACGTATGTAAATATGTATATATGTATGTATGTATGCACTGAGTAAAAGTTTTATTTTAAAATTTACATGATAGTTATTACATGGCATTACACACCTTCTAATCTTAATTTTTACGTTTTGCTTATTTGATTTTTTTTTTTTTAATGTTTTTTGTTTTGTAGCGTTAATAATTTTTTTTTTTTTTCAATTTTCCAAACATTAAATTGAAAATTATTATTGAAATAAAAAAAAAAAAAACCATAACAAAAAAAAAAAATAATTTTTTTTTTGTAATTTTCTTTAAATCGATCATTGTAATTTTGTGAATGGAATTTATAAAATCATGTCAATTCATTTAAAATCTCTTTTTTACAAGGTAAATTTTGCGCAAATTGACAAATTAAAAAAAATAGAAAAAAAAAAAACAATAACAAAATAAAATAAAAAATAACTCTTAAAACAAATGCGGGAAATTACCTAATCTTTTTAAAAAAAAAAAAAAAAATTATTTTTTTTTTTTCTTACTTAAATTGAAATGTCAAATTCTCTTTAGTCTTTAGTTATATACCTAGTATATGTATTTAGTATGTACTATGTAAGTATATGTATGTACTATAATAGATACTTATGTTTTAGATAGTTAACTTATGAAGGTCTATGAAGTTTTTATATATCTATTTGTTTTATTTTTATATTATAAAAAAAGAAAATAATAAATAACAAAAGAAAAATGTTAAACTATGAGGATTCAACAATCGCAACAATCACAACAAAAATTCTTTAACAATTTATTTATTTATTTAAACTTTTGTGTCATTCATATAGTCAACAACAATAGATTCAAAATCTAATTCAAAAAAAGAATTTACTATACCGCATATACTTAGCTAAGTTATTTACAATTTAATGAAAACTATTAAATTAACATTCAACTATACCCCAATTCCAATTTACAAACATACATACATACATATGTATAAATAATTTGATTTCTCGCAGAAGTTTCAGTCGCGGAGTAAAAATCAAATATGCATAAGATTAATTATGTATATATTATGTCATATTTATTTAACTAAAAATAGCTATAAGAATTTCATAGCAAAAAAAAAAAAAAAACTTACTAACGAAAACTTATAGACACATTTTATGATTAGGTATACCTTTGCACTTTTAAAATTTTAAATTATATTTTTTATTTAAATCCAAAAGTTTATTCTAAGAAAAGTTTATATAATTTTTTTGGTTTTAAAAAACTAATTTTAAAATTTTATTCCAAAACAACCTATTATGATTCTGGTCAAAAAAAAAAAAGAAAAAAAAAGAGTGATTAATTTTTCAACCATTTTAATATTTTAAAAATTTTAAATGGACTAAAAGGTAACACGTACATATGTATAATATATATATATATATATATATGTATAATATGTTACCCATCATAATATCTTTAACCAATATCTAAGTGTAAATTTTATTCTCACTTTTGGTGACGCACATATTCTTATAAAAATAAGTTTAGGTATCACATCAGTTGCACTGTTATAAATATCATCATAATATTAAACTTATTTTAAAAATTTCAAATTAAAAATTCAAAATAAATCTTTAAATTTACGTTAAAAATTCCCAAAATTAAATTGAATACGTAGAAAATTTACATCCAATAAAAAAAAAATTTTTTTTTTAACTACCTAGGTTTTAGGTATATAACAATAAAATACTCTACCTTTTCTTTTTTTATATACTTAAGTTGATAATACGATTATGGTCATATTTTGAATAAATAAATATAAATAGGTATAAGTATACATATATATACGAAAATAAAAATGATAGTAATGTGTAATATTATAAAAATTAATTAAGTATATCTACATATAATACATAAAATACATATTGTTAATTTAGTTAACCTTAACACTTCAAATATTTGAAATGGATCCAAAAAGTCCAATTATTATAATGCTAAAGATACAGACATTTGTACGCCTTTTGTTAACTTTGACTACACTAAAAAACTACTAATTTGTTTTTTGGTTTGGTTTTTTGTGTTAGAGTTTTAAAAAAACAAAAAAAAAAACGTAGAGAGCTAATTCGGTGATGTTTCCCTAAATAATTTCAGTTAATTTCAAATGTAAAACTTGATTTTAGCACGATAACATTTTAAATATCATCATTTCAACTACTTTTATTACAATTTATGACATTCACTATATTTTCAAGTTGCAATCGCAAAATCTATAAATATATATGTATACCTATTTATAATTCTAAAAAGAGAAAGAAACAGAGATATTATATACTTAAGTGTATCTATTAGATTTTATTTCTTCTAAAATTTTCTGTAAGGGTCATTTTGACTCTTAAAATTTCTTAAGCATAGAGAACGTCACACAAACAACAAAGTACAAATTAAACGTTAAAATAGAAAGAAAAAATTGAATAGAACAATCAAAAGATACAAATAAGTATGTATCTATTTAAAAAAAAAAAAAAAAAAACAAGTAAAACTTGTTTTCAGAATTTTTCCATTTATTTTCCATTCGTATATTCTTTTTTTTTTTTTATTATTTTCCTTTAATACTTTTCCTCTTCACATTATTGTTAAGAATAAAGTTAACAAAAGTATATAAAAAAAAAAATATAACCATTAGAAGTTAAGCTTTCAATATAAATACTTTTTTATGTTTATTACATACTCTAAATATTATGGTGTTTGTTTTTATTTTTTTTTTTTAATGACAGCACATAGATTTAGATACTAAGATACTATTTTTATGAATATATATATAGGTGTATATATATACATATATATATACATATATATATACATTATGTATACATAAAGGTGTTTTTAGAATAGAAAGTATTCTTACAACTTGTTAGTTACTATATATTATATTATTATGTACTTGAAAATATAAGTATGCATATATATAGATATAATAGGTATATTTATATTATATGTATATAGAAAAGAATAAAAAAAAAATGAATTCTTTGTTTGTTGCACAGATGGGTACAGCTTTCAAGTTGATTGCTAACAAACAGCAACAACAATAATCGAAACAAAAATAAAATACGAAAGAGAAACGATGATGATCAACAGGTGGTGCTTGATGGTACATGCATAACATAATAATATAGTTAAAGCCATATTATATCAAAAAAAAAAATATATACATATACATACATATGTATGAATTTAAATTTAAATATCGTTATTCGTTATATGTAAGGTGACTGCACTTTTATTATACATATGTATTTCTATCTAAAAATGTCGTTTTATATTAAATTTAAAATTAAAATCAAAAATTTTATTGAATTTATGAGTAAAGTTTTTTTTTTTTTTTTATTTTTTACAAGAAATTTTCTATAAATAATCATATAAGTAGAATTTAAATAAAATAATAAAAATTATATATGGTAATTAATGTTACATAAACCAAATTTATTAATCAATTTTGATAGTGAGTTTTCATTTAAAAAATAAAAAAAAAAATTAACACAAAAAAAAAAAAAAAAACCAGAACTATTTTAAGATGAAATCATTGAATTTCAAGTGATTCTAAAAAAAAAAAAAAAAAAAAAACAAAATAAAAAAACTGAATAAATTTTAAATACTTACAAAATTGATATTAAAAATGAATGATTTTATTAAATATTATTGTTAAGTCAGAGATCTATAGAAAAAATTAAACCGCGAACCATGTTTTTCCTATTTACATATAAGTATTCCTAATTTCCACTAAGATCATAAACAAAATTTTTTACTAATTTCTGCTAAATTTATGGGAACATGATTGAAATTATTTGTAACATTAAGTTTTTCATCTACATTAAGTACTTCAACTTTAGTAATTTTTTACTGTACTTACATTTGTACTTTATGTTGACAAATGCCGAACTCTACCAATTGAGAAACAGAGAATATTTTACATATTAAGACTAAAAATTTTTAAATGTTAAAAATTAATAAAATTCTGCGCAAAAGATAATTTTACAAAATTCACTGACTCAGTTTCATTTTACATAATATATACATAAATAGTTATTTTCCAAATAAGTGCAGATCAATTACTCATTAAATAAAACAATTTTCCTCAAATACTAAAAAGAAAAAACAACAAATATACATACTTATACTTATAATTTAATATAAATTTTATAACTATCAAAGTAATTTACAACTCCTCAAATGGATTGATATTAAACAATACAGAAATTCCAACAGAGCTCTTGTATGATTTCTTTCCATTTGGCAATATTCATTTAATTTGAAATGAATTTCCCAAAAAAAAAAAAAAATCCACGAATAAATATTAATCATTTTTTACCAAAACTAAGTATAGTTTTAAAATTTTGACCTCGATTAATATTGAACAAATTTTTTCTATATTCTTTAATTGTTTTCTATAAAATTTGATCTCTAATAAGCAATAAGTACATAACAGCACCATTTAAAGTAATCATAAAAATATACAATCACCTACACTTTTATAAAGTTTACGAATCCCTGATATGTTATTGAAATAAAAAAAAAAAATGATTTAAGTCTGTATTATATTAATATAATATTGGAAAAAAAAAACATTTCACAGAGCACAGAGCAAAACAGAACAAAACTCACAACATTTTGAAGTGAAATTGAAAAAAAAAAAAAAAAAAAAACAAAAGCAGACAACACAGAAGCACATATTCTGGAAACAATTAATTTATTACAAATTCAAATTCTTGAAAAATCAACATACTTAGATACTTATATATAGATAATATTATATACGAATATATAATAATATTATATATGTATATATATATATACCTATATTGTACCAGAATTGTACCAAGAAAACTTAAGTCAATTAAATTTCAAAGATATCTTATGGTTACTATAATATAATAAGTAAGTATTTTATAGATGTTATGTAGCTATTATATATTATATATATTTATATATGATTTATAAATACTATTAATTGTATAGTCTAGTATAGAAAGAAATTTTTATGAAAATTAACAAATTTCAATTTTTTTTTTATTTTGAAAAATTATTTTTAAAATTATTGTATGTATGTACTTGTATAGTTGATGTGGCTTTGTAATGTGTAATTATTAAAACAAATTGTGAAATTTATTACAACAACTAACTACTGTTATACGAACGAATACATACATTTTATTAATATATAATCAAGTATCTTAAGTTTAATCTAAAATATAATTCCATATAGCACTTTACCATTTGTTTTTTATATATACAAGTAAGTACATACATATGTATCTATGTATTTCGTTTTTTTTTTGTTTTTTGTTGCTTTTAATTATTAATTTATTTTTCATATATGAATTTTAAATTTGCATATTATTTTGACTTCAGTTAAAACAAAAAAAAAAAACAAAAATAAACTAAAAACTAAAGAAAAATTTCAACAAAGAAAAATTGGCAAAAAAAAAAAAATATATATTTAAAACATGCGCTTTCATTTCGTATATTTCCTGTTTCACTTTAACTAATTTTTAAAACAAAAAACATAAAAAATATTTTTTTTAATTCTTTAATAGTCTCAAAGTGACTCAAAGGTGTCACGACCCAGATTCAAAAAAAAAAAAAACACAAAACAGAGAATAAAAAATTAGGTAAGTAAACAGGTAAAATAGAACTAAAATTTTTTATATATTAAATATTTTCTAATTAAAAATTAATGAAAATGAAGAAATGACAATTTGTTAGAGGCTATATAATAAATTTTAGGAACCAAAAAAGGTTTTATCACGTCAATTACTTATTAACTTTATCAATTTATAAATACATATAGGTACATATTTACATTGAAATTAATTTGGTAAGTGTTTACATATATAGTTACATAAATTAAAATTCCTGTCACAAAAAAAAGATTAAAAGTTAATTTTTATATACTTATTAAGTAATTGCTTAGATAGTGAAGATACTATAGTAAAATTAGATTATAAAGAAGTTAAGGTTCATGTTTACGTCTTATGACCCTGAAAACAAATTTGATATAATTCTTACACCGATTTTAATCTAGAATAATTAATTTTAATATTTAAAAAAAATAAATAAATAAAAGTGACTTTAAAAATATCAAAAATATACCGGGAAGGCAAATATGGGTGCGGGATAAAATTCAGAATTTACAAATAAAGATTGATGCTTATTTTATGTATTTATAAAAAAAAAATATCAAACTTAATTCTTGCCGTTTGAGTTTACTTGCCGTATTCAAAAAAGGGGATTGTTTAAATTTGTAGCGGAGCTATAATGTTTTGTATTAAGAAATTCAATTTTCAATGCTTTGCATATTAACCTACTACTAGATTTTGTATCCGAATTTCATACAAACAAAAAAAAAAGGATTAAACTAACTCTTGTTGGATGCGTTTACTTGCTTTATTCAAAAAGAGGATTGTTTAAATAAGTAGCGGAGGTTATGATAGCCCTACCATATTTTTTTTTATTTTCAAATTTCAAAAATTTCTATGATTTTTCAATTCATTTTTATACGATTTTAATAATTTTGTTTCAATATATGTATTTAGTGTAGATTTTAAAATTTAAATTTTTCTGGATTATTTTTCTGCATTTTATCTTTTTTGAAGTTTTCTGGATTTCATCTTTTCTGAATTTTATCTTTTCTGTATTTTGTTTTTCTCGATTTTATCCCAATCGTGAAAATAAAAGCCTTATCTTATGTTTTCGAACTTTCATGATCCAAAATATTAAATTCCTGATGGCAATTTACTTTGATTAGCTTAAACGTATTATAAGAATGTAAAACTTCTTACAACTTTAAAAGAAAAGCAAAAAGGAAATTTACTTATCAGTTTCAATTAACTATAGCATAGTATTTTTATAGAAAATTTAAAAATGAGACAATAAATTAAAGTAAGTAAGTAGTTACTTATTATTTTTCTAAAAATCTGTTAAAGTTCTGCAAATATTTAAGAACAATAACCTATAAATCACGGTTAACTTAACTAGGGGAAAAAAAAAATTTTTTTTATGTAAAGTTAAATTTTAGAATTAATTAAAAAATCAAAAACGAATAACCAGTTAATACTTAAATATGTAATATATAATAATATGTTAGCTTTGTACAAAAAAAAATAGCATAAAAAAATTGTTACATATACACAATACATTCATTTCGATATACCCCTGTTGTTTCTCTTAAGGGTTAATAAACTTTTAAATTTTGTGTTCAAAATAAAACAAAAACAAAAAAAATATGAACACAAAATTTTAGGCATATTCAGTCAATTATTAAAATGAATCATCAAAATTTGTTAAATAATAATAAAATATACCTAACTAATAGCTTACCAGACCTACTTAATTGTGAATTGTGAATTGTGTGTGGATATTGCAAGACAATGACCTAGACCTAAATATCATTTTAAATTCTTTTGTTTTTAAAGTTTTGTTGTCATAATAAAAGAAAATTTTGAAAAGAAAAAAAAAACAAAACAAAATAATTATGGAATAAGCATTTAAAAATAATTTCGGCGTAATATTTTAATATTTCTTAAATTTTCACAATAAAATAATAAGTAATTAAGTATTACTTAGGCACCTATATTAATAGTAGATACTTAAGTATATATGTCTAAGAATTTAAATTTTAATTATACATACATAATTATATGTTTAATTAATATTTTTATTGTACAACAATAATTATACATATATTAATTAGTATATATGTATTTGAACAAAAAAAAAAATATATATATATAAAAAAATAATTAAATAAGTATCTAAATAATTATCTCCGGGGAAAAAAAAAAACTTAAAATTTTCTTCTAATCAAATTTGATATTTAATCTGTATAATTTTTTTCTTTTTTTTATTTCGTTCAAAAAATAGAAGTCGTCCATTGAACCTAAAATAAATATTCTCAATTTTCATTCATAAACAAAACATTAAACAAAAAAAGGCAATATGTATGTACATATATAAAATATAAAAACCATACCAGGTAAAATAATTACATAAGTATATTGTACAGTTGTTCGTTAACATTAATTTTAACTTTAAAACAGATTTGGAAACAACCACTTTTCTCGTTAAATATAAAAAAAAATATGAGTAGTTACGCGCAAAAAAAAAAGCAAAAAAAAACACACATAACGCAAATTTGTTTTTTTTTTTTTTTAATTACCTACCAATTTTTTTTTTTTTTATATATATATACAAATATATATCACAGTCTTTATGGTGCATGACCAAACGACCGCCTATTGTTTGTATTATTAAGAAAATAAAAAAAAAAATAAAAAATTTAAAATAAATAAAAACCTTTTATGCTTTTATCAAACTGTTACTTTTGTTACATGTAAATTTGGATTTCTTTTTAAATATGTACTTATAAAAATTATGTTAAGTTCTTACTCACATCACGTACGTAATTTAAAAAGTTTAAAGACAAAAAAAAAAAAGAAAGTAGAACTAATATCTATATTAATGAATTTTAACCTAATTTAAAATGGTTTTTTTTTTTTTTTTGTTTTTTTAGTTTTTTTAACAAATAAAAAAATAAAAAGCAGTTAACTACCTAATTACATTTTCTGAATCCTTAACTTTAACAATTTAAATTAAAATTAATTAGATTTTGTATTATATATTAAGAAAATGTGTTTAACTAATAAATTAGGTAACTAAGTACTTATAATATAAATCTTTTAAATTATCTAAAATGAAATGAAATAAAATGTAAGTACTTACATATTATATATAAAACTAAAGTTGCATTTTTTCAAAACTTAATTAATATTATTTACTTATACCCTGTAAATTTCAATGATTAAATCATTTTAAAAATAAATATTTAATCATATCTTTTATTTTTTTAATACATATGTATATAACTATTATATTATAAATATATTGTATCTATCATCTATAAATATATGCAAATATACAATTTTATCTTTTTTATTTCATATATATATACATATTTTGTTTTTTTTTTTTTAATGATTTATACTAACAAAAAAAAAAAAAACAAAAGCTTTTCAAAATTTCATAAAATAATAAAAATATAATACTTAATGTTAATAAGTATACTAAATCGTGACAGTTATAATAAAATTTAATAAATAACTACTTTTTTTTTCTGTGGTTCCGTGAATTTATGCCGCACAAAATATCGCTCTAAAAAAACGAAAAAAAATGATAAGGGGCCCAAAATTTTGTAAGGACTTTGGATGTTTTTTTTCATATGAAAAAACACTCAAATTTTTGACGGTTTTGTTTTACTTAATACATAAGTAATTAAAGTTTGGCGGTTTTGTTTTGCATAAATTGGTATCATAAATTAAAAATTTTACTTTGGGGCCCCATAACTCCAAATAATGGAAAAATTTCATAAAAAAACTTTTTTTTTGCTTTTAGGTTATTTTTAGATTGTAAGCAATAACTTAACATCTATAATTATAATTTAGTAGTTTTCAGCCACACACTACGTATTATGACATTCCGCTAAGTTTTGCGAATACAAGTACATATTTGGATTCGATTTTCTATTAGAAAATCTACATTAACATACATATAGAATCATGATATTTTTGTTTTCTTTTGGAATTAAGAAATTTTTTATCCCAAACAATTTTTTTTTGTAATTTAGATGTCACGACTCACGATAAAATCACCGGCTATAGGGCCTCTAGTTAAAATTACATTCAGCACAGGGCCCCCCTTGTTAAAATTACATTCAGCACAGGGCCCCCCTTGTTAAAATTACAAACAGGGCCCCCCCATTAAAATTTACATTCAGCAATAAAAAATTCATATTGTTTTGAAAAAACTTTAATTTTGCATAATATATTAAGTATAATAATTAGTATAGGGATTTATTTTATAGTCGATTACAAAAACAGGATTTTACGCTTTTCCCAAAAATGTTTGTAAAATTTGTAAGTCTTCTGAAAAACTCTATAATATCTTGCCTTTTTGTAGAAATCATTAAAAAACTGTTTAAATCTTTTGTAATTTTTCTAATTAATAAATTGATTTTCGCTTCGCGTCATAACTAGATATTTTTTCATTTCCATTTTTGGTCCATATGTAATTCATAATGAACTTATTCCAAATTTTTTTTTTTTTTTAGGGCAATAATTCTTTGGGGGTAAATTTACGGAATCATTTTATTAGTTACTTATGTATGAATATAGTATGTATGGATATGTATATTAAAACAAGTTATTTGTTTTTATTATTGTTACTATGATTCATTGTTAAAACATTTTTTAATAAATACATAAAAATAAATAAAAAAAAAAAAATAAGTCAGTAGGAATGTTAACAAAAAAAATCTTATAAATCTTTTAAATTTGATTTTGTTTAAATGAAAAGTTAATTTACTTAAATAAATTAAAGCAGATATATATTTAAATATATGTATGTACTTACAAAACAAATGAAAAACTAAAAAGTATAGAATGAATAATTCAAATTCATATAAGTAAGTAATAATTCAGTAGCGTTTAACTTAACCACCCCTCCCAGAAAACTAAATTACAGTTATATTTTAATTTTTTGTCACATCACATTTAAATTAATTTTAGATGATATTTTTTGATTCCCGTTATATTTATTTACTATTTTTTTCATGTAAATTTTAAATGAACAGTTCACGTATATTGGATAAACAGCCTACAACTTGTGACGGAGTATTTTGAACCAAATTAAAGGTATAACATAAATTTTAAAAACCGTTAGATTTTTTTTTTCTTTTGTTTGGGTTGACTTCAATTAATAACTTCTTCTACCAGTACCACTCATTTAACTGTTCGTTATAGATATTAAATTTCAAGAAAAAATCTAAGTTTATATTACTTGATTTAGCTTGGCAGGTTCTCCTACTAAAATCTTACCTTAAAGAATTATATCGATTTTATGTTATACGTAATTATTATCCATATTTTATTTCTCTTTCAGATCAATCTATAGAATATTTAAATCCCAACTTATTTTAAACAAAACATTTTGAAAGCTAATGTTTAAAATAAAAAGTAAACAACTAATTCAGTATGTCTCAAATTAAATTGTAACCATACATTTTACTAAAAATTATAATAACATCAATTCCATATTAAGTATTAATAATGCAGCAATAAGTATGTAAGTATGTACATTTAAAAAAATAAATAAATTTACTATTATAATTAATTTTAAATTCCGCATGTTCCATAATAAGTAAAGTGTATATTATATATATTAATATTTATAAACATATGTATTTATTTGTAATTAATAACATTTTAAAAAGAAATTATTTTCAAACTATTTAATAATTGCAATAAAATTATCATTAAATGGATATTATTAGAAACCGGTAAGTTTAAAAATAAAATAAAAATCAATTAGTCAAACTTTAATATATATCTAATAGTTAAAGTATAATGTTTACATTCCTTTTACAGAGTAAACTACTCTTTTCTATAATCCCAACTATATCAGCCTTTTAAAATTAGTTGAGTAAATATGTTATGTTGTGTATAGGTTATGTTAAATTAAGTAGCGTTCCTCCATTTCTCCAAACTTCTCTCAACTAATACTCTTTTTGTGTAAAAGGAACGTAAATAATTCAACCAAAAATAGATATATGGGTAGGTACTTAAATACAATCGAACAATCAACTCAGACAATAAAATATGTACGTACCTAAATTACTAAAATTATGAAATTTTATTCATTTTTAGACAAAAAAAAAAAAAAAAATCAATTTATTTTTTACGGAAAATAATTATAACTACATACTTTTATTTGATCGATAAATTTCATAAAAAAATATGATACCTATTATTTATATGTAATAGTTTTTTAATAGTTTTATAGATAATTTTTATAGAAATTGACAAAATAATTACAAAAAAATATAATGTAAAGATAAGAAAATCGGGAAATTTTTTTGACTTTAGACCAACATAAAGCTAAAACTAAAAATATTAAATATAAATTAATATACTTAAGTAGGTGGTATAAAAAGTTGTAAACTAAATACAATATTTTATATGATATGTGCAAGCATTTAAGATTAAAATTTATTTTAAAAGTAACTGAGACATGAGAGTGGTTATTAGACATCTAACTATTTTAAATCCTTTTATATAAATGATATCATGGAAAATTACATTAACTATAGACAATTATTTATTTATTTTTTTTATAATTATGAGATTTACGACTATTAACTTCAATGTAATAATTCTTCGCGCTAATAAAATTAATTAATGTACCTATCAAATATTTGAGTTATAGTTTTATTAAAATGCCACCCCATAAGCACCAATGTTCAGTAAATAAATATTAGTAGATATTTTATTATAACTAAAACTTTTATAACTAAAGTAAATTAATAAAATAAATTTTGGTATTAAATATTTAAATTAAAAAATTTTGCAAAGCGTAGTAGTAAAATTAATTCATATATATTTTTTTTTTAATGTTTTATTTTATTTTAATTTCTCCTACCTATATAGTTTACAATTCAATAAAATTTAATCATCAATTTGGAACAAAAACAAAAAAAAAACAAAATTCCATAATATTCGAAATTGTATTACATATATAAAACGTATATTCAACCGGTTAAAAATGATTTACATAGGTCGTTATATACCTTATTCTATATATACTTTTGTTTTGTTCATTTTCAAAATAAACAAGCTTTTATTAACTTAACTACTTATGTATAAAAAAAAAACTTTTTTTTAACTTTTTTTTATATATACCTATATATATTATAATAATATGGTTATATTTAAAAACAATAATAATTAAAGCTAAGCTAAATAATATTATAGAGAAGAATTTTGATTTTTATTAATAATATCTCCTACATTACAAATATACGACAAAAAAAAAGTTTCGGGACAAGCTTGCGCGCGCAAAATTTTTTTTTATATATAAAATATTAGTTATACATGTACCTAAGTATGTAGGGTAGGTAGAGAATGATCTATAAGTACATATGTACATATATACCCAAAATATACTTATTGCTAAAAATATATTATGGGTACCCAAAGTACATATGTATATATTATTAAACTATGTACATATATGTATATAAAATTTAACTATACAGTACATAACAAATATTAAATAATATACATATAAATATATATTATATATACACGGGTACCTATGTATATAGTGACAAAAAAAAAAAAAACAGAAGTTCTGTAGTTATAATGAAAATTTTGTCAGCTTTCATTATGAAAAGCGTTAAAAAAAAAAAAAAAACAAATTTCGTACAATGTACCTAAATAAATATTCTTAAAGCTTATTAAAAATAAGTACAAACAATAGGTAAATATGTATGTACGTACATATGCGCCATTGCCCATTTACTAATGTAAAAAATAAATAACGGCAATAATAAAAATCGGCGACGACAAATAAAATAAAAAACAATCAAAAAAAATGCTAAATATATTTTTTTTTTTTTTATAAAATACATACATATATTATGATATCTATTTACTTTTGTTGTAGGTATATATATAAAAATAAATATTATTATATAACATTTATTTATATACTGTTAAATTTAAAACTCACCTGTTAGAATGCTGAGTAATAGGGATATTATCGTCCCAATTTGTAATCCTAGTAGTCTCATAATGCTTTATTATTTATTATTATTGTTTACTATTTTTAAAATGATTTTTTTTTTCCTTTTTTTTTTTTTTTTTTATAAAATGTTAAAAATTGATTTATTTTTTTATAAATAAAACTTTCAATTTATATTATTATATAAATGTGTTTTCTTATAAGTAAGTAAGTAGATAGTATAAAAAAAAAATTTTTTTATCTTAAAATACAAATAAAAAAAAATATTACAATAAATAAATAAGGTAATTATCGAAAATATAATTGGAATATTTTAATTCTTTAAGTAAATTAGGTAAAAGTATGTATTAGGTATATATGTATGTACTTTGTATTGTAGATAGGTAAGTTTTATAGGTTTGTTTTTTTTTTTTTTTGAATTTATTTTTAATTGATGATAATTTAATAGCTAATCAATATTTTTTTTTTTTTGATATGATGAGATTTTTAAATTTACTATTGTTGTGTTAATAAAAAAAATAAATTAAAAAAAAAAAAAAAAGCGTTAAAATAAAATATTCAAAATGTAAACTAATTTTATTTTTATATTTACTTTATTTCTTTTTGTTTGGAATTATATGTAAGTATGTATGCATGTAGGTATATTATTTATAAATTCAATGAATGTACTATATATTTTAAAACGATCATGAAATAAATACAATGAATAAAATTCTTTAAACAATTAAAATTTCTTAGAAATTTTAAATGTTTTATTATAGAATATTTATATACATATACAAATACAATATATTATGTACGTTATATTAATTCTGAATGGTTACTTAAAGAATACTAATTGAAAATAATAGGTATAAGTATATACTTTTTACATTTTGCATATTCCTAGCTACTGTATATATAGTATGTAATAGTTATATTATTCTTTAGATTGATTTATATATTATTAGATAGGATGATTCATTATTTAAATAGAAATGAATAATGGAAAAAACTAAATGATGAATGATGTTATCAATACTGTCACATTGAATTTTCTTAAGAATTTAAAATAACAGCAGCTATCTATAATAATACATATTGAATAATAATAAACAATATTGAAAGACAGAAAAGAAAAACAAAAAAAAAAATAAAATACGCAATGAAAAAATTTCAATTTAACACGAAACAACAAATTAAATTAACCCTTTAACGGTATACACAGTTAATTTTTTTTTTGAAATAAAAGTTGGTATACATTACTACATTTCCCAAAAAAGTTAATTTAACTTTACTATGACTACAGATATTTAATTAGTAATTAGGTGTGTATTTAATAAAAAATATATGAATCATTTATAAAATACCTCATAATTTTATAAATTACTTAATTGGTATCCAAATTAGGTTTTTGAACAGAGATTTATAATGATTCATTTAATTTATTATATTTTTTCATAATTATTATTGAATGGAATGTGATATCAGAAGAATCTTATTTGATAAAAATAACACGGTCAAAAGGTTAAACCAGGTTAAACGTTACTTTAAATATAGTATATAATGGGAATGTTCAATGAATACTAATATGATTGATCTCGTAGAGTTATAAAAGAATAAAATTTTAAAATATTAAAGAAATACCATAAGAAAAATTAACTAAGTAGTTTCAAAATTACGTTATTAACAAACATAAAAAGTCAAAATTAATAGAAAATTTTATTAATTAAAACAGAATTTTTAAGTTTTAAAGATCACTTTATATTATTAACTAGATACATATATATACGTATCTATGTACGAGATCTTATAGTTTATTACTTATCTTAATTTTTTTGGAGCTTTTTTTTTAAATAAATTTTCATTATCCAAACCAGAAATAACCGTAATTTTCTAATGAAATATTTAATTTATGGTATTTAAATTAAAAAAAAAAAAAGAAATACAATAATAATAATAAGAAAATGAAAGAAAATTTACAAAAATAATTGTATTTTTTTTTTTATGTTAATTTGACCTTAAAACACTGTTTCTTTTTTTTTTTTTTAGCGAAATAGGTTTTGTACAAAACTAAGCGAACGTGGCATTTTTTTAATTTATTATTATTTACCTACATTTGAATATTGGTTTTTGGTTTTTGGTTTTTTTTTTTCAAAGTTCATTTAAAAATCTCATCATTAGTCAAAATATTTATATAGTTAGTTATTTAAAAAATAAAAAAAAAAAAGTCAAATTATAATAAAAATAATGGTCAAAATCTGTTTTAAAAATATAAAATTAATATTTTTAATTAACTAAAAATAATAATTAATAGGTATGAATTATTTATTTTTCGTATTAAAAAAAAAAAATAAAGAAATTATAAACGCAATTAAACAACAACAACATAACAAGAGTCGGTTTATTTTTTTTTTTTTTAATTCACAATCACTTGATAAGCATTCACTAACTGGATATGCATATATACATATATATATTTTTTTTAAAATAATAAAATAATTAATTTCTGGTATTTATTTAGTTAACTAAATAATTAAACAAAATATACATTGTGTAAAATGTATTCATTTTCGTTAAGAATTCAATTAGTATTAACTATTTATATTCACATTAATTTAATATTTTTATAAAATTGAATTTTTTTTTCTACAAGAAAACAAAAAAACTATTCACAAAAATCATTCACAATAATTTTTTTTTTAAAAATAATTTTTAAATTACAAAAATACGTTAAGTGAACGTTAAGTTAATGTCGAATAGTATCGAAACCGGTTAGATAGTTAATAATTATGTTGTTGGTCCAAGTAACAAGTTTTTTTTTTTTTATTTGTTTTTTTCTTTTTATTTATTTTTTATTATTATTTTGTTTTTTATTATAAATTTTTTTTTTTTTTTTAATAAAATAATTTTCCAATTGGTTTCTTTTTTTAGTAACCAACATTAAATATTTTAAAATTTAACGTTAAAATTTCTAAATTGTTGCAATTGCAATTTTTGTCATTTTACGTTAATTTCAAATTTACTTTAAAGGATACATAAAAAAAAAAAAATAACAAGAAACTGTCAAATCACTTTTTACCAAATAAAAAAAAAGAAAAATTAAAAATATTTGAGATGCACTTTAAGTTAAACTTTTCTTTTTTAAAATTATTAAATAAAAATTAACAAAAAAAATAATTTTTTTTTTTTATAAAAAAATAAATTAAGAATTAATGGAGTATGATAAAAATCAAAAATAAATATAATATATGTAGGTACAATAAAAAAAAAAAATAATTTGTTTTTTTTTTTTTAAATTACAGGTTTTATATTTTTATTTACTTTTTTTTTTTTTTTTATTTTAACTTTTATTTTTTTTTTTTTTACATGAAAATGTGCGTTATATTTTATAAAATAAAATAAATATGAACGAAGCAACAGTTATTAAACGACTGATTTACTATATAGGTATTAACTTATCGGTTGTGTATGCATGTAGTCAAACTAATAAGCATAGCATATAGCGTTGATTATACAGGTTTCCCTTGCCTTGCCTGTCGATTTGTTTTTCATTTTTTTTTTTTTTTTTTATTTTTTGTCTTTAAAGTAATTTTCTATGTTGTTTTCATTATCTAGGCTAAACACATGGTAAAAAGACAAGGAAAGTATTATCTTTTACAGTGTGTATAATATAACATAACATATACTATAACTACATACACAATTTTTCTTTGAATATCAATATTGATGTACATAATATGTATACATTTTTATGAATTCGATGAAATGAACGTCGAACAGAGATGTATTATAGTTTTATAGGTACTTTACTTTTCTCATTTCTGTAAATTTTATATTATATAAAACAAAATTTATAGAGAAAAAAAAAATTGTGTGTTGCATTGCATTATAAAGATATTTTTCGGTTTTTTTTTTTTTTTGTATTCTTAATCTAACTAATGTATTATTGTATTACTTTTACTTCATATGTATGTAGAGAGTAAAAAAAAAAAGCTTTTAAAACTGTTTTGTTTTATAAATTCAGATATTTCAATTTATGTATAAACAACTAACCCATACTAACATTCAAAAGTTATACACCATTATATTATGTACATATTTGACGTTGGGATTTGGGAATTTGGGATACATAATATAATATAGGTAATACAATATTTATAAATGTTGTATGAAGTTTTATATATAATATCTACTAATATGACAGCATATATATTTTATATTTATTAGGTAGTAAAGTAGACTACGAAAACCACACAGTTATAAAATTTACTCGTTTTGTTACTTTTTGTTAATATTTAAAAGTATTAAGAAAAAAAAAAACAAAAATGTGTGTATTTATATATGTAGGTAACTGTTAGCATTACTACAGATTTCTCTTTTTTGATAGTATGTACTACAAAGCGACAAAGTAACATTTTTAAATTGACTCATATTTTTTTTAATAACAAATTGTAGAATAAAAATTTAAAGATTGTTTTCGATTTTACTGACTCACATTTTATTATTATTTTTTTTTTTAATTAAGTGTACATAAATGTGATAAGGAAATTACCCAGCCTTTCCTTTTCAGGCGTGGCTGTAAATGTCGTAAGGGGGAATTATTCTTACGACATGTGTAGGATTCGAACCCACACTCTCTCGGTGTTTATAGCTTATTTTATACACTCTTATTCACTAAGGCCACTGAGGTTCCACATATTATTATTCAAACGTAATTAAATTTAATAGCAGAGGTATAATACCTATTACGTAGAAGAATATAATGCTTAAGAATAAATAATTACTATAGCCCACTCTTTACTGTAATATTTAGACAGGTTTTATTTCTATGTAAATACATAATATGTATCTTAGTCAGAAACTGTTACTATTACTGTGCAACAATCCTCCGTTAGTATTTGTCGAATTCTAATATTGTAATATTGTAAAATTGAAAATTTAATTGTTGACTTGTTCAAAAATGAACGTACTGAAGTGATACATATATGTATGTACATAGTCAATAGAATAGTATCTCATATTATGTAAGTTGCTGATTTATTAAATTGACAAATTCAGACCAGTGTTTGATTTTATTGAATTATTTTATTAGATATTTTATATACCTACATACCTAAAATTTTAGAAATTAAATACAGATTTATACAGTTATTTTCTCAAATCTCTTTGTATTATTAACGGACAACTTTTAACTCTCTTCAATCTTCAATCAAATAAATTAATTTCTAATTGAAACGCAAAATTTTATATCGTAAAATCTTATAAGAACTTAAAGTTATTCTACAAGATTAAATTTATATATAAGAATAATTTATGAATAAGCACTTGAATACTACTTTGATTTTTTATTCAGTTTTCTTCATTTTCTTTATCCTAACCTTACAAAGATTCAATTTACATGGACTTACATTACACTGATTATTCATAATCATAAGTATAACTCTTAGCGAGTTTTTTTTCTATAAAATAATTTCTTTTTGAATCTAAGGTTGTTATTAGTTATTATACGTTTTTAATTGAAATTTAAATTTTCTTGACATGTTTTAATACTATGTGCATATGTTTGTACATATGCATTAACTAAAATCAAGTACCTACATACTTATAGTAAAAAATTTTATAAAATGCTTTTAATTATTTTAACAAATATCTGCCCAACATTGATATGTTAGTTAAGTGAAGTGCATAAAAACCTGTTACCTGACACCAATATATCAGTACTGAGAATTTATTATGGGGGGAATTAATAAAGCTCTACTTTATAATATGATATGAGGTTTATCTATTCATCTAAAGATAATTTTAATTGAACAAAATTATTTATACCTATCTACATACATCCATACATAGGTTCATTTTATGATGTATACTTCTGAATCTATCTTTATAGTACCTACATATTTAGGTAAGTAACAAAATTTTTTAATCTGAAATTGAAAAAATATTAATTTTTTTATTTTCCTTTTAAATTTATTTTTAGTTAATTTTGTTCTTTTTTAAATGTAAATTTTCCAAATGTTAAAAAAAAAATATTTATTCTATAAATATGTACATAATACTTATGTGCATACATATCAATATTAAAAAGTTCAATAAATGCGTTTTTTTAAACCAAAGTCAACAAAATACTTTCAGAATCATAATTATAAAAACCTAACAAATACGAGTAACTTTATTTCAATAAATAATAAACTCATATGTAGTTTTGTATCATTGTATGTAGTGTTGTGTTATGAATATGAGATACGTCCAAATTCTTATGGTAGTTCAAACAAAACAATAATATTCTTTAATCAACCTCAACAAAACTCATGTATCCATATATGTGTGTAGAATATGCTGTTAAATATTATATATATACATACATACTATTAATATTATCTATGTACATAGATATTACATATTTTAATATAATGATGCACTTAAATTTGTGATATCATTATATTATATTTGATCAGTAAAATAAATATTATATATAAAAACCATGAAAACATACACCATTACCTAAATATAATCGCGCAACGCATCCAAAGCTAGACGTTAAAATATGTATTTATTACTAATAATATGTAAATTTATTCGTCCATAAAAAAAACAAAAACAGAACAAAAAATTAAAATTTCATATTTCATTTAAATTATTTTAAGAGGTTTAAGTGAAATGTTAAAATATTTTCAATTTGTGACAATCCCGAATCCCGATATTAATGTGAATAATTGCAATGCAACTTCTTCAAAAAATCGAAAATAATTAACATGTTTAGTATATCAGTCAGTTTAGAGGAGTGTCGAGTTTGGACCAAGTATTAAACTTAAAAGAAATAAAAGTAAGAAACGGAAAGGTTGTTGTATTCATAAAATTTCGAAAAAATTGTAATGAAAATCTTGGACTACCAATAAATGGAAAATATTAGCTTAATCGGAATCAAATGACAAAGGACAAAATAAATTATTTTGTAGATACATACATATGTAAGCATACACATAAAAAAGTTGAATAAATTTAAGAATTAAGACCAGTAGAAAGACAGGGGATTTCTCAACGGTGCAAACTTTTTTGGTGCAAATGCATTTTATAAATAATAAAAATACTGTCTTTCTCGTTTGCATTCTCATTTGCATTTGCACCAATAAATACTTGGTGAAAAAACTTTGCACCGTGCAAACTAAATGTCAAATTTTTTCAATCGCCACTCTTGTGAGTCTTGCAGAATTGAAAATCGGTCTGTTTGAGAACTGTCAAATTTTCTCAATTACACTGTTGCGGAATCGGGCCCCAGTATGAGGTGCTCAAAGTAAAATCAAAAGAAAAAATGAGAAGAAAGAAAAGTGTCAGAAAAGTGTCAGAAAAGAGAAACTAATATACGGCAAGAAGATGACTAAATTAAAGAATTATGAAGATGAGTGTGTATTCTTAAGGTGATACCATAAGAAAACGCTGAAAAGAAAAGGATTAAAAAACAGATAGTTACGATCTTACAACGTCAGTCGATAAAGAAAAATTATAATGAAAATAGCTAATTTATGTAACAAAAGCAATCAACACCTACTACAGTGATCAAGGGGAGGAAAGGATAAATTTTAATAGCATTAAATTCCGTAGTTTTTAAATATAATAAAGTTTTAAATTTTTGCAAAATTCATAAATTAAAAGAATAAAAGAAAATTAATCTGTCAAAATTGAAAATGAACGATACATATGCATGCATACATGTTACGCTTTCATTTAGGTATTGCATTTTTTTTAAAACACTAATACAAATAATTTATAATTCAAAATTGTATCTTAATAAAAATATATTTATATATGTATACTAACATTTAATATCTTTTGAATTTATGAAAAACCACGAACTGTTTATATTATAATATTTCATCATTTCATTTTATTACTTTACTAACTTTCTGACTCATTTGACTGATACAATTATACAAACGAATTTGTTTATAAACAATACATTTAATACGAAATACCTACATCATGACTATCAGCCTATATTGAATAAATAATAAATATATGTATGCAAGTATGTACATACATATAGGTATTTACATTAAATGAAGACCACAATATTTATTGTTGAGGATGGATGGATAAATTGAGAGAATATTTAGCACTTAAAATAGAAGCAAAGTGTTTTTTTTTTATATGTACATATATACATACTTTTTTATCTTTTCATCATCATCAGAGAAAAATGTGACAATTTCATCAGTTTGATTTTCTTATGTACATATGTATGTATGTACTTAAATGTATTTTTAATATCAACGCAAGAAATATTAGTAATGGAAAAAGGTAGTTAACACTTAACAGTAATTTTTTTAAAATTTGGTGGACATTAAAAATAGGTAGTAAGGATTTTTATATTGTGGCTATTATTCATAATTTTTAAAATTTGTCACCTTTTTGTATTAGTGTTAGTGTTTACATTTTGTTTATTAGATAAAAATGACTTTTATTTTATTGAAAAAGGTAACAAATAAAATAAACACTTAAAATCTTATCTGAAAATTATTTCTAATGTTCCCATTTCAAATTACAAGTTATTTATACTATTGAAAATATATGTATGCATAGGCTTTAGATGCTACATAGTATATGAATATAAACATTTTTAACGGTTTTTTTTTAAATTTAAAATTAAAAAAAAAGTTAAACTAAAAATTAAAGTATGTCTAAACTGGCATAACAATCCATATGCAACCCCTATTCCCAGTATAAAATTTAAAAAGTTAAGATTAACCCTTAAATACCTAATTTATTATTGCCTCTATTTTTGATGACAGCCTACATAAAAGATTTAAGTGAAAGAAGTAAAAATAGCTATAAAAATAGTGTTGCAGATCTTGTAGAATATAGCCGCTTTTACTTTCTTCTCAATTTATCTATTAACCTGAAATTATAGTTCTATCAATTTACAGAAGAAGATGATAAATCTGATTTCTTCCGCCCTAAATATTTCTAATTATTATTTCGCAAACTAGATTAGGAGCCAGTGATTGTGTAATAAAAAATGAAGGACAAACTTTAATTATAATTTTGTTACTTAATATCAAAAAACGAAAATATGGAAAAAATGTGTTGGTTCATTTGACTATATCTATCCGTCTGTTCTTCCGTATTTTCGCAAGACTTCTATATATTTTGAAAAACTAAAGTTAATCAATAATACAAATGGATTTCAGGAAAAGTATGTAAGGATATCTTTTTTATGTATCCCTCACCACTCTGCAATGAAATTCTTGCTTTTTAAGTTTGAAAAATCCCTATTTTCCAATGGTAATAAACTCAAGTTGTACTAGATATTTTTCAATATGACGGCAAACCAACATCTATTGGGATTTGTTTAAACGTAGATTACATAAATTAAAGTTCAAACAGGGAGCATATCGAAATCTCGCGCATTAAAATTTGTATTTCAAATCTCGTTTTTTAAATTTCGCAAAAAAGTAGAAATGAAAAACATACAAGAATTTATTGGGTGCCAGTTTTTTTGTTGTAAAAAAATGTCGTATAAAAAAAGTAGAATAGACAAAAAAGTTTAAAAATAAAATGTGAAAAAAAAATGTTAAAAAAATAAATGTACATATTGTTATCTTGTTGTGAATGCTGAAATATGCCTGTAAAAAATAATTACGAGAGATTTTATAAATGGTTACAAATTCAGGGTTCTAATAATTTGTTTCAATATTTTAAAAGTTTCTTTTTTTTTTAATATGTAGGTAAGTAAAAACTGTAATTAGAAGGATTTTAGAGCTATATTCAAAATCAGGATATTCGATTTTTTCAGAATATTTATATGAATGCGAATTTAAAAGCAGGGTTATACGCTTTTCCAGAATATTTATAAATATGTATATGTATGTTTCAAAATTAGGAAGGGTTCGAGTTGTATTGTATATACATACATATATACAATATTATTGAAATTATTTTAAATTTTTTTTTGTGGAATTTTTTTGTATTATATTTTTTGGACTTTCATACTTACTTTTTTAATTAATGTAAAAAAAATTATTTGATTGATTTTAAAACAGAAGATTTTGAGAGAGGAGATTTTGAAATGCGAGATTTCGTAACCAACCGGCTTAAACATTATTATATTATTCTTAAATATGTGTTAATTTGTTTACACTTTTCTAAATTATATACCTATGTAATTATATTATTCTTAATTTTAATTAAAAGATTATTACCTATTTATGTCTCTTGGAATTTCTTAAGTTTCGTTAGAAATGAAAAATCAATTTAAATCAAAAAATTACAAATCCTATTAAGAAAATACATACATACATACATATTTAATTGCAATTCCATTGTTTTGGAACTATCGTTTCTTATACGTACCCATCCTTTAACCCATCGTTTCTTGTACGTACTGCCGATACTTATTTAATTTATTTTGAATTTTAGAAATTCCAATTAGGAAAATTCAAATCGAAATTATTTCTTACAGTATAAAACATAAAAAAGCCTATAATTAAAAATGTCAATAAAATAGTATAAACATATGTATATGTGTTTACTGTTTAGCTATTAAAACTTTAAAGGTTAACATTTTTTTTATGTACATACATACATACATACATACATACATATTGTATTATAGTAAAACAATAAAAAAAGCAATTAACAATATAAGTAACATAAAAAAGCCATAAGGCATTTCTAAGCTAATTTTGCGATAGTTACTATTTTCAATCTTTTTGCTATCATCAAAAAAAAAATCTATATTGCACCCATATAAAAAAATATGTATGAATGTATATGAACTTTTATGCAATGTAAAAAATTTTAACAAAACTTTATAAAAACCATAATAATATCTATAGTTTCAAAGTACAATGATATTGATGTATGTAAAATCTTAATTAAAATTTTGTTGACATACATAATGTATACCTACACATTTTTTTTTTTTTTTTTTTTAAGGAAAACTCATTAAAATTAATTTTCTCCTCTTTTATAAAAAGGATTTTAACAACAACAAAAAAATGAAAAACATTGTACATAAATCTAACTGACTGACTTCTAAGTTAGGTACTATAAAAATATAAAATATGTATGTTAAAACATTAATATATGCACAAAAGTTACATAATAAAATATGTATTATAAAAAATGTATTAAAATCCTTATTGAAGTGGAGTAATTCAAGTGATATACAATACAATATTTTTATATAAATAATAAAAATAACGACTATATATCACTAGAAAATTTTTAATAGAATACATTATAATAATATCATCATGTTAAATACATATACATACATATATTATAAATTTCCATACTACATAATACAAGATAGATATTACTTTTCAGTCACTTTCATTATTATTTTTATTTATTATAAACAAATACATATATACATATAGGTATACATGTATAAAAAGCACGACATAATAAAGTTTACAATAAATTATGGTTATTTTTTTTATTCCTTTTTGGTTTCTTTAAATTTAAATTTAAAAAGTTAAATTAAGAAGAAAATATATACCCAAAATTATACTATACCAAATGTTAGCAGACTTTAAATCGACAGCCACCAGCACCATTATTCGATTATCTTGGCCTTTATTTCTATATTTCAAGAAGGAAATAAAGTTTTTAATTTCGGACGTGTAGGAGTTACAAAATCATAAGCCAGCATTTCTATGTAACTGTATATGTTCATCATCATCATCATCTAACTATGTATATGTCATCTAATTGTATCGAACTAAGAAATCGCTTTTACTTAAGAATTTCGTATATACATATATATATATATATATATTTCTAGAATAAGTGTATGTATCACTGATAGCACATATAAAGCTCTGATTTTGAAACAAACTATTAAATCCTTTCAATTATTTTTTAATTGGATATTTTAACAACAAAACATTTAAAATACTTTCAACAAAAAGAATGGTCAATAAACCAATCCTGACTTTAAAATCAACTAAAATCCCTTCTAATTAAATTTTTACATGTAGATGTAAACTCCCTTCTTGCAATACCAAAATTTAATTAATTTACGATATAATAATATGTTACTGTGCCTATTAATACTGGTGCCAGGTAAATCATATATAATTTAAAAAAATGAAAGATGAAATTTATTAATTTAATATTTGAAATGATTTTCAATATCGTTATTATTATTCTTATATATGTATGTATACGCAGGTAACTGACATGTTAAATATGTAGTCTACTTATATTTTAAATAACATAAATATGAAGCCTATATTTGTCATATCACACTGTTCAACAATCATTATCATTCTGTATTAAGAAAGGGGTCTGATGGTAAAATATAAATGAATGATATGAAATTTATAGATCAGAATATACTTATCACATCTTTTTTTTCTGTTTTTTCTTGTTCAAAATTAATGCACGGGTACAAAAAAAAAAAAAAAAAAGAACAAAATATTAAGAAAAATCTAAATTTACGTCTATGATAAATGCGTTAATAATACCTGTTTTTTTTTTTTTTTTTCGTTTATTATAAGTCTAAAATCTTTATTTTTTTTTTATCGGATTGCACCTTTCACCCATTTTTTTTTTTCCACCAGTATAGATTTCATTTTTTTATTTTTTTTTTATTTTTTGCTTTTTAATTTTTATAATTTTACCCATGGTTTGTTTATTGTTTTTGTTTTCGTGGACATCAAATTCTATACTTTTTTTTTTTTACTCTTATTAAAATTCTTAGCAATCATTGAGAAGTTTTCATAAAAATATAATAAACCCATGATAAGTATAAGAATTTTTTATTGTATTTAATTTTTATTGTTTATGTCAAAGGTTAATGCACTCAAAATTCAAAAAAGAAAAGGTCTTAGATTTTTAATAAAAAACAAACCATTAAACACAAAAAAAAAAAAAA
The DNA here is from genome assembly GCA_947095535.1 of Poecilobothrus nobilitatus. Taxonomy (NCBI): domain Eukaryota; kingdom Metazoa; phylum Arthropoda; class Insecta; order Diptera; family Dolichopodidae; genus Poecilobothrus; species Poecilobothrus nobilitatus. Next base: position 197,445,336 of record OX352774.1, read on the forward strand.
AAAAACAGAAAACTTTAATGAACTTGAATAGATGCAGAACTTAGACCAAAAACAAGTAATTTATACAACACTAAAAAAAAAAAAAAACAAAATATCGTAATGACCACAATTTTTGACCTACGTATAAGTAAATTTTAAAAATTTACAAACTTTTCATCTTAAAATGAATTCATGTAAAATGTAAATAAATAATTATCTTAAATATATAACTAAATGCATTAATGTCTAGTGATCGGCAACTCAGTATATGTATTAAATAAGAGGCACCCGAAGAGATACAAGAACAATATATGCATTTATTAGAATACAACATAATGCATTTTGTTTTAAATTTACAGATATTTACATTTTTCTTAACAATTTTAACAAATTATTTGTCAAAAATTATTTTCCAATGTACCTATTGGTATTAAATAATTATTGAATTTCGTCATATTTTATTACTTACTTATTCATTACTAAATTTTTGTGGTCATATTATTTCTTTTGTATGTATTATAATGTTATCAAATGCTGGTGTATTCGTTTATATTTTTGTCAAGTGCACTAGATTGCTGTTTGGAAGTATTTGCTACGTTTTTATATATCTCATCTACTTTTAAATTTTTCTTGCAGAATAATTATCTCAAATTATCTTTTTTATCGCCTAACATAACTAACGCGATGCATCATTAAAATATGTAGTTTTTCTATATATGTTTTGTATTATAGTTCTTATTTTATTTATTTATTTTTTGTTTTTTTCCTTGCCACTCCAATGAGGAGTATGGGGCATCCACTAAGTCATTTATTATTCATATTTGACTAAACTTCAGTTTCGTGAAACATTAATTTCACTAAGCCGTTGATTACTCGGCTGTAGCTATTGTACAAGAAAGACGTTTCTTTTAATTCCACGCCATCTATTATCTTGTACATACAGGAATTATGGTTTATTATTATTTTATTATATAGCTATTACAATATGATATTAATTATAATTTTTAAGACATATTATACTTATTTTAAATTTAATTATATTCTATATACTAATTATATATGTATTATAAAAAAAATATATATTTTTATTAATCTATATGACCCAGCTGGGGTTTGAACTCGAGACCTTTCGTATGAAAGGCCGATGTCTTAACCACTACACCATTAGCTGGATCTTATTTTATTTAACCCAATTTTAATAAGTAACTAAAGTACAAAAAATTTTTTTTTTCTTTACTTCTGTTATCAGAACAGAGCTTCCACTTAATACGTTTATTTCACGCAATTTTACGCTGATATATTGGCTTCATCCTAGGAGGTGTTTTATTTTACTAATTCTTTGTGGATTGTTTTTAGTCCTATGTTACTTGGCGGGCGAAGTTTTCTTGTCCCTTGGTTTTAAGTTTTATATTGATTGGCGGGCCACGTTTTCTTGTCCCTTGTAGATTTCATTCTAAGGTCAATTCCACTATAATACTTTTAGGTAGATTTCCAAGCGTGTGGCCTATTTATTTTCATTTACTCCACCTCATTTATTTGGCTAAGAGTTTTCCACCAATTATTGAGCTATTAATGTTAAATTAATGTTAAATGTTGATGTCAAGGCAAATTTTGAAGGCCAATAGTAGTAGTCTTTACGGTATCCTATATGTAAAGATAACAAATTAAAAATAAAATTTTCATAAGAATGGAAATACAAATTCCTAATAAATAGGCTTTCAAAAACTTTCTGTAAGTTAAATCTGTAATTTTAAAACCTTAATGCGATAAAAATGAAATAATCTTTTTCTCTATATTCACTAATTTATATTCAACATATTTTGTTGAAATGCTATAATTAATAAAAACTTTTAAAAATTAATATGCGTAATATTTTGTTTTTTTTTTTTTTTTAATAAAATTAAATAAAAATTTATTTAAAATTATCTTTAATATAACATAAATAAAATTAATATGCATAAGCAACAAGCATTTTAAAATTTAACACATTTTATTTATGTAGAAATATTTAACACATATATTATACGCACTAATCAAGTTTTTTTTTTTGTTTTTTTTCCTTGCCACTGCTATGAGGAGTATAGGGCATCCACTAAGTCATTTATTGTTCATATTTGACTAAGCTTCAGTTTCGTGAGTCATTAATTTCACTAAGCCGTTGATTACTCGGCTGTAGCTATTGTACAAGTCCATAAGACATTTCTTTTTATTAGACGTTTTCACTTAACAAGTATATACTATAAAATAAAAGGTGTCTAAGTTCCATTATATGTTTTTATAGATTTAAACTTCTTTAGATTTAAATCTTCAACATAACAACTGTTATCGGTAGATTAATTATTTTAAGTATTAATTTAAAGAGAGCTGAACTTTTATAACTATCATTCTTAGATTATTACGGCTAAATTTCAATACCTCAAGTGTATGATAAATACTTTTTCTAGTGTATCATCTGCAAAGATTCTTGCTAATATTTGATGTTACCTTCTCATTTGTAAATAATTACAACTGAATAAAAAACTGGCATTTCGCAAAAGAGATCAAGTCCAACAAAGGAAGCATTAATATATTATTTTTACAAGACATTTACCGTCACTTTTTCAATTACACTTGTATGATCCGGTATGGCCATTTAATTCTTTCTATAATGTTTAGTCTATACCTTGTCGGTAATTCAATCATATTGTTCTTTTTTCTATTCTTGCAAGGAAAATATTAATCATGTTAGACTAAGGTTCAAAATTATTAAACACTATTAAATTATACTTGCTTCATTTATTATTTTATACACTTGTAATTACATTTTACAAATAATATATACTAATCAGTATAAAAATCATGTTTCTTTATCTTTTTAAAGCGTTCTAAATTATTAGCGAAACTAAAGTTGAATTGTTTCTAAATTTAAATACTAAATTGCAAAAAATTGTGTGAAAAATTTAAAGAAAGCTGGCTGAAATCATTAAATTTTATAAAAAATATATAAATTTATTCTTAAGAAAGCCTCTCAAGTACGAACATCAAAGAAAGTGGAGGCGATATCAAGGATAACTAAATAATAAAATATTATTGTATTTCTTAATGCTTTTCGTCAGATCATATCTAATACATACCTTGGCTAATTATTTTCTTTAAACTGACAACAATATTAAATAAGGTTAAAAATTAAACTAGATATTCTATGAAGTGTGCCATTTTTCATTTTTTGCTTTTTTTTTGTTTTTACTTTTTTTGGAGCCTCCAACATTAGTTCTTAATTACAAACTAATTGTCAAAATTTCCAAATTTTCTCTCTTATATTTTATGTGCTTTTTATAAGTTTAGATTTTTCTTTCTGTCCATTTGTTTTCAAAGCATCTACACGGTTTAAGGTATAACAAGAACATTTTAATCATGGCGATGGGTCCAATTAATCAATATCAATACAATTTTTTGCAATTCAGTATTTAAATTTAACGTTATGTAAAAAAAATTTTGATTCCTTCATATCTCCACAACACTTTCAGATGGAACCTCTTCTTTCAAAGAATTTTTAGTAGTCAAAAACTGAAAATTTCCTTTTTTTAGACATCTATACCTTAGACACCTTTACAAATTATTTCAACGAAAAAAATTAAAGCTTTAACATATAATTTTACAAGGGTTAACAGATTTTCTTAATTACATAGAATTTCCTTAAAATTGAAGAAAGTCTCTCATTATTTGTCACAATTTTTCTTGTTATAAAGTCTTTGCTTTTATATTCGACTTAATTTTTATTATATTATAATAAAAATTTATACCTTACACCTAAAGTATAGGGTATATTAACTTTGGTATGGAGTTTGTAACCACCAAAAGGAAGCGAGTTAGATATGGACATGTATATATATTCTAAATCAGACCACCTCCTGAGTCGATTTAACGATGTCCGTCCGTCCGTTCGTTCGCACAATAACTCCAAAACTAATAAAGTTATCTCGATGAAATTTATGTAGTAGGTTACTAATTACGAAAGGAAGGCTAAGTTCGAATCTGGACAAAATCGGTCGATGGGTTCCGATTCTGGAAGCTTCCGAATGATTTCGGAACAAACAAGATTATCTCCAAAACCAACAAAGGTAGAACTTTTAAATTTAGTACTATGGTGTTCTGGCATGTTTTCTTTATGTGGATTATGTGGATGGATTTGATGAATTGAAGTAGCAATTCGGGTACCTGACACACGCCTCACAGGGCTAACAAGCATATCTTCGAAATTAGAAAGATAGAAACTTGAAATTTTGTACAAGGGTGTTAAAGGATGCATCTTTTACGTTCCTGTGTTGAATAAGGAAGAAAAGGGAAGAAGTTGAAGCAACTACCAAAAAACTTATGCATTTTTAATTTAATTGGAATTATTTAGGTGTAGGGTATTAATAAGTCGGTTGCATCTACTTACTGTTACATTTACTTGTTTTTATATACATTTATTAGGAGAGATAATTTTAGAATGTATACTGTTTAGGTTGCAAACCTGTTTTTGTTTTTAATTACTTTAGTTTAATTATTTTTAATATTTATATCCTTGAGCTTTTCATCAATGGGAAATATTCTTAAGGCACCGCACACTTTTTAATTTTTATATTACGAAATTTGATAATTTCATTGTTTTGTTTTGCCAGAAATAAACAATAATTAAATTAATTTAATTAAATTAAAATACATACTTACATAGACGTTTAAAGAGTCATTTAATTTAAAAATAATTTCTATGTTCCATTTATCAATATTTAATGTATAAGAAGGAAAAATTTAATTACTTTAAAATAATTCTCCATAAAATCCTAAAATATTTATTAACTTTAAATTGATCGTCTTATAATTCCTAAATGATTAATGTTCTATTTTTAATGATTTATTTATAATATTTTAAATGATTAATAATAATTTTAAGAATATGTAATAATTGGGGTGAAATTAAATTTTTTATCGTTTTAATGATACCATAGAGAAAATTATTTTAATATTGTAACAATTTACCCCTGAATATATGCAATTTCACGACAACAAAAAAAAACAATATTTTCTCATATAAGTATGCAATTTCTTTTAATATTTCTATGTTTTTTTTTTGTTTTTCTGAAAGTAATTGCCATAGACTATATATTAAAAAAAAAAAACAAAAATTCTAATTTATTAAATATTTTATAATGATTTAATATAGACTTAAATCTGAATAACAAGCTGAACATTTTATATTTATGTATTTTAAAATATTTCATTCATATGAAAAATAAAATGGGTTTGAGATCCAATGTATAAAGTAAGATTTTTATTCTAACCGCACCTTTTCAAAAAAATAATGTAGAAAAAATATATAGACGAGCAATCAAACTGGACATCAAGATTTTTTCTTGTATGGATATGTATAAGCTTTTTAAACCTACCTCATTTTTCTTAAGACATTTTTTTTGGCATAAAATAAGGACTTAAATTGAAAGAAACTTAATTCAATCTATATTTATTATATTTCTTATATTTCATTTATATAAATATAAGAGTGTATGCAAATATATATACTTAATAAATACATATACTTAGTTATAATAAACAAAACATAACACATAATAATATAATATCATGCAATAAAAAAAACAAATAAAAAATTAACAAAATAAAAAAAGGGTTTAAAGATTTTACAAAGAGGGTTTTCTTTTTGATGTAAATAACTAATAATCCATACAATAAGACAATTTTCACACATAAATATTTCATAACTTGACAAAGGTTGACTTTCGATATAATAAAATATATATATAAGAACTTGAATATGGTTTTTTTTTTGTTTTTAAACTTTAGTTTTTCTTTTTTTTTTTTTTTAATAAATAAATAAATATCTAGAATATAAAATATTTCTAAAATCTATATATAAAGTTTTTAGGTCTGATAAATATCAAAATTTATTTAATCCGGAAACTTAACATATTAGTTGTTGTCTTAAATAATACTATACAAAATTTTGAATTATGGTAATATTCACTTAAAAAACAAAAACGAATTATTTTAATGTCATTAGAATCAAATCATTATATTAAAACTAAAATAATGTTTTACATATTCATATGAACATAAATTATTCAGCAAAAATAAACAAACAATAATATTGATATATCTATACATACATATATATTTAAATAAAATAAAGTAAAATATGTATGTTAATAAATATACATGTAAATATTATATTATTGTTAATTGAAAAATATTTAAATTTGGTATTATGTTAAGGAATAATGGAACAAATTAAAATTTCTATTCAATTTCTTATTATTTTAATTGTTATTTTATTAAAAAAAAAATTGAAAAAAAGACTAATTTACAATTAAATTTTAAACGGATCGTTTCCATCACATTTTTCAGATAATACGTACTTTTGTATATATCTTGAGATATTAAGTATATTATATAAGTGCTTAAGTTGACATCCTGAGTATCTCTAGATTAATAACAGTATGATCAGTTAAAGAAGGTAAAGTAAATAATAAAAATTTTAATTTATTTGAAAAATATAAAACCATCTAAATATTTAATCAACATTCTTAAACAGTGAAAAATTTGACCATCCACAGTAAAAAATCATTTTTTAGTTGAAATTTCTATTTTTGGACCAAAAATTTAATTTTTCTAAAAAAAAAAAAAAAATTACTTCAAAATATTCTTAAAATTGTTGAAAAACGATTAGAAAGGTATCAAATCTCGCTTTTAAGTTTAAGTACTTTTAAATCAATTTTTAGATGAAAAAATTTAGCTAACAATTTCAGAATTTCGATTTTATATTAAGAAACATCGTTTCCTACACTATAAAATAATTTTTTAGTTGAAATCCTTATTTTTGGGCTAAAAAATTTCGCTTTAAAAAAAAGGCTTCAAATGTCGCTTTAAAGTTTAAGTAAGTACTTTCACATCCATTTTCAGATGATAAAACATACCTATAGCTAAAAGTATCTAATTTTCGATTTTATATTAAGAAATGTCGTCTTCCACACTAGAAAATCACTTTCTAGTTGAAATACCTATTTTTAAACTAAACATTTAATTTTTCTAAAATTATAAAAAATTACATTAAAATATGGTTAAAATTCTTATCGTTGGAAAACGTATTTCAACTCATTTCAAGTATTTCAATTATTTTCAAGAATATAATAGGAGTATAGGAGTTTTTACTGAAACTCCTATACTCCTATACAAAGCATAGAGCATCCACTAAGACATTTATTATTCATATTTTGACTAAGCTTCATTTTCTGGAATCATTATTTCACTAAGCCGTTGATTACTCGGCTGTAGCTATTGCGTATACAAGACTATGAGACGTTTCTTTTATTACTACTCCATACATTATCTTATACAAGAATTATATTTTTATTATTATTTTATTATATATTACAATATGATATTAATTATAACTTATAACATATCGTCTGAAAATGGATTATGAAATTACCAAATCTTTAAATCGATTTTTCTACCATTTCCATTAATTTTTTTAAAGATTTTAAGCATATTGTCGGAAGCGTGTCATATGCCTGTATTTTGCAGAATTATAGAGAATTTTGCAGAATTATTTGTAAAAGGCGTATAACTTTGATTTTGAATTCACTAAAGTCCCTCCGAATGCAGATTCTCCCATATACATATATGTAAAGCGTATATTAATCCCGCTTTTAAATCCAACTCTAAAATTTCTCCTAATTATCCATAAAATTATGAAAAAATTAATCATATAGGCAATGTTTATCAGATATGGGAGTAGTGCATTGAATTATCAATTAAATTAATTTGGCCTTAGCTAATATTAATGAAAGTGAAAATAATACTGCAAAATACAGGCAAATGAAAATACAGGAAATGAAATACAGGCAAATGAAAATACAGGCAAATGAAATACAGTCAAAAGAAATACAGGCTTTGGATAGTAACCCATATTGTCATATCAATTTTACTACTTCAGTAAAAACTGAATATTTTTGCCTTAAAAATTTGAATTTTAATCTCGAAAAGGAGTTATTGTGTAGGTAGAGGACCATATTTCTAAATATAAAAATGAAATAAGAAACTCATAAATAAATGTTATCTTCTGAAAATGAATTTTGAAATTACCAAATCTTCCCTATTTGAACTCCCTAACTAAAAATTCTCTATTTTTAAACCCGTGTAACTTGAACGAAGTGCGACTTCATTTGCTATAAAACAAATGGCAGTGTTATAAAACGCTATACAATACTTTTAACAAATTATTCTAACGGTTTTTTTTTAATTATTTATGTTAAGGATGATGCGTAATACAAAAGAATTTAAATATGTAAATAAACAAGTAATGAAAGCAACCAAGGGTTTTCAAAAAATCACTTTTCCAAATATTTCATAATAAGCCTAGATTTCATAATAAGTAAAGAGTAGATATATTGAAAAAATAAATTTATAATAATATAAATTACGTATTTTATTAATACAAATTATGAATAATAATGAAAACAATAAGAAAAAATTGAGTAAAATCAAATCACACTTTCGTCAAGGTAATCCTATAATTATTAAGAACAATTATTAACACAAACAAAAATATAATGTTGGAACTTTAATTTTTGTATATTACTTCGAAAAAATCTAGACAGGTGCCCAAGTTACAGATGTTTAAAAATAAAAAATTTTCAGTTTTTGACTTCCTAAACCAGAGGCGCCACAAAAAATATTCTCTGAAATGACTCATACTTATTTCTCTCAAAATTCTGAAGCTTTTAAGTTAATCCGTTTGAAAATTAGAAGGGGTTCAAATTTTTGCAAAAAATTAGTTTCACATAACGATATATTAAAATACCTCATGGCAAAGCCACATATTTATTTTATATATATTTATAAAGTTTATAAAACCAGCTATCGTTTAGCGTTTCTAGATTGAAAATATACCTTATAGAACCAGTGTTATAATAATTTAAAACTAATTTTACTTTGTAGGCTCCGTAAAATTTCATTACTTTATTTCAAACGGTGTAAAAGTTTTGTTAACACCCAGACGTAAGAACGGAACGGACAGAATGAAACTAATAAGCGGAGTTTTTTTTTTAAATTTTTTGAAAATGTACTCTAATAATATGACGGTTGCTTGAAGAAGAAATATTGCGATGTATGGTGATATATGATTATATAATATACTATACCATATATGTATGTATATGCAATACACATATTAATATTATATTTGCTATTTTCTAATAAGTAAATATAAATTAATATGCATTTTGCCGTTTAGTATTAAATGGCTTTCAAATCCACTTTCAAATGAAGAAATTTAGCTGAAAATTTCGGAATTTCGTTTTTATCTTAAGAATTTTCGTCTTTTTCAAAATCCTTTTTTAGTTGAAATTCCTATTTTTGTTCGGAAAAAATATTAAATTAAAAAAAAATTCATCTCGAAATCTCTGAACACATTTGTAAAAATCTTAAATTTTAAATCATATAATTAAGATGAGAGATCTCAAAGCAATGTTGAATGCCTTAAAGAAAAAAACAGATTTTTAGTTGAAAATGTCAAGGACATTTAAATTTTCTTTAAGAGTTAATTGGATTTGCTAGAAGTTTCGATTTTTTTTTTAAATATTTTTAAGAGGTTTGAACGCATGGAGCAAAAAATTAGCTTTTATTTTATCTTATATATGATGTAATTAAATCATTAAAAAACAAACACTGTCGGTATATCCTTAAATTACATAGTAAACATTTCAATATTTATTCATTAATTAATCATTTATTAATCATTTAAATATCCTTTTTATATTAATTTTATTATGTCAGCATGCATTATAGAATAAACTAATTTGTTATTTTGTGTATTTATTTTATTAATAACAATTTAAATAATAAACATTTTAATATAAAAATTTTTAAAATTAATGAAACAAAAACAAAAAAAAAAAATGTAGGTACATATATAAAATTGAATTTTATATATGTATGTATGTATATTGAAAAAATAAATGTGTTTATATACTGTTTATTAATATAATTATGTATATTTTAGTAAAATTTTAATTAGAAAATTTTAAATTTATTATAATATATATATTGGTATTAAAAATTATAATATACTGATGTGCCAATTTAATAACGATACTGTGAATTTGGATCAGACATATAAAAACAGCAACTACAAGGATAACCTATAAAATAAATAAAATAATAGTTTTTATAAATTAAAATTTTTGTTAGTAAATCTAAATGTATAACTAATAAATATTTTTAATGTAAAAATGTATTTAGGTATACATATATGTATATGTATGTATAGGTCTAGTGACAGAACGCCCGAAAAAATAAAGCCCGCGGGCTTTAATACTAAAAGTTTTGCAATTAACGCACGTGGGCTTTAAATACTTTTTAAAAAAGAATTAAAGGCCAAGGGTGTTAATTCCACTAGATATTGGGCTTTAAGTCCATTTCGAAAAAGAATTATAGTCCACTGAGTAACACAAAGGTTAATTTATAATTTATAATTAAAGGTTTATTTGGTGACATATCCGAAGTCGCATTGGGATTGTTGACTCATTTCAATGAGCCCGAAGTTCCATGGGACTTTTGTGTCATTGTTAAGGCCTCAGGGATTTTGGGAGGAATTTTAGAATTGAATTCAAAATCCAAAATCAGGATTATACGCCTTTTACAGAATATTTAGATATATATGCATATGCAAGTTTCTGAATTAGGAGAGATTTTAGAGTTGGTTACAAAATCAGGGTTATACGGTTTTTCCAGAATATGTATATAATCCTCCTAATTCAAAACTTGCATATGCCTATATCTAAATATTCTGTAAAAGGCATATAATCCTAATTTTAAATACAATCCTAAAACCCCTCCCAAAATCCCTGACAATAGAAGTATTTCTTATATACATATTTTGGGAAAAGCATATAACCCTGATTTTGTAACCAACTATAAAATCCCTCTCAATTGAGAATCTCGCACGCACATACATATTAGTAAATATTCTGGAAAAAGGGGACATATTCTATTACTCTCTTCTTTTAATAAGAAAAAATTGTGTGGGTATTAATTCCAATTCAAAAGGAATGAAAGTCGACGGGTTTTAATTCCTTTTAATTATGGGCTTTAATTCCAATTCAAAAAGGAATTAACGCCCGCGGACTTTATTTCCTCGGGCGTTCTGTCACTGCACCGTATGTATATATTATAATTATATGTTAAACTAAAAAAAAAATTTTGCAAATTGTATATTAAGTTTTGTTAATAAAAAATTATTTACAAAATTGAATGAATTTAAACTGTGTGCAAACTATCTATATTAATCCGTTAACATTTTTGTTTTGTATTTTATAAATTATATCCATATAATATAATATAAATAACTATATTATATAATGTATATAATATCAATGTATACATATCATATAATCACATAAATAATTACACATACTAAGTGTATATTTTTAAAATTTCAATTGCTTATCTTTATCATATTTGTATATTATCTCTTTTGTGGCTAAAGTTTCATTTAATGTACAAGTTAATGTTTATGTTGTTGAATATGTTTTGCAAGAGAACAAAGCATTTATTGTACAAGTACCCGTTTTATAGCACAATTCCAGTCTAATACGATTTCTAGGTCTAATAACAGTTCTTGAATGAGCCATAGAAAAAAATCATTAAAAAAACGTTTATGTAAAAATTTATAATACTAAGGACGAGAATTAATTTTTTTTATAAACTTTTTAGATTATGTGCCTTTATCTGTTTTTGAATGTGATTTTTTGGAAAATTAAATTTTAATTGTTTTCAAAATTTAATGTTTCTATATAGGTCTTCTAATGTAGACTATAATATAGATTTTTATAGAATTTTTAACATGTATTTAATTGTGATTTTCATATGTTTACCATAAATGTTACAAAAATTTTATCAAGATATAATATAACTGTGTAATTATAGTTCCAATTTCAGATAATTACTTGTATATAGATATTGTGTATTCAGTTACACAATATCTATACAAGTAGTTAGAATATGGCGGTTCCGCCTGGAGGAACTTTTGTTTTAATAAATTATTTTATGGTAAACATTCAACTGCGGCAATAAAATAAATATGAAAGATCATCTAAGAATATATGTATACCTTATGAAAAAAATTTTTTGATTTAGCGAAAGTGATAAAAAATAAATACATTTTTTATTTAAATAATCAAATTCAAATCTAATAACGAAAATAAATAATGAATTAAATATTTTATAAAAAATTTTTAAACAAAATATACAAATATATATTTTTATATATTAATTTTATCCATTTAAATGTACATATGTTATAAAAGACCTATTATATGAACATAAATACATATAAATAAAATAGTGTAAATAGGTAGTGGTTTTAGTAAAATTCTACAATTATAATATTAATAATATATTAAGGATATAATAAAATGATAGATACAAAAATGAGTTCTATATAAACTTCCATTTAAAAGAAAAAAATTATTTTATGATATTTCCCATGTCTACAAATAATTATTTAAACAGAAATTTAGTCAAATAGACGATTTTAATTTTTAAATATTGATCTTTTTTTAGTATTTAAGTATATAAAGTTAGAATTTATAGGTACATAATTCTTAAATAACATCTTACTTAATTTGTGCCATAAAAACTAAAATTGATAAAATATCTAATGAAGTTCAGTTGTAAGTTTATATAATTTTAGACAAGATTTAAAAGAAAAAAGCTGATTCATTGAAAAATATATTCTGATACCATTAAATTCCTGTGAATTTTATTTAATTCTTTCATTGTAGAAGAATAATCAAAATTTATTTAAAATTGAAACCAGAATCATTTTGAAATTTCGCGGCAGTCGTAAAATTTCTTCAGTGCAACAGAATAATAGCGGTGGCGGCTGCTAAACAGCAGCTGTAGAAACAAATGGTAACTTTTAAGAAAATCAAAACAATAACCAAATGGGTATCAAAATTAAAAATGGAAAGATTTTTAAAAATTGTAAAAAAAATTATTTGAAATATTGTAATAATGAATTTTTAAAATTCATTTTTTTCATTTTAATTTTATAAAATTTAATCGTGACTTTTTGAATACTTTTTTTATTTTTTTGTTTACTAATTTATCTTTCAAAATCATGTCATTAGTGCAAATTTGCAAAATGTCATTAGTTTTGAACTCATGTCATTAACGAAAAAATTAAAATTTATCTTATTGCCAATGAAATATCCGCCGCTATTCTGGTCACTCTACTCTCATTTAAATCACATGACTGACTCTTATTTAAATACAATTCTGACAACAGCCAAAAAATTCCGACATCATTCTATGGGTTTTATCTTAAAATATAAATAATTATTTTAAATTGTTTTAAATTAATATAAATTTAAAAACTATTATTTGGGAATTGATTTTATGAATTAATTTTAGAATTTTTAATGAGATCGTTAAATACCAGCTCCATATGAATAAAAAAACTTAATATCAATCTATTTAAAATATTAAAAATCAATATAAATATTTTTTTTTTTAATTTAAATTATACTATATATATAGATTCAAACATTAACACATTAAGTCCCACCTGAATAACCGATGAATATCACTCAAATAATCCCGTGCTCATAAGTAAACATAAAATAAACTTGCGTTAAGTCACATGTGTATTACTATATGGTGAACATTCCTTAATGTTCTCAAAAGCCCGATTAAATTTAATGTACTTGTTTTTTACCTTTAAAAATGTTGACCGGTGATACATTAGAACTTGACGTAAGTTGTTGTTGTTCATCGGTGAGCATACGATTTTAAAGTATTTCAATAATGTTCATCGGTGATGCATATGAAACTTAACGTAAATTTTTTTTTTATGTTCACCGGTGAGCGTGGGACTCAACGTGTTAAAAGTAACAAAATGTTTTTTATTTTTTTTTTTGCAGATATTATATTAAAGCTGTATTACATTATAATTTAACTACTTACCAATATTATATTTCCAATTTTCAAAAAAAAAAAAAAAAAAAAAAAAAAACAAAAAACCAAAACATGCCTTATTATAATTAACAACCCAACAAAAATTTTTATTTTCTAAAAATTTTAAAACTTATCATTGTTTTTTTTTTTCTTCTTTTTTTTTTTTTTTAATTTTGAAGTTCATGTTTTTCAAAAATAAATTGATATTACACGATCTGTTCCTGCAAGTGCTGAAGGTTGTAGTGGACCTGTTAGTGGTCATAAGATTTATAATAATTTTTGAATTTAATTCTAATTAAAAAAAAAAAAAATCATTCAGAAAAGCACAAGAACTTAATTAACTTTAATTTGAACGAAAAATGTAAAAAATAAAATTTATGACAAAAAAAAAAAAAAAAAATTACAAAAAAGTATGACAAAAAAAAAAATAAATAATTTTTGCAGTGACTAAAATAAAAATATGAATTGTATGTGATAAAAATGAAATGAAATGAACGCAACCATTTTTTTAATTTTTTTTTTTTTCTGTTTTCAAAATAATTAAATAAAATGTAAAAAATAAAATTTATGACAAAAAAAAAAAAAAAATGACAGAAAAGTATGACAAAAAAAAAAAAAATAATTTTTGCAGTGACTAAAATAAAAATATGAATTGTATGTGATAAAAATGAAATGAATTCACCAGTTTACATATAAAAACGCAACCATTTTTTCAATTTTTTCTTTTTTCAAAATAATTAAATAAAATTTTATTTAAAAATTCAATTAAATGAAAAAAAAAATATATATATGTATTTATTTATATGTATATATGAATAATTATAATAATAAATATGCATATATGTTACCTATATAATTATTTAAAATATTTTTATTTAATTTTGTTTTTTATCATTTACAATTCATATACTTAACTTTAAATATAAAAAAAAAAACAAAAAAAAAAAAAAAAAAACAAGAAAAAGAAAAAGAAATATTTAATACGTATTTTATATTATAATTAATTTAAAAATTTATTATAACTTTTTCTTTTCTTTTTTTTTTTGAATTTATTAACAATATATCTAATAACAATATTTATGCGTTTATAATTAATTAAATTTTAATATTAATTATTATTGTGTTTTTTTTTTTTATTTTTTTTTTAAATCTTTTTAAATTATCATAAAAATATTTAAAAATTAATTTACAAATTATTGGACGGAAACAATTTACTTATATTTTCATTTAAAATATTATAAATATACCTACCTATTTAAATATTTTCAGATATTTTGAAAAAGTTTTATACAGATATCAATAATTATTTTATTACATTCCACAATAAATATTTTCATTAATAAAAAAAAAAACCACAAATTAGTTATTAAAATACAATTAATTTTTTTTTTTTTTTGAGATTTAATTTAATTAGATTTTGTTTTTTTAAAGTATAATAATTAAAAATTATAATTAATTAGATTTTTTGAAATAAATAATTAAAAAACAAAAAAAAAATGTATGTTAGTATATCAACAATGTTAACTGTGTGATTTTTAATAAATTTTAAAATTTTATATAGTATATATAGAAAAAAGTTAATGAAACTTTTTACAAAGACATTATTAATAGAAAATATGGTTAAAATAAAGTTTCGAATATAATTAGAATATTAAATTTAATTTATGATTTCGAAATTATGTTTATTATTAATTTTATATGCACATATAAGTACTGTCATATTTAAAATAGATCATAATTAAAATAATTTCAATAAACTTATAAATAGATCATTAAATAAATTGACAAACATAGAGACAAACTTATGTATATAGTAAAAATTATAAACCTCTTCAAAAAAAAAAAAAAAACTTTTATTATACTATACGATCATTTTGATAAAAATGGAAAAATATATGTAGTTTACGATCGTGCTGGGTACGAAATTTAATAAAAAATAATTCAATTTCCAAAATACCATTTACATAATTAAAAAAAAAAAACAAAATTCCACAAAAAGAATTGCACTGGAAAGAAATTCCACAAAAACAATTTCACTGAAAAATATTTCCAAAATTCAAAATTTAATGACAAGTCCTTTAAATAGGAGCACTTCCGTCGCAAATTTCCGTTAAACAAATTATTGAAATCCTGATTTTGTAGCCAACTATAAAACCAGTTTTAATTATTTTTTTATATACATATTTCAACAACAACAGACATTTAAAATAGTGGGCACTGCCACCCCAAAACCCCGGCTAAACAAGTTATTAAAATCTTGATTTTGTAATCAACTATAAAATCCTTCCTAATTCAAAATCTCACATATGTATACGAGTACACAAATATTCTGATTTTATTTTTTGAATTTAATTTAAAAAATTTCTGCTAATTCGGAATCTTATACAGGGTGATTCGTAATTAAGTACCTTGACATATACCACCCTGTAGGAAATACCGTGAGGATAAAATTTTTGTATGAGGGCTAAGGTATGGGTCTAATATAGTTTTAGAACTATGGGACGATTAAAGAAATTTTGGGGCTGTTTTCTTTGTTTTGATTAAAATACCCATAACTTCTGTTCCGAACAAGATTTTGGCATTCTGAAGAAAGATTTTGATAGATATGAACGATATATTTATGCAGATATATGTATGTATAGGATAAAAATGTATATGTAAAGGATATGCATCTGAAATATGTAAAGATTTTCCCATTTAAATTTAATTATTAAGATCTATATTAAAACTTATATTTATGAGTTATATATAAATAAAGTAAAATTATCGGAAAAAAATTGAAATATACATATAATATGTAAGTAGAATTTCGAAATTTTTCATTTCAAATGTAACTGTGTAAATTTGATAATTTGACTATAAAAAAGATTTAAAATCTAAATTTAAATTTGGTAATGCAATTCGATTACCTTTTAAAAAAAAAAATATTATTTTTATTCGATCACTGGTGCAATTGCAAAATTGACAATATTTTTTTAAAAAAATATATTTATACAAGAAAGATGAAAAAAAGAGAAATACAAGAAACATACATTATACATTATACAAGAAACTGGTACTAAAAAATATGTAAAATTATTTAATATAGAATAATTTTTCATTTACTAAAGTCTTATTAATTTATAATAAGATAATTTATAATAAAATAATCAAAATGATGAACACTTATTATTGTCACCTTATATCATAACTTTAATTGAAGATAAAATTTTATAAAATACGACAGTACTTTTTAAACTTATTTTAAAAAACACAAAATAAAACACAAATTTAAATACAAATATGAATATGAATTTAAAAAAAATTGTAAATAATACAAACACAACATAACTAACTACTATTAAATAGAAAGAAATAGATTGAATAACAAATTATTTAATTTAATTATTTTTGATCAAAATGACAGCTAAATAATATATTCTTGTATCTTAAATATCTATATGAATTATAATATTTATAATAACCTTGCATTTACGTTAAAAATGTATTATATTAACTATAAATCTTTATATAATATTTAATAAATTTTAGAGCTTAAACAATATGTAGTTTTGGTTTTAAACAAAAAAGAAATTGCTTTGTTTAACCTTAAATTAGACAAGATCTATCTAAGTAAAATTTAGTCACTACCTTTTTGACGTATTTTTTTTACTGTATTATTGAACACGGGTTTACTTAAGTTTACGGGTTTAATATAATATAATATAATATAATATAATATAATATAATATAATATAATATAATATAATATAATATAATATAATATAATATAATATAATATAATATAATATAATATAATATAATATAATATAATATAATATAATATAATATAATATAATATAATATAATATAATATATAATATAATATAATATAATATAATATAATATAATATAATATAATATAATATAATATAATATAATATAATATAATATAATATAATATATAATATATAATATAATATAATATAATATAATATAATATAATATAATATAATATAATATAATATAATATAATATAATATAATATAATATAATATAATATAATATAATATAATATAATATAATATAATATAATATAATATAATATAATATAATATAATATAATATAATATAATATAATATAATATAATATAATATAATATAATATAATATAATATAATATAATATAATATAATATAATATAATATAATATAATATAATATAATATAATATAATATAATATAATATAATATAATATAATATAATATAATATAATATAATATAATATAATATAATATAATATAATATAATATAATATAATATAATATAATATAATATAATATAATATAATATAATATAATATAATATAATATAATATAATATAATATAATATAATATAATATAATATAATATAATATAATATAATATAATATAATATAATATAATATAATATAATATAATATAATATAATATAATATAATATAATATAATATAATATAATATAATATAATATAATATAATATAATATAAT